>OX123181.2:10699734-11299734 GCA_944739405.2 Euclidia mi | reverse complement strand
TTCAACTAAATTGAACAATAACTTGTCTTCAATATTCTACGAAACGGAGTATTACTACACAGTCAATACATACCGGAACCATAAAGTTTCCACCACTCAATTAAACTGACACAACTTGCAAATTCAGGAAGGGCGTATAAATAAATCACGAATGAATATTTCGTGAATAACTAACGTAACAGTACAACAAAGATCTATGCTAATGAAGAGCAGTTGATGGGGAGCAGACGCGAATTTATTTAGAGTCATCAGATTGTAAGTTGTGGAACTTTAAAAGCTGCCTTTTGAGTGAGGAATGAATAATCCTTTCCATTCCGACCCGCACTCCTCGAAACAATAGGATCCATCAAGTATAACGATCGTATTAAACAAAATAGGCCATTTCTCACCAAAGGTTCGTCTGTGCCGAAGGAATTGTGTCCCGATTTATCTAACGTTTCATGTCGAATTAATAACTTTAAGAGTGACTTGGTATAATCTTTTATGATTTGATGAGAGTTCCGTTCGACGCTCGCATTGAGTTTCGAATTGTGTGCAACATTTTGATATTGTAATTAAGTATTTTGCTTCAAATTACCTTCGTGAGGTGCTGTAATGTTGGGGATTTGTTTGACTTGATACTTTACTGTCTTAACGAGTTTTAAATAAGTGTATGGGTATTTGCGGGTGGCTCAAAATAGGTATTTGTGGAGAGTCTCGCGTCCAGTAATGAACTTCCATCGGCTGATATGATTTTTGAAGATAGTAGAGCCTTGCTGATTTCAATATGAATGGGCCGGCTCGACCGGGGAAGTACTACCCTCTCACAGAAGATCGACGTAAAGTAACAGTTCCTAAACTGTTGCGTTTCCTTCGGTGAGTGAGAGTGCCGGAGGCCCTATCTCCTATTCCTTCTCCCTCAACCCACTCCTCCTCCTATCCCTTTTCCCAACCCTATGGGGCGGCAACGTACTAGTGACTCCTATGGTGTTGCTAGTGACCATGGGTGGCGATAATTGCTTACCATCAGGCGATCCATCTGCTCGTTTGCCGCCATTACCATAAAAAAATCCTGTCAAGTGCGAGACGGACTCGCGCACCGAGGGTTCCGTACAAACCTGAAGGTATATAAGTAAAAGTTCACCAATCATAGTTATGGTATTTTTATTGCAAAATGAAATCCATAACATTACAGTATGGAAAGCTGGAGGAGCATAAATTAAAGAAAAAGGTGTCTTTGTCGTTTGTAATCAGTCATCCTTTATTTTATATTAACATTATCGCTTATTTTTTATAATCTAACTTAAATACCTATACCAGACTGCCTCGTTGGTCTCGCGGCATAAATGTGCGCGTGGGATTGGGAGGTGTCGCGTTCGATTCCCGGGTCGGGCAAAGTGTTATTGGGTTTTTCCTTTAGGAAATTCTCAGTAGCAGCTCGAAGTCTGGTAATGTGCCCGGTACGGCAATAGGCTCGCCCCCTATTACGTGGGACCTAAAAATTCATGGCGAAATGTGGGTGTTATATCACACCTCTGCCTACCCCTTCGGGGATACAGGCGTGAGTCTATAAATAAATTAAAAAAAAACCTGTACCAGCCTTGCAGCAGCCTTGCAAAAGTCTACTGATGAATGATGGTAAGATTTTTTATCAAAGTTATGGATTTGCAAAGTTTTAGTGACTATTAGAAATCTGTTACAAAAATAATAATGAAGTATTTTAATAATTATAGTATTTATTTGCGATGAAAATTAAACTAGGGTGACTATTTACACATAAAATAAAACAATAATCATTATTCTTAAATAAATAACAAAAATAAGTAAGGGGCGATAGCCCAGTGGTGTAGGTAACTGACTGCCGAGACGATGATTGGGTTCGATCCCCAGGTACCCCAGGCACAAATCACTGACTTTTTGGAGTTACATATGTGTGTATTTAAAATGTTAATTATCGCTGGCTTAGTAATGTGCCCGGTAGATGGCAATAGGCTCGCCCTCTATTACATTGGGACCGAAACATAACTGGCGAAGTGTAGGTGTGTAATACACCTCTGCCTACCCCTTCAGGGATAAAAAGGCGTGAAGTTATGTTACGTTATGTAAATTAAAAAAAAAACATGTAGGTAAAGGAAATGAAAATTTTAAAGTATGGAATTAATTAAAGTAAGGAATTAATTGAAGTTCGAAAAAACGTTATCTATAAATGTACTACTTCGTGTTGTGCTAGTGTTTATTAACGGAAACATGTTTATAGATGAAATATAATATGTGAAAATTCAATTTTGGGGATTCATTCTAAAATCAATATTGAAGTCTCCCACGACAATCAGACGAGAACATGAATTATACCTATTGAGGTTGCTGCCGTATATTGTTGTATTTATTTATTCTATTGCAACATTAATTGGACATTGTGGTGACCTATATACAGTTATCACTCTGGCATTAAACATTTCGAAATGCAAGCATTCACAATGGCCGTTTGCAGCGTCTGGGTTATTTAAAATCACAATCAGCCTATCGCAGTCTACTGCTGGACATAGGCCTCTCCCAACACGCACACAGTACACGGTCCTCAGCCTTCCGCATCCTTTATCTGGGCTACAAGACGTTACTTCGTACCAAATTTCAAGATTTTGAGTTCACGGGAAAGTTTGAAAATATGATTATATTGCTCTTTCTTTTGATTGCGTAGACATAGAAGTTTGATTTTGTTGCAGCCTAACGCTGTTAGATACTTGAGTATTTGATATGAATTTCAATTGTATACATCCACGCGTTCAAGAGAAAGGGGTGGTAACTTTAAATTTATAAAAAATATTTTTCTTGTATGATGTAACAAAAAATTTACGGTTTTCGCAATTTTTCCTTTATATGTGCTATAAGGCGTTGCGTCGTACCAAATTTCAAGATTCTGAGTTCACGGGAAGTACCCTGTAGGTTTTGATTCACTTGCGAGTAGGCGCGAGTTTGAAAATATGCTTATATTGCTCTTTCTTTTGATTGCGTTGACATAGAAGTTTGATTTTGTTGCAGCCTAACGGTGTTATATACTTGAGTATTTGATATGAATTTCAATTTAATATTTATAATTTCAATATAATTTCAATTTATAATTGGACATTGTGGTAACCTATATACAGTTATCACTCTGGCATTAAACATTTCGAAATGCAAGCATTCACAATGGCCGTTTGCAGCGTCTGGGTTATTTAAAATCACAATCAGCTTATCGCAGTCTACTGCTGGACATTAGGCCTCTCCCAACACGCACACAGTACACGGTCCTCAGCCTTTCGCATCCTTTATCTGGGCTACAAGACGTTACTTCGTACCAAATTTCAAGATTTTGAGTTCACGGGAAAGTTTAAAAATATGATTATATTGCTCTTTCTTTTGATTGCGTAGACATAGAAGTTTGATTTTGTTGCAGCCTTACGGTGTTAGATACTTGAGTATTTGATATGAATTTCAATTGTATACATCCACGCGTTCAAGAGAAAGGGGTGGTAACTTTAAATTTATAAAAAATATTTTTTTATGTGATGTAACTAAAAATTTACGGTTCTCACAATTTTTCCTTTATATGTGGTATAAGACGTTACTTCGTACCAAATTTCAAGATTCTGAGTTCACGGGAAGTATCCTGTAGGTTTTGATTCCAATGCGAGTTTGGAAATATGCTGCAAGTTGCAGCATAAACGGCTGTATCTTTTGATTGCGTTGGATTAGAAGTTTGATTTTTTTACAGCTCTATGGAACCGTAGAGTTAAGTTAAGTATTTAGTATAAATTTCAGTTTGATACCTCCACGCATTCCTGAGAAAAAGGGTCTTGACAGACGGACGGACAACAAAGTGATCCTATAAGGGTTCCGTTTTTTCCTTTCGAGGTACGAATCCCTAATTATGGTTTTTATGTGATAGGAGGCAAACGAGTATCGCCACACATGCACACCCGCCACACCAGAGACGTCACAAGTGCATTGCCAGTTTGAGTGGATAAAGGAGTAAGAAAAGGCCAGACAGAAGAGCGGAATGAGGGAGATTGGAGAGGGGCATCCGGCACTTTCAGTTACCGAACAAACAGCGACAGAATAAATACTTTACGCCAATGTCCTGTGAGAGTGCAGTACTTGCGCGTTCAAGTCTATTCATGCTGTAATTGACATGACTCTACTACCTATAAGTATGTTTTTCAAATACTTAGATACTCTTATTCAGGCTACTTAATACATGCACTGGCCGGGTAAGCGTCATGAATAGGAAATAAGGCGCATTAGAAACAGATTTTTAAAGCATTAGGGACAAAGCGAATCAAAATGCCAAGCAAAAAGTATTTATATCCATAACAACATTTTAATAGCAGCGATAGCCCAGTGGTGTATACAACGGACTGCCTAGAAGATGGTCTCGCGTTCGATCCCTGGGTACCCCGGGCACACACCTGTGACTTTTCGAAGTGTTCATTAAAAATGTTAATTATCGCTCGCTTAACAATGTGCCTGATAGATGGTAATAAGCTTGTCCCCTATTACATTGGAACCTAAAACATAACTGGTGGATGTGTAATACACCTCTGCCAACCCCTTCGGGGATAATAGCGTGAAGTTATGATATGTAATATTTCAACACAACAACATGACAGGTGTCCAGTTACATTACGTTCAAAGAAAATGAAAAAATATTTGTGTTTTAAATAAAGTAACATTAAATTGAGGGTGTACGTGCATGACGATATGAGTTATGTTATCAGCTAGAAATACTAGAATATCCAAAATTAATAAGCTTTTTATTAACATTTGCTTACAAAAATAAAACATGACTACGTTGAAGTTTAGATCGAATATAACATTCGTTTATAAATGTCAATATTCCAGACTTGAGCGAGTTAGTTCATAGATTTTATCAATATTTGTATAATTTGAAATTTGTCGTTAAAATTATTCTGGTTCACAACTATTTGCATTTGAAATTACATGAATAATTTTCACAATAACATACCAGATTATTAATTTTAACTATCATTGCTATCTTACATAATCATAATATCTAAGAATATATATAGGTACATAAATCTAAAAATTAAAAGTAAAAATATGTACAGGTGTGTTTAGGCGTCGTAGAATGCCTCCGCATCAATATCATCGGGTAACGTGCCTAGAAGGCTGGCAGCATTGCCACGCTAGATGGCAATGCTGATTCTTTGTTGAGCAAAGAATAAAACAGCCCTCTGGTCACGTGAAACTTCGATTAACCGTTTAGATATATCTCGGAATAAAGAGCGTGCGCTCGGACCCTATGAGCCTAGCGTTTCCACCCCAAACGGCTCAAATACGTAATAAGCTACTAATCACGGTTTATGAGATTCAGCCTGGTGACAGACAGACAGACAGATAGACGGACAGACAGACAGTAAGGGTTCTGTTTTTTACCTTTTAAGTACGCAACCCTAAAAATATCTAGAAATACCAGTGCGATGTCTACCTAAATAAAATTCGGGCAAGTACGAGTCTGACCCGCGCACCGAGGGTTCCGTACGCATTTTACCTTATTTGAGGTTGGTGCTAATTACGCTAGTCCTTTAAATCTGTATGAGCGCTTAGCAACTTCGAGGACTATCTTAAATGGGGTCTACTATGTATGTATGGTGACACCCTTAAATTTTCCACTTTTTTATTTTTTGTAATTTTTCCTTTATTTGTGCTGTAAGCACCCTGCTTTTGGCCAAAGGGGAATGCCCATTTGAGGCCCCCAGTGGACAGCAAACTAGAAAAAATATACTATATGCCTAAATTGTGCCAGAATAAAATATGAATTAACTTTCTTTCAAATATACGCCACAATAATCTACAAGAATTCCAAAAAAAAGTAACATCATTGATAAAGTCAGAAAGAACACCTTTTTTAACAAGATTTTGAAGCTGGCAATATTTTGACGCCGGCGAAATATTGCCAGCTTCAAAATCTTGTTAAAATTATAATCGATGATCAATCGATTTATAAATAAATAAAATAACTTTAACGACAATTTCACTGGACTATACTGGTATTGCAATTTAAAAACAAATAAAAGATAACATAATTGAAAATAAAAATGTGCGTTATGGTAAAAAAATAAGATTAAATAAATCAAGTATCGATTATTATATGAAAGAGAAATCGATAAATGAATTTAATGTTAGATTTTTTTTCGTTATACTGACAACACTGAATTGCATCTGACACTTCACTTGTTGCTTATGCTCAATGTTGATGTTGTTAAGATTTTTCTTCGATTTCTTTTACTACGACCTGGTTTTGTTATATGGACTTGATTCGGATTTTTTCAACGACTTTTGCTGTGTTTTACGGATTTTGTTCTCACTTTCAACGACAACTTTGGCTCTCACATCAAGGATCACGACTGCATTTGATTTTGGATACCGGTCGATAACGTTTTATACAATGACGGAAGAACATTGTGTGAATTGTGGTTTTAACCTGAACGAGGTTCAAAATCATGCTCTAGAACCCGAAATAAATAATAATTTTACTAGCAGAGAGGCAATTGAAGGTTATTGTTGCAATTGCATAATAGAAAAACGCACGGTAGGCTGTTGTACACATAATGACTGTGCTTTTGGTATATAGGTTGGGCAAGATATGAATCAGACATATGCACCCTTTTTAGATGATTTGCTAATAATTGTGTATGATGATGAAGAGAATATAGATATTTAAAATAGCAAATATGTTTTATTTTTGTATCCTAATAAGGCGCAAACACCTATTTTATCATAATCAATAATAATAAATTTAGCATTTCACAAAGAAAAAGCTTATCTTATAGTCTGACACTTTTCTCATAGGAAATTAACCTTAAAATGTTAGGGTTAATTTCCTATGAAAAAAGTGTCAGACTATAAGATAAGCTTTATAGGGTTCCTATAGGGTTCCCACCAAGAACTTAGGGTCCCAAGCCAACCTCACCTGCAAGTGGTGCACCTGCCGATCAACGGACGAGGCTCTGGCAATCAAAATATCCCGATAAGCGGCAATAGGCTCGCCACCTATTACGTGGGATCAAAACACTGGCGAAAAGTGGGCGTTTAATATGCCTCTGCCTACCCCTTCGGGAAACAGGCGTGAGTCTATGTATGTATGTATGTTTTATTATTTAAAATATTTTTAAAATAGTGGCGGCAATTTGAATGTATTTTTTAGATATCTGATACTATTCAGAATTTAAAACACAATTTATTTATAATAATATTTGATGTCCATCTTGGGCCTAGGAGACTATGGAGAGTGGGCATTCCCCTTTCGTGATTCTAGTTCAACGGGAACTACCATATAGTTTTTCGACCTAAAACCTATAGGGTATATCGGCGATACGCCAGGGTTATCGTGTCCAGTCCAGACTCCATTATAATAAAAACACTCACGTAATATTACTTGGTTTATTTTCAGACGATTTCTAGCACAGAATTGAAATAAAATGTGACTTACAATCCTTTTTAGGGTTCCGTACCTCGAAAGGAAAAAACGGAACCCTTATAGGATCACTTTGTTGTCCGTCCGTCTGTCAAGACTCTTTTTCTCAGGAATGCGTGGAGGTATCAAACTGAAATTTATAGTAAATACTCGAATCTACGGTTCCATAGACCTGTAAAAAAATCAAACTTCTAATCCAACGCAATCAAAAGACACAGTCATATATGCTGCAAATTGCAGCATATTTTCAAACTCGCATTGGAATCAAAACCTACAGGGTACTTCCCGTGAACTCAGAATCTTGAAATTTGGTACGAAGCAACGCCTTATAGCACATATAAAGGAAAAATTGCGAAAGCCATAAATTTTTAGTTACATATATAAGAAAAATATTTTTAATAAATTTAAAGTTACTACCCCTTTCTCTTGAACGCGTGGAGGTATTAAATTGAAATTCATATCAAATACTCAGGTATATAACACCGTTAGGCTGCAACAAAATCAAGCTTCTATGTCAACGCAATCAAAAGAAAGAGCAATTTAAGCATATTTTCAAACTCGCGCCTACTCGCAAGTGAATCAAAACCTACAGGGTACTTGCCGTGAGCTCAGAATCTTGACATTTGGTACGAAGCAACGCCTTATAGCACATATAAAGAAAAATTGCGAAAACCATAAATTTTCGTTACATCGTATAAGAAAAATATTTTTAATAAATTTAAAGTTACTAACCCTTTCTCTTGAACGCGTGGATGTATTAAATTGAAATTCATATCAAATACTCAAGTATATAACACCGTTAGGTTGCAACAAAATCAAACATCTATGTCAACGCAATCAAAAGAAAGAGCAATATAAGCATATTTTCAAACTCGCGACTACTCGCAAGGGAATCAAAACCTACAGGGTACTTCCCGTGAACTCAAAATATTGAAATTTGGTACGAAGCAACTTCTTATATCACTTATAAAGGAAAAATTGCGAAAACCGTAATTTTTTAGTTACATCATATAAGAAAAATATTTTTAATAAATTTAAAGTTACTACCCCTTACTCTTGAACGCGTAGAGGTATTAAATTGAAATTCATATCAAATACTCAGGTATATAACACCGTTAGGCTGCAACAAAATCAAGCTTCTATGTCAACGCAATCAAAAGAAAGAGCAATATAAGCATATTTTCAAACTCGCGACTACTCGCAAGGGAATCAAAACCCACAGAGTTCTTTCCGTGAACTCAAAATCTTGAAATTTGGTACGAAGCAACGTCTTATAGCCGATAAAGGATGCGGAAGGCTAAGGACCGTGTGCTGTGGTGCGTGTTGGGAGAGGCCTATGTCCAGCAGTGGACTGCGATAGGCTGATTGAGATTGAGATTTCAAATAATTACATAGTCTTCAAACCTTTTTGCTAATTATTCTGTACTTTATAAGTATTTTTGTAACAGATTTTAGTGAGTTTTAGAATAGTCACTAAAAACTTTGTAAAAAATCTTACCATCATTCATCAGCAGACTTTTGCAAGGCTGCTACAAGGCTGGTATAGGTATTTAAGTTATATTATAAAATAAGCGATATATGTTAATATAAAATAAAGGATGACTGATTACAAACGACAAAGACCCCTTTTTCTTTAATTTATGCTCCTCCAGCTTTCCATACTATAATGTTATGGATTTCATTTGGCAATAAAAATACCATAACTATGACTGGTGAACTTTTACTTATATACCTACAGGTTTGTACGGAACCCTCGGTGCGCGAGTCCGACTTGCACTTGACCGGTTTTTTATACACTAACCGTCATTACACAATGTTTAACAACTGTCACTTCCTTTTCAACATATAATTGAAATTACTGTACAATTAAATATCAAAAACCAACATTAATATTGTAATGAATTTTGCACAACACCAAATGATTTATTTTATACGAATAACAAATTTATTTTAATAGCCAAACGCTGCTTTACAACATTCGGTCAACAGATGGCGCTATCAACAGGATGTTAATATAATAGCATGTTATTTATTACCGAAAACATAATAATAAGTGTCAGAATCATGTTATTTAATACTAATTGATTTTACTTTGAAAGTTTCTGGAGTTATCTTAATAATTAAGCGATAAATTAAATACCCAATCTTTATAAACAGTTAAGCAGCCAATACAGTGTCTAATTTTGTAAAGTAGTGAAGTTCTCAGTTCTGTGTTCACAAATAGTTATTTAAATATAAATCTTAAATATTATTAACATTTTCGTAATAATATAATCATTATATATTAATTTGCGCCCATACGGCCATTCTGATCCAGCGCGCTCCTCGCGCTGACTATTTAGGTAACGGTTACAGAATAAACAACAAACAAAAATTCTGAAAATAAAAATTACATAAATAAGCGTTTATCATACAGAATGAATCAAAGTTCTTTACAAGGGTTCACCTAGTCATAGGATCTTAGCCTGTGGCATGCGTCACCCATCACGGGATCTAACAAACAATGCTTCACCCATGGCTAAGCTGATTACACATAGGGATCTAGCCCACAAACGGCATCACCCACATAGGGTCGATTTAGCCCACGCGGCATCACCCATCACGGGATCTAGCCAACACACGGCATCACTCATCACGGGATCTAGCCAACACACGGTATCACCTATCACGGGATCTAGCCGACACACGGCATCACCCATCACGGGATCTAGCCAACAAGACCAGGATCAAGGATACGCATGGTGGCCAGCCAGCGTTTTGAGAAGGATGTTGGATAGGAAAAATAAAATTTTACTCAAACACATAAATTCAAAATTTGCCTCATAAACACATCAATGCATATACATAAAATAATCATCATCGTTCGTCATGATCAGTTATATCAATACAATGCAATAACATAGGTCCAACAACGACAGCGGAGTAGGTAGAGGACCCCCAACGTAAATCGGTATCTGACGAATCCGCCGCCCATACGGTCAAGCTGCTCATACAGTTGTTGATGTTGATCAGCAACAAAGGTTAGCAAACAATGCTTGACTCCAGCTCAGTACAGCACCCATGCGGCACGTGTGCGCGCAGCCCACACACAAAACCACTGACGTCAAAAGGGCGGGCCACCGTCATCCATACATACCAATTAGTAACGGACCGCTCGTCCATCCTCTCTTCACACCAAGGTCAGGTCATCTGCCAGGATATCATCACCAACCTGCAACACTCAAAACAACAGGTGGGCAACATTTCCCACCCAAATATTAGTTCCATGAACCTTCGTAACTGTAGATGAAATAAAATTCTACTCTCACAAAGTGGTCCGGTCTATTAAGCTATATCTATATATCAGGCATGTTCAACCTGTGCATTGGTCTATAGTTATATCTTAGCCACAACAGTGTTGGAGCCCATATTTTACGCATGAGGTAAAATACAAAAGACACTCTGAATTTCCTCAGGTTCTGTCTGATAGTGCCTTTTTAGATAATCAAATATAAAGTTATCAGGATACCCATATTTTGCAGTTTTGATAAAACAGTTAAAACTTAATTTATTCAAAATAAGTTTTATCCACATCAAACAGGAAAACAAAATGGCAAGGACAAAGAGAGGCCTATGTTCAGCCGTGAACATTCGGACTGTTGGTGATAAATATGAAATGATTTCAAACCATGCAAATCCAAGGATTTCGAAAATACTAGTGCTATAATTAAGATGCATGTAAGAACATGTTTAATCCAATATTGAATATTTTTAGGCATAGTGCAAGTTGTGAAATTGTTTAACTGTTTGCCAACTGAGCCATAACAGATAAATTTACAAGCTTCCAATATTACAAAGCAAGAGTAGTGCAGTCTTATTTTTTAAAATGATTCCACTCAGTTTGTATAGTTAATATGGTGGTGAGTTTATATCAATAGTTTTATTTGACTTTATATTTAAGGGAATTTTCTAAATAATGTTAATATTTATTTTAAACTGTTAACATGTGGTGCTAATGTAATTCTTATTAATTCATACACAATTAATAATTGTTTATCTGAATAAATAAATTTAAATTGACTAATCACAACTGACTTAGAAATAAAGCATGAGTAGTCCATACATTTACTTTTATTTGCCAAGAATAAATACTGCTTAATGGGAAAAGAGATAATATGGATTTTCACATCATGTTCTCTAAACCCACTTACCATTATCCTAATAATCATATTCCTATCTGTCTTGTATCCCATAAGAGCTAAGCAATAAGTTTGGCACTAAATTTTATTCGTTTATCACTGGTTGTCATCTTGAATATAGATGCAACTAACTTAGCAAATTAATGAACTCAACTAAAATAAATTGTATTTACCGAATATAACACTAAGGCTTGTTATTTATAAAAGATTAGCAGTCACCTGCCTTAGACTTTCAACCTAAAACGCTTAGAGATGGACTTTTATAAAACCTAAGTGAGTGCATATGTCCATAAAGAAATCTACTGTCCAGATCTCATGTTTCTAGCTTCAGTAGTTTGGGTTAAGCAAGGACTTATCATGGTCGGAACAAATCATTCTATACAGGTAAAAAATTAAACGACAAATATTATATTAAGAAAGTTGTTGGATTCCCTTGTCTTACTAAATAACCTTAACTTGAGCTGCAAGTTGACAGTAACGATTTCAACATAATGTTAAAATGAAATCATGTAGGCACCTACAGAGTCCACAAATTATAATAAAACCTATTTTGTAACTTTACAAATATAAGCTTTAAAAATATGTAACACAAATTTATTTTATATCTACCTTCTGAATATATCTGTACTAATATAATAAAACTGAAGTTTGTTTTGTTGAATGCACTTATCTGTGAAACTACTGGTTTTATGCAAATAATTATTTTTGTGGTGGATGGTCATTTATAAAGAGAGGCTTCATATAATCGCGCCGTGAGCACTAGCCATAAGTAATGCAGTTAGTTAGCCTTATGTAATATGTAACTAAGGGCTATAAATAATGTTTTGATTCCTTTAATGTTTTACTATTGAGATATTGACTACCAATTGAATTCATATTCAGTAGCTTATTTAAACTGAAAGCAAATCAGGTAATTTATACAATGCATCTATATCAGAGCTTCAACTTGAAAAGGGCAGTTATTCCGTTTGGTTCGGCGATACACCGAAACCGTAGGTAGGTTCTAGGCGACTTGGGAGGGAAATGGACTGTATACAAAGGATAGCGGGTTCTTAGCCGCCTAGGAGATGGATACGGGAAGAGGTGATTGTGAGTGGGTATAGGATATTTCAAGGATGGAGGGCACTTACCTTATACGGCAATCTTCTTCTTCTCAGAAGGACAGTCTCCTGGTGTTTTCGAGAATCCTGAAGCTGTTTGATTCACTACACTACACCATTCGTTTCACTTTCACTTGCGAGCGGGTTTTCCTTGGTGGAAGCGGTAATAAACACACACGGGAGCGGCGCGGTACGATATAGCGGACACGTTCTCAGCGAGTGGAATGTTCTGGACTGTCACTCGCGTCGACGATCGCGGCGACAAATCCACGGAAGGCAGTGCCCCTTCTTCGGGAATGGGAGACAGGGACGGAAATATGATATCGCTCGCACTAGACAAGCGTGGAACGATTGATGTTGATGCGATTAGTTATAGATAGGAAGGCGGATGGCGCTACCATATCCCCCCGGCCCTAAAGGGTTGCCTTTAAAAAAAAATTGAATTGAACTTAGCTATGTTGGGTGTACTACCGCATAACCCCTCAATAGGCTAAGACAGCGATATGACAATAAAATTAATCTAAATTAACTTTAGCGAAAACTACAAACGCAATAATAGCGAAAACTACTAACTAAATACTTAAACTAAGAGGTAGGTCCAACTTCAGGCTAGATCTCACTGAGTTGGAAGCGGACGCGAGTTGATCAGTGCCTCGACTTGTGCAAGGACAGTTAAAGGCTCTTCGTAAGAGAGGATCTGTTGACCTATAACTTTGAAGAGATGCGTTTTAATTACTTTGACCATGCTTGCCCAACATCCACCGAAATGTGGTGATGCTGGTGGAATAAACTTCCAGTCAATATGATCTATGGAGAGTTCTTCCTGAAGACGAGTACGATAACCCGCGACGTGATTGAAGCAAGTAGCGGGAACAAGTTCAATCAATTTACTAACGCGGTTGGCGACAAAAGTCTGCCAGCGATGAGGAGAAGAATGAATCCAAGTGAGCACTACTTTGGAGTCGGAAAATGCGTATATTTATTAATAGAGTAGTGGGGCAAAACTGTGTCTTGAACCTTGTGGAGCAACTGAGACAGCAGAAGGGCCGCGCACAACTCCAGTCTCGCAACCGAAATGGTTTTAACAGGCGAGACCTTAGACTTGGCACAAACTAACTGCACCGAGTAGTGAGAACCAACGCGGACTTGCAGATATACGACTCCGCCGTAAGCACGCTCGCTGGCGTCAGCGAAACCTATTAAGTTGATGGTACATCCATCTACCAACCCAAGATGACGCGGAATAGTAATTTGATTGAGCGCGGTAAGCTCAATACCAACTGGCCCCAAGCGGCGACAATATGGTCAGGGGGTGTTTCATCCCACTCACACTTTGATAGCCAAAGCTCTTTGATCAAGAGCTTGGCGTACAAAATTGTGGGAGCCACAAAACCCATTATGTCCCATAGTCGAGCCACTGTGGACAGCATAGTGCGTTTGGTGCACTTATCATCTGGTGGTGAGACGTCAAACCGAAAACTATCGCAGGATTTGTCCCAGCGTAAACCGAGAACCTTATGCGGTACAGACTTCTCAAACTCAATGTCTGGAGAAGCATTATGAGAATCTGGTATGCGTGCGAGAACCTCCTTAGAGTTGCTTGTCCATTTGACAAGATCAAACTGGCCTCGCTTGAAAAGCTGAATAAGCTCTTCACAAAGCGAAATTGCTAGCGGAGCGGGTATGACATTACAGGCAATGTCATCTATATACAAAGCGGATGTGCAGTATAGTATAGTGTAGCGTAGCGTAGCTTAGCATAGCATAGCGTAGCATAGCATAGCATAGCATAGCATAGCATAGCATAGCATAGCATACCATAGCATAGCATAGCATAGCATAGCATAGCATAGCATAGCATAGCATAGCATAGCATAGCATAGCATAGCATAGCATAGCATAGCATAGCATAGCATAGCATAGCATAGCATAGCATAGCATAGCATAGCATAGCATAGCATAGCATAGCTAATTAGTGCTTTATCTTACACACAGTTTTAGCACCCACCTTGATCTCTTGAAGAGCAGAACAACAACAAGACGTAATACAATGAGAAGTATGTAACGTAGGTACGGTACCCATAATCACATACCCAAGTACCGTCTCAATAGCGGGCGGTAAATCATATCGCTCACTACGTACTATTTTAGTTAGTAGCAAGTGCGGAAATATTGAAGCTCCGATCAAAGATCAATGCCTGCCGGATTCGCAAACTCCGCGTCGGCTAGCGGCAATGACTCGAGATGAGTGAGTGATGCTACGTCTACATTAGCGTTCGGCAATACGTCCATGATGCGCTCCACGATAAGCGAAGAAATGTTAAAATTAATATTCCTATCAAAACGCGAATGTATTTTAATATCTAAGGAACCCCTGCAATGCTTTTCTGATCCGCCTATCCCTTTGACGGTTGAGTTAGTATTTTTAAAGTTATTCCATAATCCGAGGCGTTTGAAGCATTCCGATGTTATTAGATTGGTCTGAGATGCGCTTTCTAGCAGACAACGTATCATGTGCGGCGACCCATTAACATCATATACGATAACTTGCGCTGTCGCTAACAGTACCGTCTTAGACGCCGTACACTGCGTTTTGGCCCTGCGCGGATCATTATAGATGCGCGAGTGCCGTCCTCGCGTGCGCGTCGCCCGCGCAATGGATGTCATACACAACGATACTTAGGCCTCAGACGCGGAAGGCGCAGCTACCGTGGTCTGCACCTGCGGCGCAAGTGTGTCAAGGTTAGCGGCTTGGCTTGACAACGGGTAATCTTTATCGAAATGTAACAGTGTATGATGTTTTTGATTACATGAGCGACATCTCGTTCTACTGGAACAATTACTCGTTTTATGTTTTATGCTTAAGCAATTAATGCAAGCTTTGTTATCTTTTACGCATTTAAAACGAGCGGTTGCATTCTGATTATCGAAGGCGGGACACTTATATAAATGGTCGTGCACTATATTACTGCACAGACACTTCTGTAAATTATTACTATTAGATTCCGAACATGTTACGTAAGATTGTGGATTAGGGACCGAGTTATTATTACTATTTCGCGATTTATTCAACCTTTGTTTGTTGTTGTTAGTGTTAGACGGGCCAGGTGAACCAGACTGCGTATTATGAAATATTCGACACTGATCTTTGATGAACGAAATAAAACTATCTAGTGTAGGTATTTTATTATTGCGTTCCGTCATCTCGAATACGCGAATTGTATCAGTGTCAAACTTTTTTAAAGCGAGTTGAAGCAACATAAAGTCAGAAAGATCTTCTAATTTTAAATTCCTAAGAGAATTAACCGCGGTTACGAAGTTATCAATAAACAGCTGGAAATTCGAGACAGACGCGGCACCGGACAATTTAACATTTAAAGCTTGGTCAAAGTACGTAGACGCTAGGACGCGCGTGTCCTGATATCTGTCAAGTAGTGACTGAAATATGACCTGATAATTCTCAGCACTGGGTGTGACACCTGCAAATACGGACTGGGCTTTCGGTGATAGTTTACCTATTAAATAGTACAACCTGTCAGCATCTGTCAGAGAACCATTATCGTGCACTGTAGACTTAAAACTCGCATAGAATAACGGCCAATTTCGTATATCTCCGTCAACGGGCTCTGCTGAACATTTACCCTCCAATTGCGATTGTATACGCTTAATAATACAATAAAGATCTTCGAATGAGGTATACGCCTGATAGTTCGGTTTTTCATCAGGATTGATAGAAAGTAATCTTGCGTTATAATCGTCTAACAACTTATGAAAATCTGTTCGAATACTATCTACTGTCATACAATAACTGATAAATGCTTCGCTATTACTGTCAGACATAGATGCGGTTTTTGAGCATTCATAGATATTTTGAATGCGCTCAAATAAAATATTGCGTTTTGCTTCTAAGATTGTCATCTCTTTGTCTTCCAACACGCGTGACTTCTTTTGTTGTGACATGCTTACGTAAGTATAAGCTAATGAGAACGAAACAAAATAAGAATATCTAATGTACCTATTATTTTACCTAAGTAGGCTAAGTAGGCAACTATTTAGAGCTGAGGACTTAAAAGTTGCTTGAAATATGAGATTTATAAGACAACTATGATAGTTGCAGAAATCATAATTTAATAAGTAGGTAGCTACATAAAAGTTTACCTACTGATGCGGGCAGAAATAACCATGTGACGGTTATGTGAATATATTAGGAGTATAGCTAGGTGCTATAACTGCCTAGGTATAGTGATATAACGTATAAAAACGTAAATGAATCCGACTCGTATGGATCAAACAAATTGTTCGGCGATACACCGAAACCGTAGGTAGGTTCTAGGCGACTTGGGAGGGAAATGGACTGTATACAAAGGATAGCGGGTTCTTAGCCGCCTAGGAGATGGATACGGGAAGAGGTGATTGTGAGTGGGTATAGGATATTTCAAGGATGGAGGGCACTTACCTTATACGGCAATCTTCTTCTTCTCAGAAGGACAGTCTCCTGGTGTTTTCGAGAATCCTGAAGCTGTTTGATTCACTACACTACACCATTTGTTTCACTTTCACTTGCGAGCGGGTTTTCCTTGGTGGAAGCGGTAATAAACACATACGGGAGCGGCGCGGTACGATATAGCGGACACGTTCTCAGCGAGCGGAATGTTCTGGACTGTCACTCGCGTCGACGATCGCGGCGACAAATCCGCGGAAGGCAGTGCCCCTTCTTCGGGAATGGGAGACAGGGACGGAAATATGATATCGCTCGCACTAGACAAGCGTGGAACGATTGATGTTGATGCGATTACTTCTAGATAGGAAGGTAGATGGCGCTACCACCGATTTTTACTAATAATTACATTAGTAGAACCACATAAAAACAAAGCTATTTTCTCTTTCTTGTGTAGATAAGTAAGTTTTACAGAAAGTTTCCGACATGGCCTAACGATAAAAAAACAGACATGAGACAAGAGCCCCAGCCGAAGGCATAACATGACTATAAGCACAGTAGCACTGCTATATATGTACCAAACGTGGATAAACAACAGTTGCCTATGAGTTCTATTTGGGGTGTAACCTTCGTAATTTTGACCGTATAATGTTTATCTGGTAATCCTTACGAGGACAGTAGGTAATCGTGTAAGCACTATACTTATAAAATAAGGATGTTTCTCAAAAACTAATCAAATCAGCTCTGGATAAATACCTCTCGTCAGTGCATCAGCAACCCGCAGCTGCAACCTCTGGTAGAACTCAGAGCAGAACAGCGTTCACGCCACAGCACACCCCGGTGCGTGTACCCCGTCGTAGTCGCTCTGTCGCTCTGTGGCCTCACGTGAAGTGTAAGACTTGCTCGCCATAACTCCGACACACCGTGTGGTCTCCGACCAGGGTTGACTAGCGCCAAACACGGCTTCCAAGCGCTTGTCGCATCAGTCTTCAGGTCATCCTTGGTAATGGCGGCCAAGCCAAGAGACCCATCACTCTCGCGCCAACCGTAGATCCCGAAGTCTCTTAGGGGGCGTTTATCCCACCGCTGCTATCGGCGATACGCCAGGGTTATCGTGTCCAGTCCAGACTCCATTATAATAAAAACACTCACGTAATATTACTTGGTTTATTTTCAGACGATTTCTAGCACAGAATTGAAATAAAATGTGACTTACAGTCCTTTTTATACACTAACCGTCATTACACAATGTTTAACAACTGTCACTTCCTTTTCAACATATAATTGAAATTACTGTACAATTAATTATCAAAAACCAACATTAATATTGTAATGAATTTTGCACAACACCAAATGATTTATTTTATACGAATAACAAATTTATTTTAATAGCCAAACGCTGCTTTACAACATTCGGTCAACAGATGGCGCTATCAACAGGATGTTAATATAATAGCATGTTATTTATTACCGAAAACATAATAATAAGTGTCAGAATCATGTTATTTAATACTAATTGATTTTACTTTGAAAGTTTCTGGAGTTATCTTAATAATTAAGCGATAAATTAAATACCCAATCTTTATAAACAGGTAAGCAGCCAATACAGTGTCTAATATTGTAAAGTAGTGAAGTTCTCAGTTCTGTGTTCACAAATAGTTATTTAAATATAAATCTTAAATATTATTAACATTTTCGTAATAATATAATTATTATATATTAATTTGCGCCCATAGGTACTTACGGTTGACCTAGAATTGTCAATTTTGCAAGAAAGCACTTTAATAGATATTGATTTAAGTGTCATTATCATCAGCCTTTTATACTGTCCCACTGCTGGGCACGGGCCTCTTCTCACTATGAGAAGAGTAAAGCCTTCCAACATGCTGGCCAATTGCGGGTTGGCAGACTTCACATGTCCTTCGAGAACATTATGGAGAACTCTCAGACATGCAGGTTTCCTCACAATGTTTTCCTTCACCGATAAGCAAGCAATAATTAACAAATTAATACGCACTTAACTCCGAAAAGTCATTGGTGCGTGCCGTGGATTCGATCACACGACCCTCTGCGTAGCAGTCTGTCGGTCTCTTCACTCAGCTATTGCTGCTGGTGTATTAAGGGTCATTAACATAAAAATATAAAAAAATACCAATGGCATTTCTACCTAAAAAAACAATCTAGCACTCATGAAATAATAATGAGCCTTTTTTTCTATACATTCTCTCGTCTCAACAGATATCTTAAATAAATATAATTATATACATAGTCAGCAGCATAAACATCAAGCTAATACATTTGCTAAGCTTATTGTAGCCAAGAAATTATGAGTCATAATTTTATTTAATATAGAACGTATCCACTTTTCATAACATTTTATTAAAACATTTTACGATTTGAAAATCTTACTTGAAAGCAATAATTTTTTTATATCCCGTTAGCTAGGCTATTAATAAATGATTAAATTTTGTTTCATATACCTTCCTTTTGGTAGGTATTACAATTAGATTTGACAAGTAAAGTTCATAAAGGTAGTATAGGCTTGCTGATTTCAGCATGAATGGGCTTGCTCGGGGAAGTACTGTCCTCTCACAGAAATCAGCGTAAAGTAACAGTACATACATAATATTGTTGCTTTTTGCTCGGTGAGTGAGAGTGCCGGAGGCCCCATCCCCTCTTCCTTCTCCCTTATCTAATCCCTTTTCCTAACTCAAAGGGCAGCAACGCACTTGTGCCTCCTCTGGTGTTGCTTGTGTCCATGGGCGACGGTAATTGCTCGTTTGCCGCTTATAACATAAAAAATAATTGATGGGTATGATCAAAATTACTAAATTTAGAGTTACCTATATTCATTTTACCTATGTCATCTGGTAATAAATACTGTGTCTGTATATATTTCAGTGATTTGTAAATGTAGTAAATTTCAAATGATCATGTGTTTCATTCAATTTAATAACTGCCCCATCTCTTCACATATCTATTTTACATTATTTTTTATACATTCACGAAGGACTTACAATTACAGGACGCAAATAAATGCCCCGACTCGAAACTCTTTGTGGATCTCAACATGGATCTCACAAAGTAATGTCCCATATAGGGATCGAACCTGTAACACTCGGACCAGTGTTCCACGCGATCACAAATCACAACTCTATTCGTATTTAATCACATCAATGTTATTTTTCTAAAATATAAAAGATACATCACTTTTCTGTGGTAGTCATTTGGCCTGCACTACGCAAGTAAACTTATCTGGCGCATGGAGAGCCCTCAACTTCGTACAAGAGGTAAAACCCTTAGTTTAGAACAATGGAAGCATCCAACAATGGTTCACAACAGCCATTTCATTGTATACGGACATCTCGTGTTAGGAGGATCTTGAACGACCAGCAAACCGTTCTTTATTCCAACAGATTTATTTATGAAGATTAATTGAGTGCATTCCAGATTGGTTATTGTTGCTTTTGATGTCTTGTTGTTTTTGCATAATGCGATTATGTAGTTAAAGAAAAATAAATTTACCGGTTTTAAACGAGGATTACATGTGTCATGGGATAGTCATTCAAACTCAAAAATAAATAATATTATCCAAAAACACACAAAATATTAAATATTTTAGATTTTATTTTGTAAATATTAGGTTCAATTAAAATATAAAACACACAAAAGAATACTATTATTTGTGATCAACTTTTGAAGCATGAAGGTAAGTAAAAAATAATCGTATTATTTATAGGAAGGAATCTTAGGACTACTGAAGCGCAAAGCGACAGTGATAATCTATGGTTTAGAACAGTATCCGTATATTCCGTTATCAACTAGGGTTAGCGAGTCTTAGCGCGCTGTAAGTTTAGATTTAACTTGAAATGGTAGTGGTGCGCGCAGTAGATTTCAACCCAACACCCATTGCGTAGTAGTATATTGTTGCCTTCTAAAGCACACATAGTACGCACATAGGTAATTAATTTGATAAAAATTACCGGAAACGCAGCTAACCTCGAGATCAAAAATTTTGTGTAATACATGTGTAAGGTAGGCATCTAAATCTAATTAAAAAACTTCGTACGTTGTTATTAAATACTTCACATGCCCGAATTATGAAAAAAGTTGTTCTGTTCCACAGTATGTTAAACTTTCTTAAAGGATCTTAAAGTTTGCCAAAGTTAAGTCTTATGTTTAATTGTGATTGCTCTTAATACTTTTAAGGCGGTCGGCGCATTGCAGCGTACAATCGAAACTAATTCAAAGAGAATAAAACTTGTAACAATATGCAATTTTCGCTTTTAGAACGCGTTCCCACTGTACCGTGACGACAGATAATCGTGACGTTTAAAGCGTCGTGGCGTCTGTATTTATATGGAGCTGTCAGCATAAAGGACGACAGGAATAAGTGTCAACTCTATATCTCCTACGCCTCTCATGTTACCAGTGACGACATATTGCCACGTCAATAGAAACGGCTAAAATTAGCGCTTTGTTATTTTGGTGACTATGTACTACTAGAAAAAAGAGCCTTTAAACGATAAAATAATCTTCACGAGTGACAGTCAGTGACGTCAAGAATTTTTTACAATGGGAACAGTTAGTCCAACGATGAATTCATCGTTGCGGCAATATAGTGGGAACGCGCTCTTGCTAGAAACGTAAACTGAGTTTTGTTGTAGCTCATAAAATGGTGCGGTTGAACGCTTTTAAATTAAATGCTTGCGATTATCAATGTAAGTGTCACAGAAAATCGGGCCAAGCTCTTCACAGGCCCTCCGAAGCACCATAGTGCTCTGATGCAAATACCTTAAGCGGTCACAGTCATGTCTTCGCCGATCTATAGCGAGTCAAGTGATGCAAAAAAATATTGCTTAATTATAACAGTTAACAACTATCAGTCTGAATAATAAAATCTACACTTTCTTAAATATAAAATCCACTGCATCCTAAATATTAACTATATTAATAAACAACTATTAATTGGTACAACAAATTCCATTATCGAGTATTTCATAATTTGCCAGATTGCGTTTAAAACGTCACCCCATTTACAGATATTAACGGTTGAATTTCGTTTAAAGTATCGCCCTCATTTAATGCAATTCGTTAAAACAGGCACAACATAACTAGTGGCCTATTGTAACGAATACAAATGATACAAATTGAATGGATAAAATTGATTCGTTGTTTTTTTAAATGAGCACTGCCATGCGACCTCACTCGATCTGATTATGCAAAATGATTTTATTTGGCGAAATTGTCGATGATTATTTTGTTCATAGCTCGAGAATTTGTATTTAAAGTATGTATGAATTGTTATAAATTGCGTCTTTTCTCAAAATGTCAGGTACTAACTAATGCTTTTGTAAGATTTTTTAGCAGAAAATGTCCAATAAAAGTTATTTTTAGTTTGTTTTAAATTTTATCTATAATATTATACTATAAGGCTGAAAGAAATAATGTATATTTTTATGTCTTTCTTTCTATTATACCTAAGGATGAAGAGTTTTCTATGGCTGTGGATGAAAGTGCTAGTGTCAGGAACTACTGGTTCCAATTGAAGAATTCTTGTTAGATTGTCCATTTATCGTGGCAGGCTATGGGCTATGGAACATCACACTATGGGTCACGGTTGAGAAGTAAGCATAGAAATAGCAGGAATAGGTTCTGCAAATATTGACAGCCGTGAATTAAGTATTAACCTTGCTAGAACTTTTGCTCTGGGACACATTTATTCATGCAAAAGTTTCTTATAAAAGAAATTTTTATATGGAAATGTTTTTACCATATGGGCAAAACATTTAAGTTGTTTAAATTATTTAATCTTTTGATTGACTAGCAGTTATTACACTAAATGAATCATTGAAAATATGTAGTACTTAGTTCTATCTTTTCTGTCAGTTTATGGGTGTCCTTCGTAATATATTGAAAATAATACTTCGTAATATAATGAAAATATAAACTTATTTTATTGGTAAAAATTCTGTAAAGAAACATAGAAAGTAGTAGAAGTCTGACTCACCATTATAAGGAACAAGTCAATGTCTTTTTGTATGTACTTGGGCATGTAGTAACAAAGATGTAATGACAATTTGTTTACATTTAATTCCAACAAATACATTTGTTTAAGGTCAGAGGCAATTCGATTTCCGAGTTCACTTGTATTGATTGTGTTTCTCGTTAAAGTCATCCTGTGTGTGTGTAACTATGTTAATGCCTTGTTTATTTATTACGGTTGTCTTTTTTATAAAACTAACCAAGTCTGCGGCAACATCAGCGTTTTTTTGTAAGACTACTGCTCTGCAACCGTGCTTTATAACGCGATGTTATATAGCCCTTAGCCTACCTCAGTAAATGAGCTATCCCACACAAATGAATTATTGACATCGAGCCCACAGTTCCTGAGAGTAGTAGAAGTTCAACCAAACAAACCAGCACACTATTTAGCTATTTTAGAGTAGCTATACTATAGATATTCAGCGCCCTTTAATACTATTATGTAATTTCAGTCCACCCTAAGGTTATCTGGATGAGCGACAGAGCAATGAATTTTATATTTTGTGGAGTCTCATTTAACAACGGAATAATTTTTACAAGGCATTCAATGCAGAATATTCCATTCTTTCCTTTGTTAAATCATAATTTAATTTTGAATTAAATTTAATGTAAACATTTTCGCTATTGACGTGTCTTAATTGCAATATCGCTGCATTCATCACGACGTCACGGTTACCTCAATAAAGCTGTTCATCCCATGGCATTGTATGTCGTGATATTATTACTACGTCAACCGCAGCATCCATTATCCTTCAGCCGAGCGATCGATGGACAGCTTTTACTATGGCAATGTCGAGATACAGCCAGATTGCTGTTGATCGAATTGGATAGTTACATAGACTATATAATGGACGTTGACGATGACGGCGATTTAATGTTAGAGAGTGCCGGAGGCCTCATATTCAATTCCTCCTCCTTTTTCTAACACAAAGGGTGGCAACGCACTTGTGACTCCTTTGGTGTTGCCATCAGGTGATTCGTCTGTTCGTTTGACTCTTATTACATAAAAATATAATAGACTTTTTGGGGAAAATAACTCTGTATTACAAAATTGAAATTGTTATGTATTACTCAAAACCTGGCGATGAAAAAGAGTGACCGTGAGTTTTATTGCCCGTTCTTCCTCATGGTTCTATGCCCTTGCTTTGCGAACGTGGCTTTAAATGTAAATGTAGAAGCTTTAAGTTTATAATTTTTTAAATTTAACGTTTATAAGTGTCACTTTGTGATTTAAATTTTGATTTTGACTTTGATTTTCTGTGTGGATTAGGAATACAAAGTTGTCGTAAGAAACGACGTACATGTCAGAATAACGTACATACTAATAATACTATATAAATACACGATCTAAATATTATTTTATGAAAATGCAACTCAACATCAAATCCTTTACCAACCCGTCTGATCCTTTCACCTCGGCATTGTCATACAATATTTCGTAGTTTACTAATGGACATATGCTTCTCCCAATTAACATTGTGATTTATTATTTTATTTATTTATTTTATTTTATTGGGAAATCAAACAGTTACAACATCTTATAAAACACAATAAAAGTTTTAAAACCATTAATATGTTTCCACATGTAGATGTGATATCATATATATGTAAAACACCAATCACAATCATATCATATCTTATTATATTATATGAATAATATCATTGTGAAGAATTGAAGAATTTGACCTACTATCACACGGGCCAGACGAGTTGGCATACGGTTTCATGTCAAGTTTCCAAATCTTCATTACAATTTTATTTGCTTCGTATATTTCTGTGCTCGTTGGTCTCGCGGCATAAATGTGCGCGTGGGATAGGGAGGTCTCGGGTTCGATCCCCGGGTCGGGCAAAGTGTCATTGGGTTTTTCCGTCAGGAAATTCTCAGTAGCATCATGGAGTCCAGTAATGTGCCCGGTACGGCAAAAGGCTCGCCCCCTATTACGTGGGACTAAAAAAAAACTCGCAAAAAGTGGGTGTAGCAATATACCTCTGCCTACCTCTTCGGGGATAAGTCAAAGTCAAAGTCAATAATCGTTTATTCATGTAGGTCACAAAGTGACGCTTATGAACGTCATTTTTTTTTATTGAATTACTTAATGCTTCTACATTTACATTTACTGCTTCGTTCGCAAAGCTATTGCTTTAAGAAGAAGGTAGAACCACGAGAAAGAACGGGCAATAAAACTCGTGGCCACTCTTTTGAATCGCCAATATTATGGTACATAAGTATTTTATTTTTGTAAGGAGCTGCGACTGTTTCACATTGTACTTAAATACTTGTAAATAGTAAATAGTTACAGACATAATACTTAGTAATTAATGCAGTTACTAAATTAAGTGCCTTAGTTAGCCTTCCAATGTGAATATTGTGTAACAGGAGCATCCACATACGTCTTATAATGTAGGCAACTCGCGACCATGTTAAGAACTATGGTGGAAATATATGTTACAGAAGTAAGTATATATGAATACAGAAAATTACAAAAACATTACTTTAGAGCCTATGATCACGAGTTATCTTCATCTTACAGTGCAGTAAAACTTTCATAAAATTAGTGGAACAACAATGCTAATGTAAATGTAGTAAGTTGAATGACCTAATAATACATGAATAGGAATTTAAAAGAACAAGAAATATTATATAAAGATAAACTAAAAATTTCAAAGTATCTATATAATTCTAAATAAGTGTAAATATCATGAGTTGTCTAGTGTAAGTGACCAACTATCCTTATCACTGAAATAATCATGAATAGTATAATAAACTTTCTTAATAAGACAGTCTTTTATTTTAGTTTTAAATGTACTAAATGGTAATTCTAAAAGACTTATTGGTATTTTATATACGATTACCTAGCCCTACAAAAGAATTATCAACTTTATGTAAACGATGTTAAGGGGCATGTAACTTATACCTGTTTCGAGTATTTATAATAAGTATAAATACTCGAAACAGGTATAAGTTACATGTCTCGCTGATGGTTGTAGTAACTACAACTACAATCCTACTTCTCTTTCTACTGTCCGCTGGGGTTCTTCCTACGGGCTCACTGCACCTGTCTTCTCTCTACGGGCTACAAGCCACGAGCTGCTGGCGCCGTACCGCTACTAGCCAGCTGCCACCCAAGCCTCCGTTCCTGCCTACGAGCTCCTACAGCCAGGCCACGGACGCCTGAGCCTGACCGCTCGGCCCACATCGGCTGCTCCGCTTGAGACCCCGCTCAGCCTGAACCTCGACCACAGAGCTGCCTGCGCAGCGCACCTTGGCCAGCTCATCGGCGACCCTACGAGCAGCTACCCTGCGAGCGTCGGAGAGCAGCAGGAGTCTACGCTCCAGCCCTCAGGCCAGTGCTTACCTAGTTCGGTCATACTGTATGTAAGTGGTAGTGAGACATAATAAAGAACATGTTCAGCCTAGCAGTGTTTCCCTCGAACCCCGACATCCTACCTGAGATCCTCCGTCTCAGTGGCTACTTTTTGTGGTAAATAAACCTATATTTTGCCTCATGTAAAATATATTAGCAAATAAAAATTGCGAGGCTACAGTAAGAATCCCTATAGACTTAAAGCGTTCCCTAAGAGTATCTTTTGCACCTAACATGTATATGGCTCGTACCGCTCGTTTCTTTAGAACAAAGATATTCTGAATATCTGCAGCTTAGCCCCGTAACAAAATGCCGTTGGACATAACACTGTGAAAATAGCTAAAATATACTAAACGAGCCGTGTCGATGTCAGTAAGTTGCCTAAATTTTCTGACGCCATACGCAGCAGAGCTGAGCTTTCCTGCAAGACATGCTATATGTGCACCCTATTGTACCTATTGAACACTGTAGAGTCAACTGTCTCAAGTTCCTCCCTATCTAGCATAATATTAGGTCCCAGTTGTCTAACGTTAGGTAAGGAAAATTTAACGCATTTAGTTTTCCTAGAATTAAGTACTAGGTTTTTTTGCTGTAAACCATTGTGTAACTTGTAATATTTTAATATTTACATCATTAAATTGATTTTTATTCCTATTTACTTTATAAATAAGTGACGTATCATCTGCAAAAAGTACGACATCACAGATGTTTTTTAAATAAACAGGTAAGTCATTAATATATACAAAGAATAGAAAAGGACCTAGAATTAAACCTAGTGGAACGCCTAACTGTATAGGTAATTTAGAGAATGTAGTCCCATTTACATCAACACACTGAAATCTTTGCCCCAAGTACGAATCGACAATACTAAGTGCGGTTTTCTCTACGCCGTAGTAGCGGAGCTTACGCAGTGGTGTGTCGTGCTGAACTCAAACAAATGCGTTAGATAGGTCACAGAACACTGTGATAGCATTCTTTGATGACTACCAAGCACTATAAACGTGTTTTATAAGAGCTACACCCGCATCAGTAGTGGATCTACCTTTAGTAATCCCGTATTGATCTTTGTGAAGCAGACTATTTGAATTGAAGTGGCTTAATAGCTGCTTTAATAGAATCTTTTTAAATATTTTACTAAATGCCGGCAAGAAAGAGATGGGCCTAAAATTATTAATTTCATTTTTACTGCCAGATTTGAATAAAGGTATAATTTTACTTAATTTCATCAAATCCGGCATGATTTTACTAATAAATTTATTAGCGTCAAAAAACAATATTGCATCACTATGACTAGTTATATTATATAATAACATATTTAATGTGTGTGTGTGTGCATGTTTTGTGTATGTGTTAGGTAATTTGAGTATAGAAAAGCACATAAAATAAATTTGCAACTAAATCTGGAATTAAGGTCTAATAAAATTTCAAGACAATCTATGATATGCTGTCTTTTTACAGTTAAACTGTTACCAAACAATAGTATGACCAATGGATGGATATAGGCCTGAGACTATGTATGTATGAATGTATGTATATTTCCTTACTCGCCTCTTACGACATTTACGGAATGAAATAAGCTAGTAATACATTGCATTCTCAATCTATCACTACACGAATATTACCCCAATACAAAAAACATGTTCACAAGCCACTTGCTTTTCAATTTTACCTAGTTATTACAATAAAGTCACTATGTTTTGAATACGGTTGGCAGTGAAACGAAAACACCAGCGTTATTCTGGCAGAAAGCCAGCGATGTAAATGTGGATAAAGTGATTTCATCCCAAAACACTAAGGAACTTAAACTATAGGAGGAAAGTGACATTAGCTAGCTACGAAGCTACCAGAGGTACAGCAACGAAGAATTGTGAAAATTGTCAAAAGTTAGATTAAATAAGTTTGCTTCTCCACGCTACTATTAAATGGTTGCATTTGAAATTCTACCAGTACTCTATTTTGGTTATGATGCCGCAATGGGTTAAGCAGTAATATGCTGCTAGTGTTATGAACAAAACTCAATGAGAATTAAGAAAAGCTGAGCTAGCTTAATGCTTTAATGATCGGTGGTAGGAGGTTTACTGCCAGGAAAAAGTCGCAAGTTCATTACTAAGAACAGACATTTTGGCGAGGGTGGGGTGAACACAATACTTTGTTTCACGCTTTCACTTTCCGTGGCAGGATATTATTTCTCTTTAAAAGTATTTATTAAGCAGATAGTAAAACATTTCATGTTCGATACAACACACCACTAACTTCAGCTTTTGTTCAGTTGCCATTGCTTTAAGTGATTTTGGAGTCAGACGATCATCATCAAGATTGATTTACAGCCACGGTTAGTAATGATAACATGATGATAATAATAATAATTATGAGGCTTACTATTTTCCAATAAATTGCTTTAGTAGAGACACGCAAGTAATGAAGTAATTAAAGTTTTTGTATTGAAACAATACGTAGACTCAATTATGCTACGTTATTGCTACGGAGCTACGCTGTTACGATGCTCAGATTTATGTAACTGGATAGATTGAGATGTCTGCAGTCTATTAAATACACGTCTATACTACAGCCAGCGAGACAAATTACTCAACAAAATTACATATTTATGTTACACAAATTGTTCAAATTTTAACACGCGGATTTTAAAGTAGAATACTTATATTGTACACTAGAGGACGCCAGCAGCTACGCCTGCATTTTTTTTTAATTTACTCGTTTTGGCCGATCCCGTGGGAATTTCAGCTTCCTGCGCCCAATAGTTTCGGCTGTAGCGTGTCTGTCAGTCAGTCAGTAACGCAAGGATTTTATATATTAAGATTATTTTAAATCACTCTAAATCTGACTGACTGCCTCCGTGGTCCAGTGGATAGCGTATGCGACTGGTGATCGGAGGTCCCGCGTTCGATGCCCGGGTCGGCCAGAAGTGTTACTGCGTTTTCTAAATTCTCAGTAGCAGCACGGAGTCTGGGATGTGCCAGGTTGCAGCAATAGGCTCGCCCCCTATTACGTGGGACCTAAAAATTCATGGCAAAATGTGGGTGTTATATTGTTTAATTTTTTTTCGTGTGAGTGGGTGGCCAACTCTGGTGTCGGAGTTTTTCAGAGCGCCTGAAGGCCTCCGACATGGCTTGATGCTCCTTATCCTGAGACAAGAACCGAGACCGACAGCTTTACGTGCCCTCCAAAGCACGATAGCGCTCAGATGTAAATGCCACACACGGTCACCCATCCAAATGGCGACCTCAGCAAGCGTTGCCTAACTATTCTGATCTGTTACGAACCGCAAGCCAAGTCTCACTATGAGCGCTACTATTACGGTGTTATATACGGTGGTATGCTACACCTCTGCCTACCCCTGCGGGGATAAAAGACGTGAGTCAATAAAAAAACTCTAAATCTCAAAACAGATTAGTACATAAATTTGATAATTTCGAAATGTATTTGCACTATAGATGCATAATTAGCAACAAATTGGCTCTGCAAGACTTGGTAAAGCTACCAAGCTTGCAGTTTCCGTAAATTAAAATAACCTTTTCTGGCATGAAGTCGTGCCAAATTTATTCGAGAAGTAAGTGGCTTTCCTTTACCACTGTGCAGTGCAGTAGCTTCTGATACTGTGTACGAAAATGACACAAATTCACTTAGCTGATTCAATTATTAGAAAAATATGAAGACACAAGTTTTCTTTGTCCTATTGTGATTGAATTGAATGTTGAAAAAATTTGTCGAGTAATGTTTGTGAACTAAATGAATAAAGTCACTTCAAAATTCACGTCAAAATTTAACTTTTCTTAAAATCATCAACAGTCAGAAACGTATTTGAAAAGTAGTCAATATTTAATATCTGTCCAATATATTTAATTGATTTATAGCAATTTAAGTGATTGTTTGTATTCCATCAAATCAAATAATTTGATACAGTTTTATAACCGTTTAGAAAAAAAAAACACACAATATATTTTTGTCATAAAACTTCTAATTAACGAAATTATATTTCAATAATTCTATTAATCCCACAAGACACCTCGGTAAATAAAAAACAAAATAAAAAATATAAGTGCCACCATTTTTTCAATTCAGCTCAGTAAACCAGCGGTCAGTCGCTACACTCAGGGGAAATCTCCTTCTGGTGATTCAATAGATTTTTTTTCTATCCTCCGTTCACATACGTCGGCAAGTTGAAATAACATTATATACATAGAAGTCGTAAACAAAAAACAATATGGCTTGTTTAAGAGAAAAAATATATAACTAGTTATCGTCATAGCAACGGATTAACTCGACTTTTCTGTTTATAATGGTGAGTCCACACTTGAACGTTTACTTGTAACAGAACAACGGTCTAGGGAACAGAACTTAATGCATCACGCTCGAAATTTTGATACAATCCGATTTATGTAGCGTTCACCAGTATCTTGCTGCAAGCAATAGAATGGAAAATTAAAGCATCAAATCTGACCACGACATGTTAAGAGCGCCACCATACTTTGATTTGCCCTTTTTGCCGTCGGTCCCAGTCACAGAACAAGAATCGTGAGGTCACTTCAGAGGCCCTTAGATGGGCTTTCCTTCACTACGGCCTATAAAAACTCCGATACCAAAGTAAGCCTCATCCCCATCGACAAACGAAGAAACCTCATTTTGTCGATCAACAAGCGTTTTTGTCAGTAAAAATAATTGATAAATTTCACCTGATGATATGATATGGTAAAACAATGTACATATTATCTTGATATATAAAATCCTTGCGTTATTGACTGACTGACAGACTCGCTACAGCCGAAACTGCGCGGCGCAAAAAGCTGAAATTTAGCATGTATGTTCCTTGGGGACCGTAGGGGTGCACTAAGACGGGATTTCCCGAAATTCCCACGGGATCGGGCAAAACGGGAAATGCTAAAATATGTGCGTGCGAAGCCGCTGGCGTCGACTATGTGGTTATAATTACGTATGCCTGAAATGTGTCTAGCCAAATATATTTGGTCAGTTGATTGAAATCCAGTTTACTCTATTGATGAATTTCAAATACATTTGATACGAATAGAAATAATTATGGCAATAATAATGGCCTTAAATTATTGAAGCATGTAGGACGAGTATTCGCTTTGCATACTGGAGTAAATCTCTTTATGCTACTGTGCAAATAATTACTTACTATTAGCATACATACATAACTTAACACCTTTATCCCCGAAGGGGAAGGCAGAGGTGTATTATACACTCACACTTCGCCAGTTATGTTTCGGTCCTAATGTAATAGAGGGTGAGCCTATTGCCATCTACCGGGCATAATATGGTTAAGCTAGCGACAATTAACATTTTTAATACACACATAACTTCGAAAAGTCAGAGGTGTGTGCCTGAGTAACTGACGATCGAGGGCGAGACCGTTGTCTCGGCAGTCCGTTGCGTACACACCACTGGGCTATCGCCACTTTTACCTAGGCCACAAAGTGACGCTTATGAACGTCAAAATTTAAGTTAATTACTTAATGATTCTACATTTACTGCCACGTTCGCAATGCAATAGGTAGAACCACGAGTGAGAACGGACAATAAAACTTGTGGCCACTCTTTTACTTATTTGAAAATAATCTCATCTTGATATAAACATGCACAATAACCTGACGGCTACATTTTCATCATCATCAGCCCTTAACAGTCTAATGCTGGACTAGGCCTCTCCTTAGAAAGGAGGAATTGGCCTACTATACCACGCTAGCCAAACGGGTTGGTATAGGGTTTGTATCAAGTTTTCCTTGTCTTACAGTGCTGTTCTCTGCATAATATACTCCCTCTGTCGGCTCTTACGACACCCATGGGATGATATGGGGTGGTGACATGGCGTATTCTTAATCCGTCACCACACGGACAAAAACAAATTTTACCGTTTAATAAAACAAGGACTGAAGGTTTAACTCAGTTCGATGATACATATTGTTTGGGTATCTGCATAGACTTATGCAAAATGTTTGTGATGCATAAACTTAATATATAAAATCCTTGCGTTTCTTACCGACTGACAGACACGCTACAGCCGAAACTATTAGGCGCAGGAAGCTGAAATTTGGTATGTATGTTCCTTGGAGACCGTAGAGGTGCACTAAGAAGGGATTTCTCGAAATTCCCAAGGGATTGGCCAAAACGGGAAAATTTAAAAAAAATGCAAGCGTAGCTGCTGGCGTCCTCTAGTCTGTCTATAAAATTCACTGAAACAAGTTTTCTTTAAGGCTAAGCTTACTATTATACTTAGTCTCAGTCATCGACATCGACCAAGTGTTATGCCGATTGCATCCCGAACTTCGAGTCTGAAGTCCGCGTATAAGTCTAAGTAGATTAGACAGAACTTAAAAAAATTGTCTTTGTTTTCTGTTAAGCCCTAAAATCTGACGTGCATTATAGAGGTAAATATAATAAGATTTTGTATAGTTGACAAGCTATACTTATAGAATATGACTATTTCTTAACAACAATATTATCCAGATAATTACAAATATTAGTCTTATCCAAATATCTTCATTAAGTAACTGCTTGCTTGAAATTGAAAATGTGAGACGTGGTTCGTCTTTCTTAATAGAGGGCAGGATCTTAATAGTGTTAGTACAATTAATTAAGAGCTCCACATCACCGTTAACTGATAGTTTAATTTACTCGCTTCGACTGCATGACATTCTTAGGACCGACCGCAATCACTTTTAATCAAACTACTGTTCCTCATGCGGACAAACTTAATTACGCCATATGTTTTACGTGACAATGTCACACACACTACTATAACTTAAGTAAAAATCAAAATCATTTATTCATCTAAGCCACAAAGTGACGCTTATGAACGTCAAAATTTAAGTTAATTACTTAATGATTCTACATTTACTGCCACGTTCTCAATGCAATAGGTAGAACCACGAGTAAGAACGGGCAATAAAACTTGTGGCCACTCTTTTTAACTGCCAGTATAATGGTATTACATGTTATCTTTCTAAAGAGCTGCAACTGTTTCACATTGTGAGTTATCTACTATTGCAAAAGTTAATAGTTATTGTATATTGTAGTTATACTCAAGCAAAAAAATATGTTCATTTAATAAGCCTCCCAAAGTGAATATGGTGAAACAGGAGCATCCACTCACGTCTTTTGATGTAAGCAACTCGCGAACATGACTGTTCAGATCTATGGTGGAACAGTATGTTCCGAAAAGTTATGGTATATGAACCTGCAGCAATTTACAATGTATTAATTAGCAGTTTATGACCACGAGTTATCCTCACCTTACAAATCCGATAAATTTTAATAAGAAGAGTAGAACAAGAATGCAAATGTTTTATAAAAGAGAATACGGTAATTAACTTCACTAGAGAACTGCCTATTGAACTTATAATATAATGACCATGTTCGCAAGTTGCCTACATTAAAAAGACGTAAGTGGATGCTCCTGTTTCACCATATTTACTTTGGGAGGCTTACCATATGAACATCGTTTACTGCTTGAGTATGATATCAATAGCTACTAAAATTTTTACTAGTAGATGTCTTCAATGTGAAACAGTTGCAGCTCCTTACAAAAATAAAATGTACCACCATTATATTTGTTTGAAAAGAGTGGCCATGAGTTTTATTGCCCGTTCTTTCTCGTGGTTCTACCGTGGCATTGCGAACGTGGCAGTAAATGTAAATGTAGAATCATTAAGTAATTAACTTAAATTTTGACGTTCATAAGCGTCACTTTGTGGCCTAGATGAATAAATGATTTTGATTTTGATTGATTTTGAATAAAAAAAAATTGGCCTAATAAAAGAATATTTATTTCCAAGCCTACTTATCGTCAAGATACTCATTTAGACTATGATATGCCTTTAGTAAAAAAATATTTTAACTATTGTCTGAAACGACCTTAAAGGCAAGTCTAGAATATTACTTGGTATTTTATTATACATTCTTATACTAAGCCCAATAAAAGAGCTATGCGTTTTGTGTAAACGGAAATATTGAACTTGACACACACATCCATGTATATGGGATTATGTGCGTGTTTATCTGCGTATAGTGCATGTATGTGTGAGTCTGTGTGTATATAAGTGTGTGAGCGAAAGAGAAAATAGTGTGATTGAAAGTGCCGGATGCCCAATCACTTCCCCATTTACAAATCTGTTACTTTTTCCTCAACTTTTTTTATAAAATAATACAACACTACATTAGGAATAAATCTTGTGTCTTCTTTCTTCTCGTTATGCAATGATTTTGTATAAGAATTTCCATTTTTTTTATTAAGAAAACAAAACTTAACAAGCGCAGGTATGTAATGGCTTGTCTGTGTGGTCTACCCTCTAAGAAAGCAATAAAACATACACAGGTACATGTAAAAATATGTGTGTGTATTATAAAGCGTGGACTGAACAATAAGAATTCTCCAATTAATTATATGAAGGCGGGGTATGGAGTAAATAATGGTGCAAATCTGCGTGTTATCCCTTCTGGAGCTGACTGGATAAAACCTACTGTTTGCTGCTCGGATCGTCTAGTTTGAATATACTGCTGACTAGCTTAGCTAACCAGTGCAGCGACTTGTGACAAAAAAGTTTCAATAAAAAAGTCAGTAAGTATTAGTTCGCCAACAACATGGCAATAATTTAGGTTTTGTTTTTTATCTGCATAAGTTGAAGACAATATAATGGTAAAGTATATCATTAAATAGTAAATTAGTGAATGAGCCCTCAGCTTTATTATTCAAATTCATAATCGACCAAACGTTATCCCTAATAGGATATTCAAATGTGGAGGTAAAACAGCTTTTCCGCAGAGCATCTGCCGTCTAATTTCCACAAACCAAAGGGCATGGCTTTTTATTCTATTTTTATTCCATGGCTTAGACCAGTGTCATTATATTATAATGGTTTCCAATACAGCTTTTAAGAAGGGAAAAGAAAATTATTCGTTTCGGTAGTAAAATAAAACTTCATATTATGAAAATAAAATGAATGAAAACATTAAATTCATTGAAAGTCATATTACAAAGCACAGCTGAATATTTGCGGCTGTATGGCACTGGTCCGTAATGCCGTTCAAAAATATATACCGAATAGAAATATTTTATACTTGACTTTATGAATGTGACATATGATTCTCCACCGTGTGTACGATTAATAATTCTGAATCGTTGAGCAATATGCGATATTATTTCTATAGATAATGGGAAAAATGCATGTGAAAAATATTGTGAAGGCTTTTGAGCCTACTTTTCGAATAATATATTCAATTTCATTTTTGAGCTGAGCATACACTTCCTATTAAATTGACCCTTTAATTATATGTTGCTGTTTAGCTTACTCCATTATTATAGCAGTATAAAGAAGGAATTCAAGGCTTTTGCCTCTAAGTTTTAGTTAGTTATACATTACAGGGTTACTGTGTAGCTACAAGAAAAGCCTCAGATTCAGACGCACCTTGCGATGGAGGAAATTCTGTGGAAGCATTGAATCTTGCCAACAAGCAAACCGGGTAAGGGAACTACTGGCTCAGCAACCAATGGTTGCACCAGGTACTCTCCGTAAACCGGATAACACATTACACCACGTCGGAGGAGGAGACAAGACGCTTCCTACTCGAAACACACTTCTCAGGCTGCGTCCTCACCCCGGTAATAACGTGGCACGATACACCAACAGTGGCGACCGAACACGAGTGGAGATACCAAACACTGTGGTCACAGAACAAAAACTCCGATGGGCCATCGATAGCTTCCATCGCTTCAAAACAGCCGGACTGGACGGCATCTTTCCAGGGTTATTACAATGAGGGGGTGAACCTGTCCGTAAAATACTTCTGGCAATCATGAGGACTAACCTGGCCCTTAGATATGTACCGAAGAGTTGGAGGGAAGTCAAACTAATTTTCAAACCAAACCGGGCAAAACAGACTACACCAATGCAAAGTCCTTCAGACCAATAAGCCTGACTTCCTTCATGCTTAAAGCCTTGGAAAGGCTTTGCGAGAGAGAACTAAGAAGTGGGGCACTTAAGCACCTACCCCTACATGCCAACCAACATGCAAACGGCTCAGGGAAATCGACGGAATCGGCCTTACATCAGGTCGTGAACCAGATAGAAGCTGCTATATAACAATAAAGCATCTGTCTGGGCACCTTCATTGACCTAGAAGGAGCTTTCGATAAGACAAACTTTTCCAGCATAAGCAACGCCCTAGCCAGGCATGGTTTGGATCAGATGCTCATACAGTGGATCCAAAACATGCTCAGCAAAAGGGTAGTGCGCCTGCACGGCGATACTCAGACAGGCTTGATAACTAAAGGGTGCCCGCAGGGAGGTGTACTCTCCCCACTATTATGGAACTTAGTCATCAATGAACTCATAGACAAACTCAACGCGAGATACTTCTACACAATAGGTTATGCAGATGGTCTAACCATACTCACCTCAGGTAAGGTTACCAGTACAGTGTACGACCTAACCTAACAAGCTCTACGCATAATAGAGTGGTGGTGTAATGAGTACGAATTATCTGTAAACCCGACCAAGACCGAAATAGTTATGTTCACACACAAACGAGCGCTGGGTACTTACCGACTGCCCAGGTTATTTGATACAGAGCATAAGCTGTCTACCGAGATCAAGTACCTGGGTGTCACTCTCGACAGCAAATTGACATGGAACAGCCACATGGAAAATAAGCTCAATAAAGCCAGCATCGTCTTCTAGCAGTGCAAGAAGATGATAGGTAAACGCTGGGGCCTATCCCCCAAAATTGTCTTATGGCTCTATAAGACAATAATACGTCCGATGATAAGCTACGGCGCAGTAGTGTGGTGGCTTTGGACCAACCTAACAACGGCCGCCAACAAGCTTCAAAAGCTTCAAAGACTTGCATGCCTAGTGGCCACGGGCTGCATGATAACTACACCTCAAGCGGCACTCGAAGTGTTGCTGGACCTGCCTCCATTGCACCTGTTCATAGAACAGGAAGCAACGATGTCGGTGGTCCGGCTAAGAGCTCTGAAGCTCTGGAAAGACACTAACACACCACACACTAACAACTTAAATACACTCTTTAAAGAAGTTCCTCTCACACAAGCCATTAGCGACTGAATACCGAAATAATTTGTGTTCGACAAAAAATACAAAATCCAACTGTACGAGGGTCTGCACGAAGGAGCGATTAATCACAACGAGCTCAAGAACTTCACAGATGGGTCTAAGACGGATACAGGTACGGGTTCAGGAGTATTCTCCGAGGACCTAAACATCAACATCGCAGCACCGCTGGGAGCCTACAAAACGGTCTACCAGGCCGAATGTTTTGGCATAATCCTAGCTGCCACAACAATCATGGCACGTCAGGTAAGGGAACGATCCATTAGGATCCTCTCAGATAGTAAGGCTGTCCTCTCAGCCCTCAAAAGCCATACTATCACCTCGGCACTCACGCTTGAATGCCACCAGAAACTAACAGAGGTAGGTAAACATAACAAATTAACACTGCAATGGATCAAGGGCCACAGTGGCTCAAGAGGGAATGACGCAGCCGATGTATTTGCCAGAAGAGGGGCCACTTTAAAGGTGGTGGGACCCGGGCCATTATTCCCCTCCCTTCTGGTTTTTATCGCAACTTGGTAAGAAATAGGACGAGGACCAAACACAACAAGTCCTGGATTGGTATTGAAACATTAAGGCAGGCCAAGGAGGCTCTTCCCGCAGTAGACGGTAAGATAGCTAAACAAATCCTCCGGCTGTCCAAACAACAACTGCGGACAGTCACGGCCGCCTACACAGAACACGGATTCTTCAATAAACACCTATTTACTATAGGTACCACCGACAGCCCGTTGTGCAGGGCCTGTATGGCAGCAGACGAGACGGCAGCCCACCTGCTCCTCGACTGCCCTGAGGTCCCACAGTACAGGCAGTAGTACCTGTCCAGATACAGCACCCTGAGGGAAGCAGTGGGCCACATCAAGAGTCTGCTGGCCTTCCTCGAAGAGCTGGAGTGGCTCGAATGACGACACCATTCCCACCCGCACGCAAAATACACGCCAAGACGTGGAGTTGCGGAAACAGCCCGTGCCATCAAGTATCAAGTATCAGGGTTACTGTTTTAAAACCACAATTAAATGGAGACTTGCTTTAAAGACTGACAATAATCTTATTGACGACGGGGATCGAAAGCTTTTTATAAAGTGCCTAAGAATATCAGATCTCTCTGTGGCTACGGAGGCACAGAGAGATCTGATATATTTTATGAATGGTCCCGTTCCACTCTTTTTGCTTGACTTGCCTTATGCTTGTACTGTTGTTAGAAGAGGTTCATATTGTACTTTTGAATCGAATCAATCCTAAATACATCCTTAACCTAATATTTAATACTTTCCTTTTTGCTCAATGGGGGCTCATCACTACCATAAAAAAGTGGTACGTGGTTAATATCACAGACGTCAGATCTGTGTTGCTATAGTTTCAATGAAAAACTGAACAAAGTATAATGTAAATTAATAGGTAGTTTGATGTTACGTTTATTTTGCGTGCTAACTTGGTGTCTATATTATATTGAACTGTAGGAAGGTAAGTAAAAGTTTAAATCACACCAGTAATGGTCAATATTTGAATACCTAATATCAATTGTTTACCATCTCTATTTCAGTAAATAAATGGTTTAAGCCCCTGTGGAATGCATCTCCCAAAGTGTTACTAATGAAAGGCGCACCTGCTTCGTTCACCATCACCTTCCAACGTTAATAAAACAAGCGTTTAGCTTTATTGCAGTGATCAATATGAGTATTGACATTTTAACCCTAATAACCAGACACCATTACTCCAACAAATAATAGTAACAGTGTTTTTATCGAAAAAATTCTCCGAAATTTATCGTACTTTGAAGTATGACTGTACCGTTGTTTATATTTCTTGGTCACATACACTCTGCCATGGTATCAGCAGACAATCTAGAGGCTCTCAACTCGAGCGTCGATGACTCTCTCAAGATATGATATGACGTACACATGGTATCAGCCATTTGAATTAGGGGTTTATAGGTTTGCTAAATTTAAAGAAAGTGTTTGTGAGCTATTAATGCGGTTTAATCCTTGTCATAGAAAGGATACATATTTTTATGGGTAAATTAGATTAATAGTGCACAAATCTTTAAATTAATATTAAAATACTTTTGATTGTTTTATTTAAATCGTGGATATACGTCATCAGTATTTAGTAACTATTGTGCAATTTAGGCACAGAAATGAGTTTATCATTTTAGACGCCTAATATTTTTTTAAACCAGACTTCAATGATCGTAGCTAATCTAACAATTGACAAAAACCAGCTCCAATTTCTTATATCATCGAGATTTTATTTTACTATAAAATAAAATTATTGCTCGAACCATTATAGCAGCTATCAACATTACTATTTTATTTGGGCCTAGAGGACATCTAAAATGCAATTCATCCGAACGAGTTCTCTTATTAATGTTCTTGAGTGAGGCTGAAGTTATATTATACCTCCAAAGATTTGAAAAATTTAAGAGGCTACGGGCATCCTCTAGTGACATATAAGCAAGCAATATAATTAATATTGATTTAAGTGTCATTAGCATAAAAAATCTAGTAATAACGCTAATTTTTTTAGCTAAAAACCAATCTAGCATTCAAATTCATGTAGTGGAGCCTTGCTGATTTCAGCATGAATGGGCTGACTCGACCGGGGAAGCACCCTCTCACAGAAAATCGACGTTAAGTAACAGTACTTAAACTATTGCGTTTCGCGACTCCCTCATCCCACTCCTCATTCTATCCCTTTTCCCCACCCCAAAGGGCGGCAACGACCTTGTGACTGCTGTGGTGTTGCTTGTGTCCATGGGTGGCGGTAATTGCTTACCATCAGGCGATCCGTCTGCTCGTTTGCCGCATATTACCATAAAAAATGTAATATTGGTGAGCCTATTTTCATATACATTCTCTCGTCTCAACAGAAATCTTCAGTAAATATAATATACATAGTCAGCAACATAAACATCAACCTAATACATTTGCTAAGCTTATTGTAGCCAAGAAAATATGAGCCCATAACTTTATTTAATATAGAACGTATTCACTTTTCATAACATTTTATTAAATTATGATGACATCTGTCAGTTTTGTTGTTTACATCCTCTCCGCGCATTTTGTGTTTAAAAAATATAAATAGTGCATAATTGATTCGAAAAGTGCTAAAAAACGTTAAATTAGACAGTAATTAAGACGTGCAAGGTGTAGTACGACCTTTTTAGTGCATAAAAATCAAATTATTAACAAAATATAAAAATAACGACTTTGTGCCAAACAATAACACTTCACAACACAAACTGAATTAGTGGTTATAAAACTAAAATAACACGTAAAACTAAATCAACGAAGGTGCAAATAGTGATATTACGCAAAATAGACAGTGAATTCAAAGTAATTGCATATTCATGATACGAAAATTGTCAATTCATTGCCTTGACAATCCATTGAATATCGCCATCTATTCAAACAAATGTGAATTACTAACGACCTAAACGTTCCTAGCTAAGAGGGCACGGCAACAGTTTACCTAAAAAACAATAAACCGTCGATAAAGCAGTATTCATTATACATACGCTATAAGACCTATAAGATCAACTATTTTAACATCATCAGTAACGACGAAGTAGCAAATTGGCGTAAGTGGGTCGCTCAATTATACGTTAAGAGAGAGCTCGAGTTTGAACCTGGGTCAAGAATCGTCTTTTTGAGAATTAATCTACACGCTCACTATATTTGTTAAAAAATTGAGCGAAGTTTATAACAAGACACAGAAAATTATCAAAATATTTATTTAACAAATTTCGACCGAAGTAATCTATAAAACAACGCTACAGAATGGACTCAGAATATAACAACATTACTCATCGGAAACCCAGAAAAAGTTCATTAGGAGATCTTACCAACTTAACAAACACAAATGAAGAAACCATGTTCGATAGTACGATGCTTAGCATACCAGACAGCCTACACGAAAACAGTGATGCAATTAGTGAACTAAAAGACCGAATAAAAGTACATACAATGCAATTACAGAGCGCGCATCAAGAAGTAGAAAATTTGAATTGTGAAAATTTCCGCCTAAAGTGCGACATTCAAAATATGACTAAGACTATTGATACATACAAAAAAATCTGTTCAACACCAGAAAGGAAAAGTAAAGCTTCGTCACAATCCGCACGTAAAAGCAAAACACTGGCAAATAGAAATACGACACAATGTTATGACGATTGTACCGAAAGTCCAGTCATAATGCGTAATAAGGAGACCCAAACCTGTAGCACTTTGGAAGCAGGAAAAGAAACAGTTACACAGGAATCATCTTCTCAGCATCCTTTACAAAATAATATTAGGCTGTCAATTTCTGAAAATCGAATAAAAACGAAAAATAAATTTTGCATTTTAAGTAACAGTAATTATAAAGACTCACTATCGATTATCGACGACGTATTTTCTGATTACTTTGACTACTGCCATTATAGAAAACCAAAGAGCACTGTAAATGAACTTTTGAACAACATAGAGAACAATTTAAAAGACTTCACCTTAAACGACTACTGTATATTATTGATTGGAGAAAGTGATGTTAAGGACGATAAAAACCATATAAAAACTATAAACATCCTGAAAGATACCTTGACAAAACTAACTCATACAAATGTAATTGTTTGTGGCTCTGTATATGTGACTGGTGCGCCTATATATAATTTCAAAGTTGACATGTTTATTAATCTCTTATACATTGACATTCAAAACAATAAATATGCTTATCTATTTGATAGTAATACTGATCTATCACTAGAAATGTTTTCATATTCTACTGGAAAACTAAATAAACATGGCATGAAAAATATATATCGACGCATAATGGATAACATTTTAATTGATTTTAGTATATATCACGATAATTATAAATTAACAAATAATAGGAACTCCCTTATACACTGTAATCCTGCCAACGTTTTAACAACTTCGGTACCAAACAATGAAAAGTATATTACTTCCCAGTTTTTCTCTGAAGGACATATATATGTACTACACCAGAATATTGCAGGATTACTTAATAAAATAGAAGCTTTATGTGTAAATTTGGAAGAACTCAAAGATAACGATAAGTGTATTGACGTTGTATGTATTAGCAAACATTTCATGTCATCGGCACATAATGTAAGCATAGATTTACCGAACTATAGTTTGGCTGCATCTTACTATCGACATAACAGTAAAAGAGGAGGAACATGCATTCTATTAAATAAAAAACATAAATATAAGGAAATAAGTGACATTAAGCAATTTTGCGTAGATCATGCATTCGAGTGTTGTGCAATTGAGCTTCTTTCTTATAAAACTTTAATTATCTGCATATACAGAGTACCCAAACAAAATAATTTGTATACGTTTTTCAACAGGCTAGAAAAACTTTTGACTTACATAAATAAATATAAATATAATAACATTTTAATTGCTGGTGATTTTAATATAGACATTTTAAAGCGTAATAATAGTACTTTAGATTTTGAATGCCTATTATTAAATTATAATTTTAATTTGACATTAAATGAACCGACGAGACTGTCTAGTCAAAGCTGTATAGACAATTTTGCACATAACTTAAAAAAGAAATGTAAGACCGAGATTTTAGAATTAGGTTTATCGGATCATACAGCCCAATTAATAAAACTGCCCGTTAAACAAGTGTTCGCATTAAAATCTTGGCGAATCACCAAACGAGATTATAGTTTGGAAAACATTAAAAAATTTAAAGAATGTATCAAGAACATGTCTTTTTCAAATATTTATCAAACCGATAATCGGAATACAGCATACCAATACTTTATAAATGACTTCAAACTTCTTTATGACTTATGTTTCCCCAAAATACATATTTTTATGAAAGTCAACTGCAAGCCAAAATGGGTATCACGTGGAGTGAAAGCTTGCAGCGGAAAGAAAAGAGATTTACTTTGGCAATTTAGACTAAAACCCACACAAGAAAATAAATCAAAGTATCAAAGTTATTGTAGATTATTTAAGAAGATCATAATGCTAACTAAACGTGCTCAAAATAATTACAAAATAAATAGTGCATATAATAAATGTAAAGCAGCTTGGCGAATTATAAATAGTGCCAGACCTAATATACTCCAAGAAGATATTTTCAGCATCAAAATTAACGAGAAACCTACAAATAATCCCATAGAAATTGCGAATGCGTTTAATGACTATTTTATCAATAAAGTTAAACCAGTTCCAGGTTCAAATAAAAATGTAACTGCATTAATAAATACACAATTAAAATCTATGTTTTTTGCTCCAAGCACGCCGCATCATATTTACAAAATAATCAATAATTTAAAAAATACTAATAGTGTAGGACACGACGGCATATCATCAAATATTATTAAAGCGGTTAATGAAGACATATGTCACCATTTGAGCCACATAATTAACTTATCTATATCGACAGGCATATTTCCAGAAAATCTAAAAATAACAATTATAAAGCCATTATTTAAAAAGGAAAATAAAGAGTTAATGCAAAATTACAGACCGATTGCTTTACTTTCAGTATTTTTAAAAATATTTGAAAAATATCTGTATCAGGAAATTTATTCGTATCTAGAAAGAAATAAAATATTATGCAGTGAACAGAATGGTTTCCGTAAAAACAAAACCATCAATATGGCAATCTATAATTTTATTAATAATGTTTTAACGCACATGGATAAAAAATCCCCTGTATGTGCGATCTATTGTGATATGTCCTCCGCTTTTGATTGTGTGTGTCATAATATTCTGCTTAATGAACTTCATGCTTATGGTGTCAGAGGCAATGTTTTAAACTTAATGAGATCATATTTAACAAACCGACAGCAAATAACAGAAATTAATAAAATCGATTTTAACACAAAACGCCAAGAAACTTACACCTCAAATAGGCGTTATGTACCACATGGTGTACCCCAGGGTAGTGTTTTGGGGCCACTCCTATTTATACTATATATTAATGACTTACTAAATGCTACCAACTAACCCTTGATATTATTTGCTGATGATAGCACGGCCACCATAGCATGTAAGGACACAAATCAATATAAATCTGACATTAATGACGCATTGAAATCCATAATCTATTGGTTAAATAATAATAATTTGAAAATTAATTTAATGAAAACGAGCATTATGCATTTTGGACAACGACTACAAAATTCGTTAAATGTAAATGTAGTATATGAAAATATAACCATTAAAGAAGCTACTGTTACTCGATTTCTAGGTTTAAATATTGATAACAAATTAAATTGGAAGGAACACATTGACATTGTATGTAAAAAAATCAGCAGTCTATCTTACGCCTTACATAAATTAGCTGCTATTATTAACACAGATGCGTTACTTTTGGCATATTACGGACTCGTGGAATCCATCTTTAGATATGGTGTAATTTTTTGGGCATATTCTACAAATAAGGATATGGTGTTTAAAATGCAAAAGCGATGCATTCGCGCTATGTTTGGTATTAAAAGTACCGAAAGTTGTAGACCTTTTTTCATAAAGTACAACATTCTCACACTTCCATGACTTTACATTATTGAGACAGCTCTATTTGTCAGGAACAACCCTGATCTATTTCCTAAACTATCTGATTGCGTCAGCCGAAATCGCCGTGATAATGATAGACTTCGTGTCCATTCCGCTAAAACAGCTTTTCTCTGTAAAAGTATAGTATGCAAAGCTCCACTAATCTATAATAAAATTCCAATAGCTATTAGGCATATGAATAACACACAATTTAAGAAGTCGCTTAAAAACCTACTAATTCAAAAAAGCTATTATAATATTGATGATTTTCTTTGTGATAAAGCTATAAGGGCACAATAATTATTATGTTATTATATTGTTATCATATACCACATTATTAAGTACTTATTTTAAATTATAATTATTGACTTATAATATTATAATGTATCCACGACCTAAGACTATTACTGTAATTTTTTTATTTTTTACTAGAGGACGCCAGCAGCTACGCCTGCATTTTTTTTTTTATTTACCCGTTTTGGCCGATCCCGTGGGAATTTCGGGAAATCCCTTCTTAGTGCACCCGTACGGTCCCCAAGGAACATACATTCCAAATTTCAGCTTCCTGCGCCCAATAGTTTCGGCTGTAGCGTGTCTGTCAGTCAGTCAGTAACGCAAGGATTTTATATATTAAGATTATTTTTTATGTACTGCTTGACATTTTACTATTACTTTGACATTATTTCTATTTTATTATTTGGACATTTTTATTGCTTTATTTTAATTTTATTTTTTTTTTTAAATTGTTCGACATATTCTATTATTATTTGTTACCGCCAGAATTTAACTATTGTTAACTACTTCTCATACATTGCAATTATATTTTTCAATTATTTCATTAATAAATATTCTAATTGGATCTCATTTATATTTATACATGTCATAATAATATTAGAAACGAATCATGTCATTGTATTTAGCTGTTAAGTATATTTAATGTGTATTATTTCATCTTTGCACGCCACATGTGGCAGAATATGCTGTACAATCTAAAAACTGATAAGCTGTAAAATGTGACCGTATTCTAGCAAATAAAGCATTGATTGATTGATTGATTGATTAAAACATTTTACGATTTGAAAATCTTTACAAGTTACAAGTGTTTAAATTTAAAATGAGGTGTTAAAGTCATCGGAATATTTAAATAATATTTATATCCACAAGGACGAAGATATTTTCATAAAAACATCTATTTACTTTGTAGCTTAAGAGCAAAATGTTATTTTAATTAAATGGTTTAATTCGTGCGGACATCAAGATTGGTCAGTGCAGAGAGCTTTGGAGGATGCCTTTGTTCAGCAGTGGACGTTTTGATATATCTACCGCATAAACATTTCCAAATACTTCAACATCACTAGGTTTTAGACACGGGTCAAACCTTAATTAATTAACTTGGCCAGTAAATTGACTATGCCTATCGTTTTAATTCCAAATAACTTCTACGATTGACATAGTTTCGCTTTCAAACGAACCCTCAGCTCTTCGAAATATAAACACCAACCGTTCATTCTTAGATTAGATTTACACAAAAGTTATAACTACCGTCTCTTCTCACACCGTAGGGCACATTGCATAAGAAATATTATGACATCATATTAAAACTTTAACCCTCCAAGGGTCCGAAAGTAACCGATCAGTCCGCAACAAAAACCTACTCCGCAACTAAAAGTGTCGTATACAATATAAATACAAAAACGTCAGGATGTATATGTTATCTGGTATAACGGGGGAGATCCCATGCTAATTAGGTAGGCACCTATTTATTTTCAAATAAAATCGTCGAGAATATAGAGGTTTGGCAAGGGTAGGGTATATAATACTGGTGGTCCATATTTCTGCACACTTTTTTTTTGTCGATCCGACAGCCGCGGACGTATGATGGCGACCTCCATACATTACGAACAGATATCGTTTTGTAATGAACCTACAGAATTGGTAATGGATGATTAATAATGATACACTTGAAGTGTTAAGAGGGTAGGTTTTTGTATAATCGAGGGGGTTGATCGCTAGTCGGGGTATACGGTGACAGTAAAAAGGTTGTTGACCTGAAGTAATAATAATATATCTATCTATCTATCTATCTATATCGTCACGCCTGTCTCCCATTGGGGTAGGCAGAGACTATAGAACGCCACATGCTTCGGTTCAAACATACCTCTTTCGCTTCCTCGACATTCATTAACCTCATCATGCATGCGCGTCGGTTATGGGTACTTTTAATTTGGCCCTTTTTCAGTACGTCACCTATATAGTTGGCGTACGTCCGCCTAGGGCGTCTCCTACCGACATTTCCATTCATTCTCGCACGATACACTCCTCTCTTATTCCTTCTTTCATCCATCCGTTCCAAATGTCCAAACCAACGCAACATTCCTTTTTCAACCTTTGTCACTACATCTTCTTTTAGACCACACTTCTCTCGTATCACACTGTTTTTCACTTTATCAATCAGCCTTACTCCGCACATACTCCTGAGAGCTCTCATCTCCACAGCATTGATTCTACTTTCATGCTTCTTCTGCCGTAATATAATATTCTACCACATACACACATCACCATCTAGTCCCAAACTGAGCAGAGCTTGTACTATGGGTACTAGACAATGGATAAACATACATATATACTTTTTTTGTAAATACATACATGTTATACATAGAAACACCCAGACCAAGACAAACATCCATGTTGCACACAAATGTTTGATTTGAGCGGAAATCGAACCCGCGACCTTCGGCGTAGCAGTCACTTACACTCCCGCTCCACCAACCAGTCATCGATCCTGCTTCAATAACAACTAGATCTGAAGTTATACTTTGGCAGGTTATTAGTAAGATTAATTAAAAGTTCTCGTGCTTGATGAGTTTGATTATTAATAGAAGTGCTCATGCCCCTTTATTTATTTTATAGTGTGTGCCGTTTGTGACGGAAATAAATCTTTTCTTTTTCTTTCTTTTTTTTTAATATCTTATGCCGGCAAAAATCCAGCGTTGTAGCAGGCTGATTTACTTGTGTATCTTATTTTTATTTAACACCTCTTCTGAGTTTGGTCGTGATGAAATGTTGCATGCACATTATCAGGGGTACACAAAGATAACACCAGTGCAACCGCTATAAAACTATGAATCTGCTACCAATAAAGAAACTACAAATGGACACATTATGTTACCTTAGGCATTGCAGCTAGAGAAAATTACTTACATTAAGTTTCCAAAGTCATTATATGTACGTCACCTTATACAGAACTCTGAACATACTACCACTCCGCGAAACTCTACAAAACAACATCAGAATAATAAGTATCTAACTATAAACTCGAAAACAATAAGTCAACTTTCCAACCAGCCCCGACCTCGAGAAACGAAAAACTAAATACACTTTCCATATGCCCGATAAACTAAATAAACTTAGTGAGACAGGAAAATATATTAGGAGCAAGCAGACTTCAGTAATAAAGAAAAATCATTAAATATAGATGGCTGCCGCTTGTTTCGTCTTTCGAACTTACAATAATAGTTTCTAAAGGCTATAATACTAAATTGCATTATTGAGATGAGAAAATCGATTCGTGTCAGTGTGTGGCCAACTCTGGTGTTGGAGGTTCCAGATCGCTCAGAGGTGTCCAACTTTTTTTTTCTTATAATTTTTATAGACTCACGCCTGTTTCCCCGTAGGGGTAGGCAGAGGTGTAATATTACACCTACATTTCGCCATGAAATTTTAGGTCCCACGTAATAGGGGGCGAGCCTATTGCCGTTACCGAGCACATCACCAGACTCCTTGCTGCTACTGAGAGTTCGGAAAAACCCAATAACACTTTTGCCCGAACCGGGAATCGAACCCGGGACCTCCGATCAGCAGTCGCATATGCTATCCACTGGACCACGGAGGCTCCGACATGGCCTAACTAGAACCAACCGCTTTACATCTGAAGCACGGTAGTGTCGGTAGTGCTCTGATGTAAATGCCACACGCGGTCACCCATCAGAGTGGCGACCTGAGCGTTGTTAACATTTCCAACCTATTACGAACTGCAAGCCAAGTCTGACGTGAAATATTATATGAACGTATGTAATATGCCATCGATTTAGTGAATAGTTTATGTACTAAATCGATGGAACCTATAGTTACGTAAAGAAGTGACTGTTGTATCGTGTCGAACCACAGTAAGCATAGTCATGAATCGTAAACATTTCGTATGGGCGCAATAAAGATATTAGTGGCAGCACTTCGACCAACGCAAACGGTCGTATGTGTTCAAACATTTTTTATGTGCGTAATGAAAGAAACATTTTTATTCAAATAAAATTGCGAGGAAGGAACGCAACGGAAAGCCTTAAATATAGAAATCGCGTTCGAAAATGTGCTTGCTTTATTTTTATCACGGGATATAAATTATGAAATGGGCCAAGGGTTATGTGCTTCTGCTATTAAGTGAAGTAGCTTGTGGATCGTCGCAGGTTTTTGAGAGAAATGGGGATAGTATTTACACTCTGTTCACTGTCTCTCTCTGTCACAGTAACAATATGTTTGTATCGTCATCCTCTTAGCATTATCCCAGTTGCAATTCGGGGTCCGCTTTCTAGTCTAACAGGAGTTGACTGAATATTAGCTGTTCCACAGAGTGAATGCCTGTCTGAAATCCGCAACCCAAAGGTATAGCGATATTCCATAGTTTAGAGTAGTAAAGTGACTGTCAAAGATCTTCATGACAGCCAGGACTGACGGCTTAAAGGTCTTTCCAAGGCACGGGGTGATAATTAACAATTCACGCAGCTATAAAATATGCTCATTTTGGATACCGTTGATACACTCATTTAACTAAATTGAACGATAACTTCTCTTCAATATTCTACGAAACAGACTATTACTGCAGAGTAAATTCATACCAGAACTATAAAGTTTCCACCACTCAATTAAACTGACACAACTTGCAAATTCTGGAAGGGCGTATAAATAAATCACGAATGAATATTTCGTGAATAACTAACGTGAAGAGCAGTTGATGGGAACAGACGTGAATTTATTTAGAGTCATCAGATTGTAAGTTGTGGAACTTTAAAAGCTGCCTTTTGAGTGAAGGGAATGAATAATCCTTTCCATTCTGACACGCACTCCACGAAACAATAGGATCCATCAAGTATAACGATCGTATTAAACAAAATAGGCCATTTCTCACCAAAAGTTCGTCTGCTCTGAAGGAACTGTGTCCCGATTTACCTAACGTTTCATGTCGAGTCAATGTCAAAGTCAAAGTCAAAATCATTTATTCATCTAGGTCACAAGGTGACGCTTATGAACGTCAAATTTTAAAGTACATTACTAAATGCTTCTACATTTACATTTACTGCCTCGTTCGCAAAGCAATAGGTAGAACCACGAGAAAGAACGGGCAATAAAACTCGTGGCCACTCTTTTTAATCGCCAGTGTTATATTACATATTTTATTTTTGTAAGGAGCTGCAACTGTTTCACATTGTAATTAATGTAAATAGTAATTAGAAACATACATAATACTTAAATAATTAATGCAGTTACCAATTTAAGTGCTGTAGTAGCCCTTCCAGTGTGAATCTTGTGTAACAGGAGCATCCACTTACGTCTTATAATGTAGGCAACTCGCGATCATGTTCATCAATGGAAATGTATGCTACATAAAGTGACGGTAGATATATGATTACACAAAATTAACAAAAATGTTAGTGTACAGCCCATGAACACGAGGTACCTTCATCTAACACAGTAGCAATTTTTTTAAATAAAATTAGTAGAACAACAATGCAAATGTAAATGTAGTAAGTTGAATGACCTAATAATATGTACATGAATTGTTATTTAAAAGAACTAGAGATATTATATAAAAAAACTGAAAAGCAAGGTATCTATATCAATTCTGATATAGCTTAAGCCTGTCCCCATGGTGACTTATTGTTTAAACATTCCTTAATAGTGTAATAACCCCTTTGTAAAAGAAAGTTCCTTACTGTCCGTTTGTATTTGTGCATTAGTAAATTCATTATATCAAGAGGCAGTTTGTTGAAAAATCGTATACCAATCCCCGCAAATGAGTTCTGAACTTTATGTAAACGGTAGTTAGTTCCCACTAGTTTATGCATATTCCTTGTGTTCACTTTGTGCAAATCACTATTTTTGCGATATAGAATTAAGTTTTTCATAATGTACATTAAGTTAGCATATATATATATATTGCGATGTAACTGTCAATATATCTACTTCTTTCAATTTATCACGTAAATAAACTCTAGCACCTCACTTATAAATTGCACGTATGGCCCTCTTTTGAGTGACAAAAATAGTCTTTATATCAGCAGCTGTACCCCATAACATTATACCGTAAGACATTACGCTATGAAAATAACTAAAGAAAACTAGTCTAGCAGTATCTATATCTGTGAATTCCCTAACTTTTTTAACTGCAAACGCTGCAGAACTAAGTTTGGCTGCGAGACAAGATATTTGGGCGCCCCACTGAAGCTTACTATCTAAAGTAAGACCTAAGAATACGGTTGATTCGACTAGTTGAATTGTTTCCTTATTTAAAATTATATTAGTAGGAACACTTTTGACATTAGACAAAGAGAATTTAAAACATTTCGTTTTGCTAGAATTGAGTATCAAATTAACTGTCGAAAACCTATCTAATACTTGTGCAAGAGTGTTATTGACGGTATCAAAGTTACTTAAGTTGCGATCAACTTTAAAAATTAGTGACGTATCATCGGCAAACAAAACAATATCACATACATTTTGAACAAAGAACGGCAAATCATTAATATATATTAAAAAAAGAAATGGACCAAGAATAGACCCCTGTAGAATTCCCATTCCTACTGGCAAACCTAGAGACCTACTCCCATGAACACCTACATACTGAATTCCATCTCTAAGGTAGCTGGCAACAAGATTGAGTGCGGTATCTCTAATACCATAAAGTTTCAATTTACGTAAAAGTGTATCATGTTCTACACAATCAAATGCCTTCGACAGGTCACAAAACACCAATAGCATCCTTCGATTTACCCAAGCAATAAAAATATGCTTTAACAAAGTTACACCGGCATCAACGGTGGAGCGACCCTTAATGGAGCCATACTGTTCACTGTGAAATAAATTATTTATATGAAAGTGGCTCTCTAATTGATGCAAAATAATCTTTTCAAAAATTTTACTGATAGCAGGCAAGATAGAAATGGGCTGAAAATTACTAGGGTCGCTCTTGGATCCCTTTTTGAATAATGGTATCACTTTACTGTGTTTCACTAGATCAGGCAATACCCCTGTATCTACGCATCTGTTGAATATTGCAGCTAAATATGGAGCTAAGCTAGAAATAATGTGTTGAACTAGTTTAACCGAAATGCCCCATAAGTCAACAGATTTTTTATTGTTAAGTGTCTTGAATACCTTAAGTATGTCATTAGTGTCAATATATTTAAAAAGCACATCACACTCATTCACATTGCCCCTAACCAACATTTCTGCTTTACTTGGACATGAATCTAGACAGCTGGTTGTGTTCACTGGTATGTTTATGAAAAAATTGTTAAATGTCTGAGCAACATCAGTTTTCCTAGTAATTATTTCACCATTAACTTGTAATTCATAGTTGTTATCTACCAATTGAGCTCGCCCAGTCTCATTGTTAATAATGTTCCAAGTAGTTTTAATTTGTTCTTGGATTCTTTGATTTGATTGCTTAAATTTAAGGATTTGGCTAAAGCACATGTCCTCTTAAAAACTTTTGAATAATTTCTAACATATTGAATAAATTCAGGATTAAAATTGTATTTCTTCATACCATACAGATCATACAACCTAGCTCTACTTTTGTATATACCTTGTTAAAGCGCCTACGCATTATTTCACAGCAGCGTCAATCGTACGTTATAGTTCGCTACGCGGTAGCATTAGATTAAGTTCGGCCTAACATAGTTATAGATTTGTATAGACTCTTTTTTATAAAATGTACCTGCTGTATACGATTTGGATAATCCTTCACTCTGCTTTTGTAAGCTGCAAAGATTACACGTCATCCAAAGTTTCCAAGATCGTTTTATTTCTCGAAGTCCAGTGAATCCCGCACATATGGTCCATTACGAGCGGATGAGGAATCAGCTGATCGTATTAAAATTATCTACGAGTTTTGAGAGGATTCGTCACCAAATTATTGGACTTTGAACCGGCTTGGATATTCGTATATTTGGATCAAGTACGCCGTTAATTGGTTTAAATCGGTACCCAACACTCGATAAGGTAATATTTATCCATAATCACGGGAATAATTATAAGGTTAGTGGATTATTGTTAATTTATTGTGTTCATTTAGGCAAACGTTGCATAGTGCTAGTTGTCCGTAATAAAGTAAATACTTTATATTAGACTGTAAATTAGTTAATATCATTTGATAAGTAGTATTAGTGCTACATTTTAACTATTTCGTCAATTTAACGGCAACTATTCACATTAATTTTCATGCAGCGGTAGGTACCTAACTACCTAGTTAGCTCATGTATCACAATTTTGAGTGTTAGGTTTATTACGATATATTATTCATTGCTCATTATCGTTAATTATAACCAGATTAGCGTACTTATTGTGTAATTTTGTTAAAATATTGTATTATTGTGTTTTTTGCAACCATTAATTTGTTAAGTAGGTAGGTTGTCACTTATTAGAAAACTTTTCTGTGCAAAGTTATTTGGCTATTATTAATTGTATTTACATAATTAAAAAATGATTTAGCAGCTTTTCTAATATTTGTGTAATTATTTGTAGATTTATACATCTAGAAATTATATTTCGTAGTTATTTTCTTGTATGCGTGGGTAGGTACCTAGTAAGAAACTAAATTCAAACCACACCCTGTACCGGCGCAATTTGAGCTTTTGTTACCTAAAATTAACTTTATTTTGTATAAATTCCAGGTCGACAGCACTCGTTACCCATAATGTCCGAGGAAAAGGAGTTAGTGAAGAGGCGAGGCAGTTATAAAGGCAGATTAACTGCATTTATTAATTATTTGGACTCGCTTGATGAAAGCTCCTTGACGAACTGTGATGTCACTGAATTGCAGCTGCGCATAGGCAAGATTGAGTGTTTGTACGACCAATATGATGAGGTTCAACTGCGTCTCGAATGTATTGCTGAAGATATTAAATTGCAGTATACTGAGCGTTCAGATTTTGAATCGTTATATTACAAATCCTTATCTAGGGCACAACATCTATTAGGTAAATATAATCAAGTAAGTCCATCAATTAATAGCGATAATAGTAAGCGTGCCAGTAAATACAAGCCAGTTAAGTTACCTACTATACAGTTACCTAAATTTAACGGTTCTTACAGTGATTGGTTAGAGTTTCGCGATTCTTTTGCGAGCCTCGTTCATTCTAATGATGAACTAGACAACATTAATAAGTTCCACTATTTGCGTTTGTCACTGGAGGGGTCCGCGGCTGTGGTACTCCAGTCAACTGAGTTTTCTGCTGACAACTACGCAGTAGCTTGGAAGATATTATGCGAACGATTTGATAACAAAAGATTGCTCATTCAGAATCACGTATCAGCTTTATTTAATTTAGACGTACTGACAAAGGAATCTTCAGTATCCCTCAAAGGTTTGATAGATTCATTAAATAAGAATTTGCGAGCTTTAGAAACTTTAGGCGAACCAATTAAGCATTGGGATACACTATTAATTTACATGGTCACTCGTAAATTAGATAACAAAACATATCGTGAATGGGAGGAATATAAAAGCCGGGTAGATAAAGATAACGCGATTACTTTTGATGCCTTCATTCAATTTATGCGTAACCGTGCCGACTTTGTCGAAACTTTAGAATTGTCACGCAATAATAATCCGTCTCACACGTTATCTAATTTGCGTCCAAAGATAAAATCTATGGTCACGATGCAAGGTTCTAACAATTTAAACACAACATTGACTTTAAAGGTTTGTCCTAAGTGCAAAGAGGATCATACACTGAATAATTGTCCTCAATTTCTCGCTATGAGTATTGATGAGCGTCTTAAAATATTGCCTAATTATAAAGTTTGCTACAACTGTTTACATACGGGTCATTTTGCCAATCATTGTAGAAAATCAGGTTGCAAAACATGTAAGCGTAAACATCACGCATTAATTCATTCATCGGGGCCTAGGAGTGTTAATGTCAATGCGCGTAATAAACATACGTATAACAACGCATCATCTGATAGCCCCTCTCCGCCGATATGTTTACCGTCCGCTTCTAGTGAGACAGGTAATGTTGCTCTGGCCGCAAGCGTCGCTCGTTCTTGTAAGACTTTTAGCGACGTATTATTATCAACTGCATTAGTTAAGTTATACGATTATTCGGGTCGTGAGCATGTTGTTCGTGCTATTTTGGATAGCGGCAGCACATCTTCGTTTATAACCGAGCGTTTGTGTACGCAGTTAAATTTATTAACAAGTAATGTTGACGGTTCGATATTAGGCATAAATAACGTGATTTCTCGCGTAGGCAAAACTTGTCAGGTAAAAGTGACGTCACTCAATAATAGCTATGAAGTTAAGCTTTATTGTTTTGTTTTGCCATTTATAACCAGTGATGTGCCATGTCGAAAAATAGATATTTCTGCTCTTAAGATGCCTTCTCACATCTGTTTAGCTGATCCTACGTTTTATGAGCCCGCAGATATTAATATTTTAATCGGTGCTGACCTGTTTTGGGATCTGTTAGGATCACAACAAATAAAGTTAGGCGTTTATATGCCAGTTTTATGTGAGACTAAGTTAGGGTGGATAGTTTCCGGGCCCATTACCTCTCATTGTACCAAAATGTCAAAGGACATTAGATGCAATTTTACTCAGGTTAGTGGCGATATTGAGAAACTACGAGCCGACTTAAAGACTTTTTGGGATTTAGAGGAAATAAACTCTGAAGCGTCTAATTATATGCCAGAGGAAAATTTGTGTGAGGAACATTTTATTAAAAATACCACTCGCCTACGCGATGGTAGGTTCTGTGTTCGTATACCGCTTAAACAAAGTCCTGATGTTTTAGGAAATTCGTACAATAGGGCTAAGCATTGTTTACATTCATTAGAACGTAGACTGAAGTACAAACGAGAATGTAGCGAATTATATCTTGATTTTATGTCAGAATACGAAAAGTTAGACCACATGAGTGAAAATAAAGTAGCAAATTTAAAGGATAATCGTAATGACTATTTTATACCTCACCACGGCATATTACGCGAGAGTAGTACGACTACTAAACTACGTGTCGTATTTAATGCAAGCAGCCCTTCGTCATCAGGTGTTTCCTTGAATGACATACAGATGGTGGGTCCTACCGTTCAGGATGACTTGTTGTCAATACTTCTTCGATTTCGACATCACAAATATGTCCTGTTGGCCGACGTTGAGAAGATGTATAGAATGATAGCCATCCATCCATCTGACAGGCACTTGCAACAAATAGTTTGGCGTAGCAATATAGACGACCCTATTAAGACCTATACATTAAACACGGTAACCTATGGCACGGCAAGCGCACCATTTCTTGCTACTCGGTGTCTCAAATAAATAGGTCTTGATTGTAAGCATGAAAGGGTAGCTGAAATCATCCAACATGATTTTTACGTCGATGATTTGTTGACTGGTGGGGATGTTTTGAGTGAGGTTGAGTTTATACGCACTCAAGTCACAAATGCCCTGGCATCTGCTGGTATGACGTTAAGAAAATGGAGATCTAATGAACCGCTACTATTAACTGAGTCCAATCAGCCATTATTAGACCTAAGTATGGGCACTAGCGTGTCAAATAAGTTATTTGGTTTAAACTGGTTCGCAAATACTGATGAGTTAGGTTTTATAGTAAACTCGGTACCTTCTCTTAATAATACGAAACGGGATCTACTTTCAACGATTGCACGCATTTTTGATCCTTTAGGGCTTCTTTCTCCTTTCATCATCACCATGAAAATGTTGTTACAAAGCATGTGGTTAGACAAGCTTTCATGGGATGAGCCGCTAAACCCAGAACTTAAAAATACTTGGCATAATATTGTAAAATCTTTACCTCTCGTAAATGATTTAAGTATTCCACGCATTGTCGTTTGTAATGCGTATAGGTCACTTGAATTACATGTGTTTACAGATGCGTCTAAGCGCGCCTATGGTGCGTGTGTATATGTTCGTAGCATCAGCGATACTAATAAATGTATGGTCAGGTTACTGATGGCTAAAAGTCGCGTGGCCCCAATTAAGCCTACTACAATACCTCGGTTAGAGTTATGTGGTGCCTTGGAAGGTGCGCGTATTTATGAAAAAGTTTCACAAGCCTTTCGAATAAACATAAATCATGTTTATTGTTGGACTGACTCAACCATCGTATTGGGTTGGTTTCAAATGTTGCCCTCAAAACTACAACCGTTTGTGCGTAATCGTGTAGCTAAGATATTAGATAAGACGAGTAACTGCACATGGCAACACGTACCAACCGATTTGAACCCAGCAGATCTGATATCTCGTGGCGTGGAAATCAGAACCCTGCAAGGGTTGGATTTGTGGTGGTCTGGACCCAAGTTCTTACACAATGAGCAGTCCAGTTGGCCGTCTCAATTGAAACTGAAAGGTTTAGCATTAGAATCTTTGCCCGAAACACGACCACACATTTCATTGAGCGCCGTTACAAATGATAATAGCAAAGATAAATTAATAGATTTTAAAAGGTTTTCAAATTATCTTAGGCTCGTGCGCTCAGTAGCATATGTTTTGCGTTTTATTAAAGCTTGTCGTAGTAAATTTCTAGTACCTTGTAATAGTAAATTTCTTACAAAGGATGAGTTACAATGCGCATTAACTTTAATAATTATTAATAGTCAACGGGACTCGTTTCCAGAGTATAAGTTACTCGTCAATAAACAGAAATTACCGAAGAAGAGCTCCCTCGTTAAGTTCAATGTTTATTAAGATCATGTTAATATAATGCGTGTTGGGGGACGCCTCGATAATTCGGACTTTTCGTTCAGTAAGAAACATCCCATTATTTTACAGTCCACTCATGATTTTACGAAGTTATTGTTTCATTATGAACATAAAAGGTTAATGCATGCAGGTCCACAATTATTGTTGGCTACGATTAGAGAATCATATTGGCCTATCGGTGGTCGTCGCTTAGCTAAAGCGTGCTACCATCAGTGTGTACGTTGTCATCGTATGAAGGGCAAAACTATTACGCCGTTGATGGGGAATCTACCCCACCAGCGACTTGTTCCAGGTGGCTACCCTTTCGACAGCACAGGCGTGGATTATGCCGGCCCTATACTTTGTGCTAGTCGTCAAGGACGTGGATGTAGGCTCGTAAAAGTTTATATCGCGATTTTTATATGCTTCACCACCAAAGCTGTCCATCTAGAGCTGGTAGGTGACTTGACTAGCAACAAATATTTACTGGCACTCTATAGATTTATTTCACGCAGAGGTAAACCTGTCAACATATATTCGGACAACGGTACCTCATTTGTTGGTGCGTACAACGACCTGTCAAAGTTTTTAAAATCACAGAGCAATCCAATAAGCGAGGATATTGCTAATCATGGAGTTAATTTTCATTTTATTCCCGCGTATACTCCTCATTTCGGCGGACTATGGGAAGCGGGTGTGAAGTCGACAAAATTCCATCTTCAACGAGTGTTGGGACATTGTAACCTTACATTTGAGGAATTGAATACCGTACTGATCCAAATTGAGGCGGTTTTGAATTCACGTCCGTTAACGCCGCTGTCTTCGGACCCCGACGATTATACTCCGCTAACGCCGGGACACTTTTTGGTTGGACGACCTCTTACTGCCCTTCCACAACCAAGTTACCAGGACTGCTCCACAACTCATGTATCACGTTTTCAACGGATTGAGCAACTCCGTCAACATTTTTGGGCACGTTGGAGTAAGGAGTTTGTTGCTGAGTTGCAACAACGAACTAAGTGGCACACATCCCAAGATGGGTTGAAGCTGAATTCCTTAGTGGTCATCAAGGAGGACCACCTGCCACCCCTCAAATGGAAATTGGGGAGAATTGTAGCTGTGCACCCAGGGTCGGATGGAATCGTTAGAGTTGCCGACATTCGCACTTCAACTGGCATCATACGGAGGGCCTTCAATAGAATATGTCCGCTGCCAGTAACCACGGATTTGGTTTGAAAGCTTGGAGCTTCCAAAGCCCGGGGGCATGTTAAAGCGCCTACGCATTATTTCACAGCAGCGTCAATCGTACGTTATAGTTCGCTACGCGGTAGCATTAGATTAAGTTCGGCCTAACATAGTTATAGATTTGTATAGACTCTTTTTTATAAAATGTACCTGCTGTATACGATTTGGATAATCCTTCACTCTGCTTTTGTAAGCTGCAAAGATTACACGTCATCCAAAGTTTCCAAGATCGTTTTATTTCTCGAAGTCCAGTGAATCCCGCACAACCTACTGTTGCCCAATCACAAAAATTTACTTTAATGCTTCTTGCAAATGTCTTCTGTTTAAAAATTTAATTGTACTCATCATTAATAGTGTTAAATAAACATTTATATAATTCATCAGGATCATCAATGGTTAAGTCAATACTGGCGATCTTGGCAGTAACATCATTACTAAAGTGTTTGAGGCGAGCAGAGGCCATTGGCCTACATGTAATTTCTTGTACTTTAGGGGTTGTATTCGTTGGAATTACAAACTTTTGCCCACAGTGATCCGATGTCAAGTCAGTAAAATTTAGCCATACTTAAATAAAGAAAATTGCAAAAAACATTATCTAAGCATGTAGAAGAATGTCAGCTTATTCTGGTTGGTTCAGAGAACAAAACATTTAAATTAAATGAACTAAATAAGCTAACTAACCTAGTACAAATTGGTGATTTTTCTAACAAATTGACATTAAAATCGCCACATACGATTATAGACTGCCTACTAGATAAGATAAAGATAAAGATATTTTATTTTGCAAATATGGGTTACATTTTTGGTGACACTTAAAGTAAATATATACAAGTTCAGCCATATCTTACCAGGGGGCTTATTCACTATGACCATTTTGAAGTCTTAACGTGTTTTAACGTGCTAGTTACCCACGTCGGCACGTTATTGGCTTAAACGGTATTCACTATGCCAACTTCAAGTTTGACAAGCACGGTAGCGCACGTTTCGGACACGGTTTTAGTTGTCAAAATTCCGTGAGCTAAGAGGTCACGTAACATGCACGTAACGCGTTTATTGTAAAACGATAGAGGATAAATAAGTACTAAGTTTATTTGTTTTATATTATTTTCAGTGTCCGTTAGTGGTTAAATGCTAAATTTATTTGCTTTTTTATTTACCAGTGTCCGTGTCAAAGTTATTTAATTAAATATAATGTTTTATGAAAATTGACGCCTCTCGCTGGCGCCAGCGTCTCACTCGTCTTCGGATAAATAATAAATCCATTATGATTTATTAGATTCTGTTAGAATTGGGCTATTTGCTGCACTAACCGCACTTATATTTTTTTTATATTGTAGCGCGACTGCAACTGTCATGTCTGTCATCAATGTCATCATTATGTTTTCGTTCAAAAATTGACTTAAGTACAAAAGATAAACTAAACTTTGAAGATCCATTTTTATTTTGAGATTGTTCGTGGCGAAATTGAACTAAAATAATATAGTTTAGGTTTTATTAGCCTTTTCTATTTGTACTGTAGCTTTTAGTGAAAATTACAAGTTAGTAAAATAATATTTATAAAATCGAAATTGAGCCGGCAAACCGGCATTAAGATTAATGAACGAATGTTGTGAAATTGATAACTAGGCATAGACAAGCTGTCGTATGGCATACTGAATACAATATTTTGATTGTCGAGGTACGTCACGTTACTGAAACACGTTTACGTCTAGTGCACGTCACGACGACACACGTCATGAAAATGGTATTTCAGTGGTCATAGTGAATAAGCCCCCTGTTGGCATGCAAAAATAACATGAAGAAAAAAAAGAAATATGTATAATAGAGCCATCAAACCAATTACACAATTTTAAAAGGAAACAATTTTAAATTAAATCAGTAAATAATTTACAGTGCCATTTAAATTGAGTCTATAAAAAGTAACTTACATTTTATGTATCAGAATGAAAAAAGGATGAGATACAACAAAATAGGTTAGATACCAAGATGGATGTCAACTAAAACTTACTTCTGAAATATTGTAATGTGCTTTATCTGCTAAGAATTTTCGTAAAGTTTTTTTAAATAACATAGTATTAAGTAATCTCCAAGATTGAGGTATTTTATTATATATGATCGGTGCCATACAGAAGACACTTTTGCGCATAAGTGCTGTCCTAGAAGTATGGAGACACATCCTACTATTTGTCGCGTCTATTACGTGGTACAACATCCGTCAGTCGTTCAAAGCGGTTGGGATTTGTCTTTACAAACATTGCGACTTCCAGCACATATAGGCATGGCAAAGTTAAAATATTGTGTTTTTTAAACAGCGGTTCACAGCTGTCTGTAGTTTTAAGATGGAACATAGATCTTATACACCTTTTTTGTGCTTTAAAAGCAGTTTCTTTTTCACTTGAGTTTGCCCAAAATATGATTCCATATCGCAAGTGAGACTCGACAATGCCATAGTAGGCAGTGAGAAGTGCATCAGTGCTTATAATGGACGACAAGGAGTATAACGCATAAGCTGATTTACTTAACTTTTTGCAGAGTATGTCAATATGCACTTTCCAATTTAACTTATTATCTATTTCTAAACCTAAGAATCTTGTATTTTCTGTCTCATTTATAATTATATTGTTGTGGTGTATATATAAATTATTTCTATTATTATAACGTTGACTGAAATTCATTATTTTGGTTTTACTTAAATTAATGATCAGATTACTGCTGTCTAGCCACTGCACCATCGTTTTTATTGTGTTGTTTATATCACTTTCAAATGTATCTATACTTTTACAAGGTATGGTTATGGTGCTGTCATCTGCAAAAAGTGTCAATGGTTGTTCTATATATCTTGGCATGTCATTGATATACAATATAAATAGCAGAGGGCCGAGAACGCTTCCTTGTGGTACTCCAAAATTTACAGATCTTTGCGATGACCTAAATATGTCTTCGCGTTTATTGAATAAATTTATTCTTCTTATTTCAGTTAATTGTTTTCTGTTACTTAGATAAGATTTAATTAAATTTATGACATTACCTCTAACACCGTAATTATCTTACTTATTTAAGAGGATAGGATAGTGCACGTAATCGAACGCTTGCGTCATATCGCAAAACACCGAACATACAGGCGTGCGTTCGTCTACGCTTTTGTATACTTTGTGTAGGAAATCATATATCGCCATATTAATTGTTCTTTGCTGTCTAAATCCTTTTTGTTCCTCACAAAAAATATTATATTTTTCTATATAGTTATTCAGTTGTATGTAAATATACTTGTCATATACTTTTGACAGTATAGGAATCAGTGAAATTGGCCTGCAGTATTCCATTTGCTCTCTATTAACTTTCTTAAACAATGGTTTTACTATAGATGTTTTTAGCGCATCTGGATATATACACTGGTGCGCATCTGGATATATGCAGGCATCTGAGCTACTTAATAAATCTGAGCATTTATACTGATAAATGCTCCGATTTATTAAGTAGCTCAGATGCCTGCATATGTCGATGGCTACAAATTTAAGCACCTTTGTGCAGATGTCATCATATCCAACACTATTGGTGTTTTTCAAAGCTATTATAGTTTTAAATATGTCATATGGTACACTGGGTGCTATAAACATTGAGTTCATTTGTTTATTGATATGATGATGATTATGTGTGTTTTGTTTGAGTTCATGTTTGGGTTTAATTTTTTCAATGAAATAGTTATTAAAGGCCTCGCTAATACTCTGAGGTTCAGTTAATGTTTGGTTATCCAACTTGATTTTATTAATGTGATATCTGGGCATATTATACTTTGATCTATTAATTATCTGCCAGGTAGTTTTAGATTTATTAATTGAACTCTTTATTTTGTAATTATTTTGTGCTAATTGTGTAAGATTTATAATCCTTTTAAATAATTTAGAGTAATTATTGAGCTTTATTTTATTAGTCTGGCTCAGTTTCAATCTCGACTCCCATAATAGTTTTCTTTTATTTCTGCATATTTTAATTCCCCGTGATATCCATTTGGTTTTTATTCATTGCATTTATTTTAACAGTTTTAAATGGAAAGCAAAGGTTATAAAATAATTTAAAAGTGTCTAGGAAAGAATTATATCCTATATTCGGATCATTAACGTCATATGTATCCGAAAAAGAAAGATTCTCAATACAGTTTTTAAACTTTATCATGTTTTCTAGACTGTAGTCCCTTTTTGTTATTATATTATTAGAAATTATGTGTTTTAAAACATCCTCTATAATGCTTTCAAACTGAGTGAAGTCGCTTTGTGGTGGTCGATACACACACACTATAATGTGTTGTTCAAGCTCAACACAAGAAATCTCAGCAGTGTGCTCGATAGAAAGTATAGCTATATCCTTACGTTCTTTACATTTTAAACTTTTACATACATATATTAGAGAGCCACCACGAATAGCCTTCTTCCTTACGAATGCACTTATAACTGAGTAATGTTGATTGTTAAATATTAATTGGTCACCTCGCAACCAATATTCCGTAATACATAAGATATCAATCTTATGTTTATTTAAAAACAAATCTTTTTCTAATTCTTTGCCAGATAGGCCTTGTATGTTTTGATGAACTAAGTTTAAAACACATGAATGCCTACCTGTTGTCTCATCTAATAGTTTAAACTAGTAGATGTGTCAATACTACTATTGGTATTACTATTATCTACCAAATTCCTAAGTACTCTAGTAGTACTCCTATCAGCATATAAATTAAATGCTAATAATTTAGCAAGTTGTCGCCTATGTATATAAGAAAGATACATAGTATCTTTTGTTAAGAAGAAATTACTCATAAAAATATTAGTGTCAAAAAATAAAATACTGTCACTATGACATGTCCTATTATATAATAATAAGTTTAATTTGCCTATCTGCCTGTTTTAGTCATCTGTGAGAGCATATGAATAAGACAATGCACAAATAATGAAGCTACATCCTATTTTTGTGCTTAGATCTATCATTAAGTCAGTTAATTCTATGAGATTGTTTTTGGAGACTAATGAGCTGTCACCATATAATATGATGACAGTAGTTTGTGCATTCAAGTCTGCATTCTTAATCTTATCTACTAGGGTACAAGGCTGAGCTCCAGGTGAATAAAAGTTCTGTACTGGTCGCTCAGTGTGATGATCAATTAAACTACCCAAACCCACTCCCAGTTGGTCTGAAAAAATTACTACATTCTTATTGTCAGTCTTTACTGGATGCAATTTGTTTTGTGTATTATACTGACATCCATGTGCATTCAATTCTATTGATTCAGCAGCTGTTGTTGCACACTTAGTTGTACAACTGGAACAGTAATTACTAGAGTTGGATAATAAGATAAGTTGTTTAAAATTTTCTCGACCAACTCTTGAAATTTCTTCATATTTTAATATGTACTCATGACTCTCATTCTGGTGTTCCATTATAGCCCTAGTGAGTTGAGCTTGTAGATTTGATATTTATGCTTGCAACTCACTTGTGTGTTGTTCGTATAACAACCTACCAGAAACTAATTCTTCTTTTGATTCTTCAAGCTTTAATAGAAGAGACTCACACTCTTTATTTAATTTACAGTTATCTTGTGCATATTGACTCAATTTGGTAGACCACTTAGGACCAGATTTAGGTTTCTTAATTAATTTATTTAACTTGAACAATTCTCTAAATTTATTCCTTCTAAGACATTTTTTGAGACAGTTAATAACTTTAAGAGTGACTTAGTCAATTAGGCAATCTTTTATGATTTGAAGAGTGCCGTTCGACGCTCGCATCGAGTTTGCGAACTATGTGCAACATTTTGATACTGTAATTAAGTATTTTGTTTCAAATTACTTTTGCGAGGTGCATGTTGGGGATTTGTTTGACTTGATACTTTACTGTCTTCACGAGTTTTAAATAAGCTTATTGGTATTTGCGGGTGGCCCAAGATCGGTATACGTGGAGAGTCTTGCGTTGCCAGCTTGAGTGGGAAAAGGAGTAAGAAAGGACCAGAAAGAAGAGCGGAATGAGGGAGAGTGGAGAGAGTCATCCGGCACTTTCAGTTACCGAACAAACTGCAACAGAATAGATACGTTACGTGAATGTCCTGTGAGAGTGCAGTACTTGCGCGGTCAAGCCTATTCATGCTGTAATCGACATGGCTGTACTACCTATATGTATGTATTTCAAATACTTACATACACTAATTCAGGCTACTTAATACATGCACTGGGCGGGTAAGCGTCATGAATAGGAAATAAGGCGTATTAGAAATATATTTTTAAAGCATTAGGGACAAAGCGAATCAAAATGCCAAGCAAAAATTATTTATATCCATAACATTTTAACAGCAGTGATAGCCCAGTGCTGTCTACAACGGACTGCCTAGAAGATGGTCTCGGGTTCGATCCCTAGGTACCCCGGGCACACACCTCTGACTTCCCGAAGTTAAGTGTGCATTAAAAATGTAAATTATTATCGATCGCTTAATAATGTGCCTGATAGATGGTAATAGGCTCGCCTCCTATTACATTGGGACCTAAAAATTAACTGGTGAAGTGTGGATGTGTAATACACTTCTGCCAACCCCTTTGGGGATAATAGCGTAAAGTTATGATATGTAACATTTTAACACAACAACATGGCAGGTGTCCAGTTACATTACGTTCAAAGAAAATGATAAAAATATGTTTGTTTTAAATAAAGTAACATTAAATTGAATGTGTACGTGCATGACGATAAGAAGTATATTACCAGCTAGAAATACTAGAAAATCCAAAATGAATAAGCTTTTTATTAACATTTGCTTACAAAAATAAAACATGACTGTGTTAAAGTTTAGATCGAATCTGACATTCGTTTATAAATGTCATTATTCCAGAATTGAGCGAGTTAATTCATAGGTTTTATCAATATTTGTATAATTTTAAATTTATAGTAAAAAATATTCTGGTTCACAATTATTTGCATTAGAAATTACATTGGGCTATAATTTTAGTTCTTAAACAAGTAGCAGGGTTGCCATGACATACTGGTTGATATTCATTTGAGTCTATCACTCAGAAGAGTTGGAAACATCATGATTCTTATTTAGTGAGAAGTTAGATCTTTAGAGAGAGCTTCAAACACTTCTCCATCGACCTAACACACAACACTCGACACAGCTCAAAGTGACGAGGTGACTACTTAAGCCACTGTGCCGTCATTCCTACATAATTATAATCCTGGTCCATAGACCAGCCATGGTTGGGCACGGGCCTATTTTCAATATCAGAAGGGTAAAATCAAAGCCACGCTGGGCGAATGTTGATCTTATCTTTTGAGAACAATCTAGGGAACTCTCAGCTAAACACTTTTAAACTCCATGCTACTGCTGAACATTTTTTGAAACATCACCATTACGTTTAAAACGATTATATATGTGTGTTTGAAATAGAGATATTGTCTATGATAAGTTAAATCGATTATATCAGTTTAGTAACATTTTATTTTGTCTATTGTAATTTTTTGACTCTGGACTCACTATGAACTGTTAATTTTTTCTCATTCTTGTCTTGAAAAATTAACACGTTTTGTCGTCTCGAAAAATGTCGCCTTTTGGTTTTTGGCACATGGTTAAAGCTTCGCGAATTGTATTGTAAAATCTAATAAATTGCCGCCTTTGATAATGCCTGCAAAGTTTGTAATAAAATTGTGACATATTGAACATTTGCAAAAATTGTGTAATTCTGCACCTCGTGCAGCGTGTCCTGAAGACATCGTTTGGAGGAACAGCGAAGTGGATACTTCATTCAGTCTATTTTGGCCAATGTAGTTGTATGATTTGTCTAATTTAGCTCCAAGCCTGACATCACCAATATACCAGGTAATTGATTTGTTTAATTTCATCGCTGTGAATCACAGTAATATATGTTTAGAATTCTTGGCTTGACCTAGAAAGTGGATGTTATTTAAGCTTCCACTGCCATCTGCAAACTTTTCCCACTATCTGGGCCAAGTTCTGAACAATGTGTAATAGTCTATCTTATTAGAGGCATTATTTAAGGCAACTGAAGCAGTTGCCCTAAATAATGCACTCGATGTCTATGAACAACAACGCAATGTTAAATATCCTATATAGCTGTTCTCGGTAACGAGCTATCTAATACAAAGAGTTATACAAATCGAAGCAGTTCCTCCGGAGACTAACGCTAAACAAACTAGCATACAAGGAAACCAACTCTATATATTTATTATTTGTCCGTGTGGTGACGGATTAAGAATACGAATTGTCACCACCCCATATCATCCCGTGGGTGTCGTAAGAACCGACAGAGGGAGCATATTATGCAGAGAACAGCACTGTAAGAGAAGGTAAACTTAATACAAACCCTATACCAACCCGTTTGGCCAGCGTGGTATAGTAGGCCAATTCCTCCTTTCAAAGGAGAGGCCTAGTCCAGCAGTGGACTGTTAAAGGCTGATTATGATGATATTTATTATAATAGTATAGATTTTCATGTAATGCTTTTAGCGTTTGTAATCAATTTAAACCTATTCAAGTTTAATTCCAAAGCAAGTAAGGACACACGCATCGCTCGTATTCAAGCGGCTGTCAATACGAGTCCGTTTACTTAAGTCTCCTTAGTCTATATAGTTCTACCATAGATGGAGTCAGACCGTTTAGCTCCGTATTTGCTAAGCCGTTGTCCACAATTCTCTGTGGCCAACATTAGTTTCTAGTCAAAGTAAACCCCTTTATTCGTATATCGCGTGATTCAACTAAAGCTAGCATTCTCCGCGCCATTTGTTACAAAATTATAATGGCATGAATGTTACGGGTTAATTCTAAATGCTTTTACTGGTGTTATTTTGTAGTGTTACGGTGGATATTTTTAAACATGACGCAATTTTGTTTTCGTTGAATTAAAGTTGTATATGGTAATGTAGACGAGTAGTGATTTTTTTTTTGTTTATGATATTAATTTAGTGCTATATTGTTCAAATTACTAAAATATCTATTATATAATAGTATTCCATAATTTTATAACATTATGAACATTATGACGACGATTCTGCAAATAAAAGCACGTTAGGTATGTGAAATGATAGGAAAAAAAATTCAACGGAAATTGTACCAGAATAATTTCGAATTTAATTAAAATTTCATGCCATTCCATTTTTACCAACCATTTCATAGTGTAAAAATAAAGAATATGTAATAATGTTAAGACAAAGAAATGCACTTACAATATTTGTATCGGCCATGAATAAAAAATAATAACGTAACAAGCCCGTATTGGACGTGGACCACACAACGCAATTTATAATAAACTTATCAATCACATCTTTTCCCCATGGAACAGCTTAACTATGACTCGCCATAACCAAGAGAGCTGGACAATGCAAGGACGACCAATTTCTGAGGTCACCCCTTGCAACTTCTGACGGAGATTAATGGAACACAAACCCCCAAACACCCTACAAAGAAAAAACGATACAAAAAAATCAATACAACTTCAAAATTCATTGCTGTCTCTAAAAACATCTGCTGCAGCAATGACTGGTGAAAAAACGCAATGTACGTGAGAGTCATTCCAAACATCGTTCGTTTTACACCCTGATAAAGTCTTAAAGATCTCGAGGGAATTTCACGTGCTACGCGGAAAATGTGTGGCGTATTGATTGAAAATTGCTGTAACCTATGCGATTGGAAAAAAAAGGTTCAATCGCCGGCATCGGGGTTTGCTCAAGTGGAAACACTTGATTTCACGCATTCCATGCTACTGGAGCGAACGAAGCGATACAATTGTGATGATGGACGATTATTTTATTTGGTGTCAAAATTTATTTGTTCGTCTGATATCGTTTTGAGAATATGTGTTATGGCTTTGTCAGTTTGTGTTTTTGAGGATTTAAATGCCTGGGCGAATATAATAAATATTAATATATTGTCGTAGAATATTGAATATAATATTCTACGACATACACACATCACCATCTAGTCCCATGCTAAGCAGAGCTTGTGTTATGGGTACTAGCTAATGGATAAACATAAATATATATATTTTTTTGAAAATACATAGAAACACTCAGACAATTTTTTGTACCTCGTTACTTGGCTGTTATTAAAAGAGTGTAAATTTTGTTTCATATACCAAAAGTATGTATGCATTAGAGATTTTTTGACGGCCGGTTGGCATAGCGGGAGATTAAGCGACTGCTACGCCGATGGTCACGGGTTTGATTCCCGCGCAAGTCAAACATTTGTGTGCATGAACATGAATATTTGTCTTGGTCTTGGTGTTTCTATGTATAATATGTACATATGTAATTACAAAAAAAAAGTATTAATCCATTATCTTGTACGCAAAGTCTTGTACTCTGCGTGCAAGATAATGGATAAACATACATATGCTTAGTTTTGGGCTAGATGCTATTGTGTGAATGTAAAAAAAAATATTCGACAAGTACTGTTCAGATTCAAATACAAAAGTATGTAAAAAATCACTAAAGTCCGTGCCACGAGAACATAGACTTTTTGTAAACAAATAATTTTTACTAAGTGATTTAGCGGCAATTCTGTCAAACACAAATAATGTCAAATCGAATGAGCGCAACGGTACATAGGGTACGTGTCATTGAAAACTAATATGTGAATGGATAGGGTTTTTGTCGATATTATGCGCTGTCAACAGGAATCTTTTAATATTTTGTGGTACTGGAACCTTTTTTTTTTTGGTGTCGGGTTGGAAAATCCTCATGGAGTCCCTCCGCCCTGGGGGAAGGGCGAAGGGGACTGTCAGACTCTTACTGACTACAAACCTACCCATGTTCCTCATGTACCCGTGTGTCGGGGGGTCGGGTATCGCTGAAGTATTCCTCGCTACCCCCCGACGGGTATTGGCCCGCTAGATGGTCAGGCGGGCCCCGAACAAAACCCCTTTGTCGGCGGATGAAGGTGTTGGGCCCCGCCGCCAAAACACAAAGTGGCCGCAGAGGATAGGGAGGACGGCAACGCAACACCGCATCTCCTCTTCCTCTGCGGCCCCACCGCGACGCAACGATGGTGCGCCCCCATTTGGTCGCGGGAGATAGGGCGCGTGGCAACGCAACACCAACACGCCTCTTCTCCCGCGACCGCACCCGACTGCGAGGGACAGAAGAACTGTCCCTTGTGACTTTTCGGCAATGCGGGTGCAAATGGCAGATGGTAAACTATTATTCGCACATAAGATTCTGTACACCTAGTAAATATAAATTGCGTCTTTTAACGCAGGTTACCCCGAATGTAAATTTACCGTAATATTTTAATGGATTTTGTTTAAGTTCATTCTGACGTTTTCATTCGTACACAAAGTAAAATCTCCATGCCTAAAAATTTTAATGCGATGTACTAGCTAGTTGTCTGTAATATATCACATTTGTGGACATTTATTTAATATTTTAGAATAGTTAGGCTAGGAGCAAATTATTTATTGCCTATGATTTAAAAAAATCAAAGTCCATAATAGAGTATCTTGTTTGTACTCTATGATTGACATACTTGGTACTCTATTATTGACTTGATTTACTTACGTGTTAAAAGCTACAAAAATGTCGTCATATTAATGATTAATTCTTCCGGGAAAATTCGTCCACTCTTACACAAAATCAGAAATGTTTATTTTCATTCAAATTCACATTTTTCTGCATATTACTGGAAGTCATAGATAATAATATTAATATAGGTATATAAGTCAAATACATTTTAAAAAAACTACGGTTAAAAAGTATCAAACTTCACTAAAGCATAAAATGTAAAACAGAACTGTTTGAAACAAAGGTTGTGAAGCCCTGAATGTGTGTTTACAAAAAGTCTATCTTCTCGTGGCACCAACTATAAACTAATTTATAATCGAATGAATTTCATGATATAAATAATTACCTTGCTGCCCGAGTTATTATGATACCTGTATCATCTGGTATCCTAATACGTGTTTATATGTATATTTGATTTAAGTATCTTTCTATAATTTATAAATATATTTAACTTTAGATCATGATGATTTCTATCTAATTAAGTATGTAGCTGAAACATCGCTAGACATATTTTTTATCCATCCACTAAAGACTAAAAACATACAATCGACGGACGCAAATAAACTTCCAGATTCGAAATAATATTTGGTTATCACAAAATAATCTCAAAATAGTCTGGGGATCGAACCAACAAAACTCGGTCTAGTGTTACACCCGATCACTGAAACCACAACTCTATTCGTATTTAATTAAATAAATGTTATTTATCTAAAATATAAAAGATACACAATATTTTCTGTGTAGTCATGTGGCCTGCACTACACAAGTAAATTTATCTGCCTCATGGAGGGCTCTCAACTTTGTACAAGAGGTAAAACCCTTTAGCCTCAGTTTAGAACAATGGTAGCATCCAACAATGGTACACAACAGCCACTTCATTGTATACGGGCATCTTGTGTTAGGAGGATCTTCAGCGACCAGCAAACTGCTCTTTATTCCAACAGATTTATTTATGAAGATTAATTGAGTGCATTTCAGATTGGTTTGTTTCGCTTATGATCTCTTGTTGTTTTTGTATTATGCGATTATGTAGTAAAAAAAATGTTTACCGGTAAAAGACGAGGATTACATGTGTAATGGGATAGTCATTCAAACTCCAAAATAAATAATATCCATAAACACACAAAAACATTTATAAATATTTTAGATTTTATTTTGTAAATTTTAGGTTCAATTAAAATATAAAACACACACAAATAAATACTATTATTTGTGATCAACTTTTGAATCATGAAGAAAAGTAAAAATATGTCGTGTTATTTATAGGTATAAAAGGTTTCTATATTAAACAATTAATTCAACTCGTAGGACTACTGAAACCCTAAGCGACAGTTATAATCTATGGTTTAAAACAGTATCCATATATTTCGTTATCAACTAGCGTAAGTGAGTCTTAGCGCGCTGAAAGCTTAGATTTAACTTGAAATGGTAGTGCGCGCAGTAGATTCCAACCCAACACCCACTGCATAGTAGTATATTGTTCTCTTGACAGGCACACATAGTACGCACATAGGTAAATAATTTGATAAAAATTACCGGAAACGCAGCTAACCTCGAGATCAAAAATTGTATGTAATACATGTGTGAGGTAGGCATCTAAATCTAATTAAAAAACTTCGTACGTTGTTATTAAATACTCCACATGCCCGAATTATGAAAAAAATTGGTCTGTTCCCTCTGTATGGTAACTTTCTAAAAGGATCGGTTATATCAACGAAAGTTTGCCAAAGTTAAGTCTTATGTTTTATTGTGATTGCTCTTAATACTTTTAAGGCGGTCGGCGCATTGCATGGTACAATCGAAACTTACTCGTAGAGAATAAAACTTTTAACAATATGCACTCGTCGCTTTTAGAAGCCGTTTCCACTATACCGTGACGACAGATTGTCGTGACGTATAAAGCGTCGTGATTTGTGCATTTAAATAGAGCTGTCCGCATAAAGGACGACAGGAATAAGTGTCGAGCTGTATATCTCCTATGCCTCTCATGTAAGCAGTGACGACATATTGCCACGTCAATAGGAACGGCTAAAATTATAAAATTCACGACAATCGTGCATCGTCGCAGAGATCATAACCACGATAAAAATATCATTGAAATATTAAACCTAGAAATTAATTTTAAACCTAGATAGCAAAGTAAAAAATAACTTATACCGGCCTTAAACTATATGTTAAGTATTTATTGTTTATTAGATTATAAAGTATTATAGTATAAGATTATCCAGACATAATGTATCCATCCACTGAAATGTAAACAGTTTTGAATAAAGATTATTATTATTATTATTATTTTGTCAAAATTTCTTTTTCTCAGCATTGTAAGAATGCCGGCTCTTCAATGAAACCACGGGCCTAAGCCAAGTGAGATTCATTTAGTGGGTACAGTTGAGTATTTGTGTCTTCCTGTAAAAATTTACGAACTATTCTACACGTGTTTAATATGGCGGCTTTTTGCAACGTTATGTATGTCTTTGTAGGCAAATCAATTTGGTGTAAGTAATGTTGAAGGTGTATTGGTATTATACCCGTGCTAGAGAGTACCATAGACACAATATATACTCTGTTCATCTTCCATATTCTGAGTAATTCTTCTTTTAGATCTGTGTATTTGTGTATTTTTTCGGTTATTGTCTTTTGTAGGTTGTGTGTGTTAGAAACTGCTATGTCTATAATGTATGCGTGTTTATTTTGTTTGTCTATCATGGTTATATCCGGTCTATTGTTGTGTATGGTTTTATCAGTTAGTATTGCTCTGTCGTAATAAATCTTGTGATTCTGATTCTCCAGCACAGGTTTAGGCACATATTGATAATAGGGTACAGCTTTAGGTGGTAAATGGTTATGTTTAATCGCTAATTTCTGATGAATTATATATGTAACTTGGTTGTGTCTGTGGGTGTAGTCGGTTTGAGCTAAGTTTGGACATGCACTGGTGATGTGTTGAATAGTTATTATTATTATTTTTATTATTATTCACTTTATTTATTATATTTCTCATAATACATTTTATATTAATAAACTACATAAAAAAAACGTTTAAAAATATAAAAGGGACCACGGAGACCCACCGGTGTCGGGTACAGGGACCAAGCCACCGGTGGTTAGGGCCTCAGAGACAGGAACTTCCTCACGATGCGCGCCGTGTCGAGAAGAACTGCCTTCTGAATCAAGGACTTGATCCAGCTGCCCAGTGCGAGCCTCTTTAGCTGTTGATCGAGGCTCTTGGCGATTACCCCATTTACCGACACGACTATCGGCACAATGATCGCCGAATCCACATCCCACATGTCAACAATCTCGTGAGCTAGGTCCAAATATTTAATCTCCTTCTCTTTTTCTGCCTTCACGAGATTGCCGTCATGCGGTATGGTGATATCGATTATCATTGCGAGTCGCTCTGCTCGGTCTATCACTACAATATCAGGCTTATTGGCTACAATAGTCCTGTCTGTAATGATAGACCGATCCCAGTACAATAATGCACGACCATTCTCGAGAACTGGGTCGGGCACATATCTGTAGTACGGTACCTCTGAACCAACGAGATTATATTTAAGGGCTAGTTACTGATGGATTATCCTGGCCACTTGGTTGTGTCTGTGCAAATACTGACCGTTGGCAAGACTCGAACAACCGGACACTATATGCCTGAGCGATTCCCCGGGTTGGTGACACGCCCGACATATGTCAACCGTCCCATCCCTCAGAATATACTTCCGGTAGTTGTTTGTCATGACAACTTCGTCCATAATTGCAAAGACAAAACCTTCGGTTTCTCCAAAGAGATCACCGAATCGCAGCCAGGAGATTGAAGCTTTAAAATTTACATCGGGCCCATGTAAGGCCCGGTAGAATCGTCCATGCAGCTCCTTGCCCCTCCATACTTCCCGTCGGTCCTCAGTACTAAGTACTGCAGGTTTGTGCCAGTTCTCTTTAGCCAGAGCGAGCGGCGTAAGTCCGGTATCAATTGTGACTACGTCGCGATGCACATCCACACTCATCTGCAGAAAATAATCTCTGAGGTTGCACACCTCGCGGTTGTGGAGGGTCTTAGCACATAAAAAGCCTCGACCCCCACATTTCCGCGGGATGTACAGCCTCATTACCGATGAGCGTGGATGATGCATACGAGATGCAGTCAACATTGAACGGACTTTTCTATCCAGGGCATCTAGTTCAGTCTGGGTCCACCTGAGTATGCCGAAGGAATACATTAGGACTGGCATGGCCCACCCGTTGCAGGCCCGCACCTTGTTGCCACCTGATAAAATACTGTTAAGTACTTTTCTCAGGCGGCCAAAGAACCGAGCCTGCAACGTCTGTTTCATGTCAGTCTCAGAAATATTCAAAGACTGCGACATACCCAGGTATTTGTAGGTATCAGTTGGGGAGAGGGATCTAAGTTGTATGGAATCTGAGAGTTGTGTCCCTGCAGATTCCATAATCCTGCCTCTCTTCACATGCATGACCGCACATTTATCCACACCAAATTCCATCCTGATAGAATTACTAAAGGTTTCGGTTACCTTAAGTAATGCAGTCAGTTGGAATTTGTTGGGGGCAAATAATTTCAGGTCATCCATGAAAAGGAGGTGAGATGTAACATGACCTCCACTCCTCAACTGATAGCCTAGCCCTGAAGCCTCTAATAAGGTACTTAGGGGGTTCAGAGCCAGGCAAAACCACAACGGACTCAGGCTGTCGCCCTGGAATATACCTCGCTCGATCATTATGGAAGCGCCGCAACCCAAGGTCGATCGACACCCTGGATAGCGCAATACGGTCCTCCATTGCCCCATACACGCCCTTAAGAAGGTGCATAGAGTTGTATCTACTTTGTACAACTCCAGCACCCTCAAAAGCCACGCATGAGGCACGGAGATCTATCCAGCATGTCGATAGATTCTTCCGGTTACGGCGCACCTGTTGGCTAATGGCCATGTCTAACAGAAGGAGCTCTTAAGTACCACGAGCCCCACTCTTACATCCATTCTGAGAGTTGTGTCCCTGCAGATTCCATAATCCTGCCTCTCTTCACATGCATGACCGCACATTTATCCACACCAAATTCCATCCTGATAGAATTACTAAAGGTTTCGGTTACCTTAAGTAATGCAGTCAGTTGGAATTTGTTGGGGGCAAATAATTTCAGGTCATCCATGAAAAGGAGGTGAGATGTAACATGACCTCCACTCCTCAACTGATAGCCTAGCCCTGAAGCCTCTAATAAGGTACTTAGGGGGTTCAGAGCCAGGCAAAACCACAACGGACTCAGGCTGTCGCCCTGGAATATACCTCGCTCGATCATTATGGAAGCGCCGCAACCCAATGTCGATCGACACCCTGGATAGCGCAATACGGTCCTCCATTGCCCCATACACGCCCTTAAGAAGGTGCATAGAGTTGTATCTACTTTGTACAACTCCAGCACCCTCAAAAGCCACGCATGAGGCACGGAGATCTATCCAGCATGTCGATAGATTCTTCCGGTTACGGCGCACCTGTTGGCTAATGGCCATGTCTAACAGAAGGAGCTCTTTAGTACCACGAGCCCCACTCTTACATCCATTTTTAGAAACAGATAAAATTGAATTATCAAATATATGTTTAGATAATTTCGTTCTCAAAATGGATGTAGGAAGTTTATATAACGTTGGTAAGCACGTAATTGGCCTATAATTCTTGGGGTCCGTGGTACTACCAGACTTATAAAGTAGGTGTGTAACGCCGGATGTTAAAAAATCAGGCAGCGACCCTGATTCCAATGATGATTGAAATTGAGATGCTAAGCAAGCATGCGAACTTCGGAGCCATTTAAGCCAAAAATTGTGCAGTCCGTCCGGTCCCGCTGACTTCCAATTTTATAACGGACGGACTGCACTGGCTATGTCGTCAGTTGTTATATTTATTGGCTCCATAGATGGAATTCGTTCACATGCTCGCTCAACATCCCCAATCCAATCACCCTCTTCATAGTTGACGGGCATCGACCAGATGCTGCGCCAAAATGCAACAGTGGCATCATCATTTGGTCGACAGCCATCACCATTACTGGCCGAGGAATCAGGGTGCTCCCATCCGCGGTACACACACTTTTCGTCTCTCTGGAATGTGCGATTCAGGAAATATCGATCCACTCTTTTTTTATATCGCCGAATACGGTTTGCCCATGCATAAAGCTTTTGTTTTAGAAAGTCGATGCGCTCTGTAACTCGAGACGAATAATCTTGGGAACTGATACCAGTTCCCGCGAAGACCCGAGTCACAAAGCGCATTACTCTCGGTCGTGTATTACCGGCTCTAAAAGAAGACAGCTTGCCTATGAGTGCCCTAGTCTCAGCGATACGACTCTCAATCCTGCGTTGCCATGCTGGCACCATAACGGACCGTCGAGTAGCGGTATTATCTACAGGAAATTTAACTCCTGCTACTCGACATGCTCATTATTATTATTATTATTATTATTTACACCACAAGGCAACTACCGCTTGTTTATTTTGGCGACTCCTGAATTTATTTAAACGAGAGTCCTTCAAAGACAAAATAATCTTTTGTCAAACATTTGTACAATGGGAATAGCTGCTAGTTCAACGATGAATTAATCGTCGTGGCAACATAGTGGGAACGCGCTCTTGCTAGAAACGTAAACTGAGTTTGGTTGTGGCTCATAAAAAGGTGCAGTTGAACGCTTTTAAATTAAATACTTTCGATTATCAATGTAAGTGTCACAGACAATTGGTACAAGCTCTTCTCGGGCCCTCCGAAGCACCATAGTGCTCTGATGCAAATACCTTAAGCAGTTACATGTCTTTGCCAATCTATAGTACAGCGAGTCAAGTGATGCAACAAATTATTACTAAATTATAACAGATAACATCTATCAGCCTAAATAATAAAATGTACACTTGCCTAAATACTAATAATAAAATCCACTGCATCCTAAATATTAACTATATTATCAAACAACTATTAATTGGTACAACAAATTCCATAAACGAGTATTACATAATTTGCCAGACTGTGTTTAAAATGTCACCATTTACTAGAATTTTCGGTTGAAATTCATCCAAAATATCGCCCTCGTTTAATGCGATTCATTAAAACAGGCTCAAAATAACTAGTGGTCTATTGTAACGAATACAAAGTATACAAATTGAATGGGTAAAATTGATTCGTTGATTTTATAAATGAGCACCGGCATGCGACCTCATTCGGTCTGATTATGCGAAATGATTTTCTTTGGCGCAATTGTCGATAATTATTTTGTTTATAGCTCGAAAATTAGTATTTAAAGTATATATATATGAAATATAATTCATTGCGTCTTTACTCAAAAAACGTAGGTTCTAACCTTTTTCAAACATTTTTCTACGACGAAAATCTTCAAATATCTGCTTTTTGAGATTTTCTTACTCGAAAAATGTTCGAAAAAATGTCCTTTAATACTGCTATAGTTTGTAGAAATTATAGCAGTATTAAAGGACATTTTATGATATGCTACGATTATACGGCTGAAGAATTTGTTTGGTCAACGCACTTGTCTCAAGAACTACTGGCTCAAATTAGAAGAATTCTTGTTAAATTGTCCATTTATCGAGGCAAGCTATAGGCTATGATACATCACACTACGGACCACAGTTGAGAACTAAGTACAGCATGCACAGGTAGTGTAAACATTGGTAATGGTTCAGTGAATTAAGTGATAACCTTGCTTGAATTTTTGCTCTGAGACACATTTCTCAGAGCATAAGTTCTGTTTAGATTGCTACATGGGAAAATATTTAATTCGTCTCCATTTTCATTGATCTATTGAATTACCAGCAGTTATGACAATAAAATAATAATTGAAAATAGTACATAGTATAATGCATAAAATACATGTTTTCTGACAATATAATATGGTTTTCCTTCGTAACAAAGTGATAACTTACAAACTTAGGTCTGTAAAGAAACATAAAAAGTAGTAATAGACTGAATCACCATGATAAGGAAAAGCCAATGTCTTGTTGTGTATCCTTTGGGCATGTACTAACAAAGGTGTAATGACAATTTGTTTACATTTAATTACAACAAATACATTTGTTTAAGGTCAGTGGCAATTCGATTTCCGAGTACCCGAGTCACTTGTATTGATTGTGTTTCACGTTAAAGTCATCCTATATGTGTGTGTGTGTGTGTGTATGTGTCCTATGTGAGTTTTTGAATAAAATTATGTTTATGCCTTGATTATTTATAACGGTTGTATTTTTTTATTAAATTTCAATTACTTTTCAATCAGTTGGCTATCAATTGAGCCATTTATAATCTTGTGCAAGGTACACAAATCACTCATCCTCCTTCTCCTTTCAAGGTTCATCATTTTGAACCGCTAGAGACGATCACTGTTAGCGTGAATCTTTCGTCTCAGACCCAACTTGGAGCATAAGGCTCTAACAAATCGTCTCTGCACTGCTTCTATTTGATCAATATGAGTTTTGTATATAGGTGACCAAATGCATGAACAGTACTCAATTATACTCCATACTAACGAGTTGTAGAGGATCAACAAAGAGTCAACCTCCTTGAATTGTTTCGCATTCTTTAAGACAAAAGATAGCATAATGTGGGCCCTGCTGCAAATATGATCATATTGAGGTTTGAAGGACATTGCTGAATCAAAAATCACCCCTAAATCCCTCACCACAAATACACGCTCTAAGCTAACACAATTTATATGGTATGCATAATTTAGCAGCCTTTTATTTTTTTGTGAAGGAGATAATCTGACACTTTTTGATGTTAAGGGACATTGAATTTGTATTACACCAATGCACAAGGGTATCAATGTCAGCTTGAAGTTTTTTACAATCCTCATAATCAGAGACACACCTAAAGATCTTTAAATCGTGTGCGTAAGCTAAACATTCATTACTAAATTGAAATAATAAATAATTTACAAATAATAAAAATAAAAGAGGGAGAGAGAGGTGTTAGTACCTACTCTTATGTATGGTAGTGATAGTTGGGTATGGCAGAAGAGTCATGAAAGTAGAATAAATGCTGTAGAAATGAGAGCACTGAGAAGTATGTGTGGTGTCTCTCTGACTGACAGAGTAAAGGATTGTGTGATAAGAAAGTAATGTGGGGTAAAAGAAGATATAGTGACAAGCATCGAGAAAGGTACGCGAAGATGGTTTGGGCACGTGGAGAGGATGGATGACGAAAGACTGACCAAGCAGATATATAAGGCAAGTGTGGAAGGGACAGGACGAAGGGGAAGACCTAGGCGGACGTTCTCTGACCAGATTGGAGACATCCTAAAAACAGGACAGGTGAGAAGTACCCTGAACAGAAGAGCATGCATGAGGAATCTGATGGGAGTGAATGAAGCAAGAGAGATATGTCAGGATCGTTGCAAATGGCGCTCCGTAGTCTCTGCCTACTTCTCCGGGAAACAGGCGTGAGTCTATGTATGTAAAAATAAAAGAGGCCCCAAATTGGATCCCTGCGGAACTCCAGATGTGACCAAAAAAGGCACGGATTCATACCCACTGAGTGCAACTAATTGCGTCCTATTTAGTAAGTAAGACGATAGGCATCGATGTAAATTGCCATGAATTCCTTAATGCTGGCCCTTTGCAAGTAATATAAAATGATTGACATGATCAAACGCTTTGGAAAAATCAGTGTAAATAGAGTCTACCTGCTTTTTATCATTGAATGAGTAGCATAATTAATGTGTGTAACTCAAGAGGTTACTGGTAGTGGACCTGCCGGAAATAAAACCGTGTTGTCAGGGACTCAGTTGTTGTTTCAAGTGAGCATATATATGCTTGTAGATGTACCCTTAAAAATGTTGGCCAACCAGCTGAGTATACAAACAGGGCGGTAATTAGAGACATCCATTTTATCTCCAGATTTTTATATAGGTTATTTTGGCAATCTTCCATAGTTCCCGGAATGTACCTTCATTTATCGACTTATTGTATATTATGAAAAGGGGTTCTACCAGCGCTGATGCACAAAGTCTCATAAAGATAGGTGGAATCGTCCCCCCCGAATATCTACTACCCTTACCTAAGTCTATGCTCTTTAATTTATTTTCCAAATCGGTTTTTGGTATATATACCGTACCAATAGGATAATTAGACGCTGGAAAATTGGGAATGTAATTACTCGTGTTACTCGAATCAGAGCTGTAAACTGACGAATAATAATTCGCAAAAAGGTTAGCTATATCCTCCCCAGAATTACTCCTAGTGTTTAAATAAAACATACTATTTGGATAGTTGTTAGTTACTCGCTTTCCCTTCGTGTAACGCCAAAAAGCCTTAGTATTGATTTTAAGATCATTCTCTATTCGCTCAATGTAAGCTCTAAAATACTGGTTAGCCACATCCTTGGCCCTAGCTCTAAGCATAGAAAACTCATCATAATCGCGGGGAATCCCATATCGTTTAAAGTTAGAGTGGGCTTTATGTTTAGACGGAATTAGCCTAATTAAGTTCTTGGAGAACCATAGAGGATAACGATTAGACGTTATTCTTGTTTTTGGTGTGTGTTTCTCTATAATCGAATCAATGTTATTGTAGAAATATTGAACAAACTCATCACAAGATAACAGTGATGCCTGTGATTCCCAATCAATTCCATTAATATCTGTTTTGCAGCCCTCGAAATTGGTTTTTCTATAGCATAGCCTTTTAATTGCTGTATTTTGTGTAATATTGGATGATATTAAATGAGGTAGTCATCATCGTCAGCCCTGTATATAAACTGTCCCACTGCTGGGCATGGCCCTCTTCTCACTGAGAAGGATAAGGCCATAGTCCACCACGCTGGCCTAGTGCGGGTTGGCAAACTTCACATGTTTTTCATGAACATAATGGAAAACTCTCAGACATGCAGGTTTCCTCAAGATGTTTTCCTTCACCGTTTAGCAAGCGATAATTAGCAATTTAATACACACATAATTCCGAAAAGTCATTGGTGCGCGCCGTGGATTCGAACTTGGATCCTCTGCATAGCAGTCTGTCGGTCTCTCCACTAGGCTATCGCTGCCTCTGGGGTAGTAATACCAGGCCTTTGTCACTCGATGTACTTGCGCGCGCTAACTACCTACCGCTAGCCGGGCCGCCGGCGGCCCTTATCGCAGTGGGTTGACGACCGTCTCTTGCGTCGCGCGCGTACATACCTATTATTGACTTGGTCTAAGTTTAAATCAGAGATGAATTAACATGACGTCGTCTGGCAGTCTATGTGCTTTTATTGGATGCAGATCCAATAAAGTAAAAAAAAACAAAATCTTTCTTTTTTCAGATTACCTGATCCTTCGGTTGTGGCTTTAAAGGGAGGAACAGATAACCGATTTGACTGACCTATGTACTCAAAATGCCTTGGTATATATAGCGGGATATTTACTGTAAAAATGCAATAAGCAACATTCCTGTCCAAAATTCGTTTCCGAAGTAAATAATGTTCCAGATGCAAACGAATCAAAAATGTATTGTCATTTTAAAGCTTTCAATAAAGCTTCTTCTTTTTATTGAAGTTCCCTCTGACAGCTCTCTTTTGCTAATAATTTTGAACAAAACATGAAAGAGAAGCCTGGAACGGAAATTTACGAAATTTTAAAAATATGGCATTTGATCCTATTTGCTCCTGTTTCGCCCATGATTATTTGATAAAACTTTTTTTGCGATTCAGAATATTTACTACTATAAAATTAAACAACAGATATTTTAGGAAAAATTATAAGTTTACTAATCATTACATAAAAATAAAACATGTGTGATTACATTTTATAGATTGTATATAGTCGATCGAAGATAATAGTACGAGATCCCACGACAAATTAGTGCACTCATCGAGTTTTTGCTTAAAACCAAATGTTTAAGTATATTTATGATTAGGAGAATACATATCTACTAGGTTGCCTATTAAAATTTGGCCGCAAGTATGTTTAATTAAGTGATTGTTAATTGATTTTTGGAAGATACTTTCGTTCATTCGTTTTATAAGCAAAATATCGTCTACATTACAGCTATACATATAGAGATTCTGAAAAACCACGGTTGCCATTGTTCACCTGGCCGCACCTCCTCGCAGCCAGGTGTAACCAGATATGATTTCAATACATTTTTACGTTCATAACGTTTATTTATGATTTATATATCAAATGAATTAAAAGCTATTTTTTTCTGATTCTGATGATATATGTTTGCCTAATTAAATCCAGCCGCAAATAAGGGTTGCCGGCTGTTGAAGATTGTAAATATTTAAGGTAGAGTGAAAGAGAGTTATACGCGTAACATAATGTGTCAGACAGCTCCTGAGAATCAGGAATATACATAGCAACCGCATAAAAACAGCAGTTATACCCAATATATTTACTTTGACTTATGAATTCTTTCTAGTGTTAGAGTAAGATATTATAATATATACAAAAGCCGTTTCGAATTTTCGTCGGTTCACTCTAAATTTGATAATATAGGAATTTAAACTTTCGTGGTCATTTAAACTTGTTTTAAATTGTCTTTCGGAATATATACCACGTACCTTTGTTTCTGTTGCAAGCGCCATGTTCACGAATGTACTAAACATTACATTATAATTTGTTAAGTTAGAATATCGTTAAAATTTGAAATAAATCATCAGATCTGGTTTACTCAGAATAAATATCGAAAGAATTATGATAATTCCTCAATCAAGTAAATTAAGGAATATATATCAAATATAAATATCAACAAAATAATTTGAACGTAAGAAAGAGTCATAATAATGTTATTGATGACATACATCCGTTCAAAATATAGATCTGCATTTATGTAAGCAACTACAGAAGCAAATAAACAAATTGTAGTTCTTAGCTGAGTCAAGCAGACCTTGAAGTTCAGTATCTTTAATGTCTGCTTGCCTCCAGGTACAGTATAGTTAATTTGACTGGCAATAAAAAAATAAACCGTTAGATTATTTCTCCCATGACCAAACCTCACACGTGCACTGAAATGCTTTTTTTATTTTACTTAACATTTTAACATGAATAAAGCAAACGATATTTATTGTAACCCCGGTAACCACTCCAAGCAGTGACAAAGTCTGTGAAAATATCATTTTAACGCATCGGTTTTCAAATTTACTGCATGAATCTCTGGTTATTAGAAGCTTGGCTTGCTATAATGAAGGAAAACATCATGACAAAATTGCACGGTTTTACAAAAAAATATTTATAAACGAAAAAAAATTGAGGATACTCTATCGTGAAACAATATTTTTATTGATATATTGTAGTATAGCTTATACATCGCAATAAACTACCTTTTTATGCGATAAGTAAGACCCGCGGTGTACTGAAGCTAGTCTTTAAAATTTAAGTATCGATAAAGTTATATATAACGTTACTATGTTAATACGTCACAATCTTTATACGAATAATTATTAAAATGTCTATGACCGAAGACCGAAGTCTCAAAGTTTTAAATGAAGTTCTATTACATTTTAACGGATAATGGGTGGCCATATGGCCACTTTTGTCAGATTATTAGTGACGGTCTTGGGGCCGTATGCCTCCATCTAATAGTTATATAATTTAAGGGTTGACTAGTTGATTGCTAGTTGACTAGCATTTGACGCATGCGCAATGGCTTAAAAGCGTAGAAGAGCTGTCAATCGTTCTAGTCTGACAAATGATGTCACGCATAGGGTGAAGTTCCCCAGTGGCGGACACCTAAGGTTTTTAGGAAATAAAATAAAAACTAATCGATTTTAAACTTTCGCGATTTGTATACATCATACAAAATAAATTAGCGGGTCTTAATTGCGTACAATTAACTTATTTAAGGTATAAATACCTATTTGGTTCCGACGTTTCACTCGTCTTGCACCGAGCGTGGTCGCGGAGAGACTGAACCAAATAGGTATTTATACCTTAAATAAGTTAGTTGTACGCGATTAAGACCCGCTAATTTATTTTGTATAAAATAAAAACAATTTAAGAAATGTAAGTTTAATTAAATTTGAATTTGTTGACTTAACAAATTATGAAATCTTAATCTATCAACAAAAATACGATTTCTGTATAAATATAATCAGGAACTTCAATTAAGTTTAGATAAAGAAAAATGTTATTGTAAAAACTGGCACCTAGTACCGGGCACACAATTAGTTTACAGACTAGCGCCGGACATCTGCAAAACATCGGCCATTGATCGTGTATATCTCGACGTCTCCACATTCAAGAACTTCTGCAAAAGCTTCATAAGCGCACCCTTGGCATCTGGAGCACTGTAACCATGTGTGTCTTCATCATGATTCGTCGTGACACGTGTTTTTCTATGTTGAATAGTTGAGATAGTGACATCTTTTTGTCAGCTTACCTCCACTTTTCCCATAAACTTTCATAAGTTTGGTTTGTCTACATTTTGTAATTTATTGTTCTTTTTGTACTTGATGCCCATTTCTTTCCTATTTCCTGAGATAACATGATTTTTGTCTCTTCAGCTACAATTCTACACGACGGTGACGACCTTAAAATTTCACTTATTTCACTTTCTCACACATTTTATTTGTCAAGTTGCTAATCTGTTCATCGTGAAAGCAGGTAATTTTAATAATTTTAGAATATTCTGACCAACTGCTAAAAAAAAACTAGACTAGACAGGTTTTCATGGCAGGGTGTGTTACTTTTTTTTTCATATTCACACAACACTATCTAATCCCAAACTAAGCAGAGCTTGTACTATGGGTACTAGATAATGGATAAACATATGTACATATAAGTATACTTTTTTTGTAAATACATACATATTATACATAGAAACACCCAGACCAAGACAAACATCCATCTTCATCCACACAAATGTTTGACTTGAGCGGGAGTCGAACTCGCGACCTTCGACGTAGCAGTCGCTCACACTCCCGCTACGCCAACCGGCATATTTTACGAATCCCGATGGCACACTATATTTAGTGACATATTAAAATAAATCATAATGTAACGTAATACTACACGTATTGCGTTATAATATCTCGCAGGCGCTTAACGCCAGCTTAGCCGTTCGCAATATTACCAAATATGGTCATGTTCACTAGCCAAAGGCAGTTGTGAGTCATAGGCCTATATCTATATAAGATGGGTGCGCGATCTAAGTCGATCACTTGCCCTACACACCGTCTCGCTGATGGTTGTAGTAACTACAACTACAATCCTACTTCTCTTTCTACTGTCCCGCTGGGGGTAAGCATATTCTAGTTGTCTGTGTGCCTATACGTTCTGTCTGTAGTATCTGTGTCTCCTAAGCATAACAGCCGATCTAGGGACCGCCTGTTCCTGACCGGTTGTTGTGTATTCTCTATGCTGTTTCCAGTTCTTCCTACGGGCTACGTTCTTCCTACGGGCTACGTTCTTTCTACGGGCTACGTTCTTCCTACGGGCTACGTTCTTCCTTCGGGCTCACTGCACCTGTCTTCTCTCTACGGGCTACAAGCCACGAGCTGCTGGCGCCGTGCCGCTACTAGCCAGCTGCTACCCAAGCCTCCGTTCCTGCCTACGAGCTCCTACAGCCAGGCCACGGACGCCTGAGCCTGACCGCTCGGCCCACATCGGCTGCACCGCCTGAGACCCCGCTCAGCCTGAACCTCGACCACAGAAATGCCTGCGTAGCGCACCTTGGCCAGCTCATCGGCGACCCTACGAGCAGCTTCCCTGCGAGCGTCGGAGAGCAGCAGGAGTCTACACTCCAGCCCTCAGGCCAGTGCTTACCTAGTTCGGTCATACTGTATGTAAGCGGTAGTGAGACATAATAAAGAACCTGTTCAGCCTAGCAGTGTTTCTCTTGAACCCCGACATCCTACCTGAGATCCCCCGTCTCAATAATATATAGCCTTATATAGAATAATTACATAATAAAGTAACGTGACGCAATGCTTTGCCGCTATAAACAGCAAAATGCTGCTACCGCTGTGCCCAGTCGCAGCACTGGAAAACCGCGTTGTGTGATCCTGTATTGATATGTTATCCCACACCTCTTCCACATATTTTTAAATTGTTGCTCACGATTTAAAAATATGTGGAAGATTACTTGTCCAGATAGTGTAGTGTTCGGCGCTAGGTGCCATCCAGCGTTACGGGAATTCCCCCTATAACTCTCTTTCATTCTACTTTAAATATTTACAATCTTCAACAGCCGGCAACCCTTATTTGCGGCTGGATTTAATTAGGCAACCATATATCATCAGAATCAAAAAAAAATAGCTTTCATTTGATATATAAATCATAAATAAACGTTATGAATGTAAAAATGTATCGAAATCATACCTGGTTACACCTGGCTGCGAGGAGGTGCGGCCAGATGAACAATGGCAACCGTGGTTTTTCAGAATCTTTATATGTATAGCCGTGATGTAGACGATATTTTACTTATAAAACGAATGAACGAAAGTATCTTCCAAAAATCAATTAACAATCATTTAATTAAACATACTTGCGGCCAAATTTTAATAGGCTACGTAATATATATGTATTCTCCTAATCATAAATATACTTAAAAATTTGGTTTTAAGCAAAAACTCGATGAGTGCACTAATTTGTCGCGGGATCTTAGACTATAAGTGGAGGTGCTGAGGAGCTTCTACCAAATGGCAACAATGTCCATTCAAGTCCAAAATTACGAAACAAGACCCATCCAGATGCTTCGTGGTGTAAGACAGGGTGATGTAAAAACAATTAAAATTGTACATAATAAAACATTTCAAACTTAAAATAAGCGTAATTTTATTTACCTACATAAATGTTTAATTGTAAGAAGCAACCCTACGCTCAGTCACGGTCGCGGCAGTGTCATCATCATCATCATCATCACATCAGCCTTTAATAGTCCACTGCTGGATTAGGCCTCTCATTTGAAAGGAGGAATTGGCCTACTATACCACGCTGGCCAAACGGGTTGGTATAGGGTTTGTATCAAGTTTTCCTTCTCTTGCAGTGTTGTTCTCTGCATAATATGCTCCCTCTGTCGGCTCTTACGACACCCATGGGATGATATGGGGTGATGACATTTCGTATTCTTAATCCGTCATCACACGGACTACGCTATCGCATTAGAATAACAGTCGAGCGTCCGAGCCTTTAAGGTTCATTTTCACACGCAGCGGTCACCTTCCAGAAACTGTAGGTCTTTAAAACAGTAGGTACGGATTTTTTTGTAGGGAGTGATTTATCTGTTACGTAGTAACTATTTAGTAATCTGTGGTAATACTTTGTATTCTCAATCTATCACTACACGAATATTACCTCAATACATAGAACATGTTCACAAGCAACTTGCTTTTCAATTTTACCTAGTTATTAAAATAAAGTCACTATGTTTTGAATACGTTATATACCACACGTTAATACCGGAATATCAGAAGTTACTGCATAGTGGTAAAGAAAAGTCACTTACTTTTTTAATAAATTTGGAACAAGTCTATGCCAGAAATCGTTGCTTTAATTTATGGAAACTGCAAGCTTAGTAGTTTAACTAAGTTTACAGAACCAGTTTGTTGCCAATTACGCATCTATAGTGAAAATACAAGTTAAGCAAGTTAAAGCATTCTTGAATTAATTGTTGACACACATACATTTCAGAGTAATCAAATTTATATCATCATTATCAGCCTGTATCAGTCCACTGCTGGACGTAGGCCTCTCCTATGGCGCACCAATGAGCTCAGTCTTCAGCTTTTCTCTTCCAATCCCTACCCACTGCGCAGAAGTATCCTCTCATCAACATGATAAAATACAGTGTTTTGTTTACATGAAGCACCTACAGTTCTGTTGATAAAAATAGTTGTGGAGACCACTTGGTCTCCAGAGTCGGTGCCGAAACCCGCACTTCACGGAGAGGGTGCTGCAGGGCGCCAGTCGTCAAGGGACCACAGCCGGTGTGACGAAACGTTGCAAATTTTAGGTATTTTATCTATCGTTTCAAATAATTAACCGTTACATAAATATTACTACTATGTGAAAAAGTCTGGTGAAGTGCCCGGTAACGGCAATATGCTCGCCCCCAATTACGTGAGACCTAAAAATTCATGGCGAAATGTGAGTGTAATATTTACACCTCTGCCTACCCCTTCGGGGAAAAAGGCGTGAGTCTATAAAAAACAAAATATTACTATTCTAATAAGTAACGAAAATTTAAAAGTATTCAGGCGCACCGAAAGCTCATATTTCGGCATAAGGAAACACCCACTCATTCCGGCACGACCCGTTTTAACTGATTAAATCATCCATGACAGCTACGTACGATGTAGGACAATAATATTTGAACAATTTAGCATTTAACTTTACAGCGGCAGCGAGCGCAAATAAATTAATTAATTTATCTCCACTCGAAATCTTTTGGCGATTCGTCAAACAATTTTATGGGAGTACCAAAGTAAATGTAATTAACATACATACATACATACATAACGTCACGCCTTTTATCCCCGAAGGAGTAGGCAGAGGTGTATCTCTACACCCACTTTTCGCCAGATATACTTTAGTCCCACGTAATAAGGGGCGAGCCTATTGCCGTACCGGGCACATTTCCAGACTCCGTGCTGCTACTGAGAATTTCGTGACAGAAAAACTCAATAACACTGCCCGACCCAGGAATCGAACCCGGGACCTCCTGATCCCACGCGCACATTTATGCCGCGAGACCAACGAGGCAGTCGTATAGTGTTTGATGTCGAGTTTTCCGTCTCTACGCAAAGATGGTATTTGCATCGTGTTATCCCTTTGTCGCCTCTTACGACACCCACGGGAAGATAGGGGGTGGTGACACTTGTATTCTATGCCGTCAACCACACGGCCAAAATGTGTAATTAACATGATTTAAAATTGATGAATGCAAATTGTGATTAGAGTGGATGTGACTTGGTGATTACAAGAATGGCTAGAAAAAGGAAGGGGAGACTAATAAACGAATTACAATTTACTCGATTAAAAAATGTAGAGCTATCAGATGACATTCTTCCGTCTTGTTATGTTCCCTTTATCTATCATTCCACTTATATCTGTCTTTCCCCCTTATCTATCCTTCCCTTTCTATCAGAATATATTCCTCTGAACAATTCATATAAGATTATTTAACGGCTCCTAATTGCATTCACTGACCTGTTTAAAGTGAATCATATATATGAAAAGGGATTTATTACTCTTTTAGCCTCCAACGTTTTGACTGACCTACATAGGTTTTTGGGTGATAAGTTTAAACTTATGTATGTAGTCAATGCGTAATTGTAAAGTACATACATAGACTCACGCCTGTTTCCCCGAACGGGTAGGCAGAAGCATATTAAACGCCCACTTTTCGCCAGTGTTTTGATCCCACGTAATAGGTGGCGAGCCTATTGCCGCTTATTGGGACATTTTGTTTGCCAGAGCCTCGTCCGTTGATCGGCAGGTGCACCACTTGCAGGTGAGGTTGGCTTGGGACCCTAAGTTTTTGGTGGGAACCCTATGCACCCTATTTAATCCAATAAATAATTCAGGTAATTGTAACGTAATCCATACTTATGTAAGTTTCAAGTAAGTTTTTGGATCCGAGTCTTATGAATGATGACGACTGTGTAGAAAATTGAAATTACTACCAGATTAGAGGATTTGGACTACCGTCATATCTCTCTTATTATATAATATTAATTATGTTCCTGTGTAGAATGTCTTACAAATGACTGCTCCTTCCATGACAAAGGCTTATATAACAACTTATTATTGTGTGGCACTGAAACGAATAAGTAATAATTATATAGCAATTAAACATAGCATACAACAAGCTTAATTGAAAGTCAATTTTCTTTTTAATTTGTTGACGTTTATGCCGATATAATATTAATAATTTTATTTTGAATTCTTGAATAAATTAATCAGTCATCTTAATTGCACGTTAATTATGCGTCCGATTAAATTTGCAGAGGTGAAAAGTGTTTAAATTAAAAATGAGGTTTTAAAGACATTGCAATATTTGAATTATATAAATATTCACAAGGACGAAGATATTTTCATAAAAAATCTGTTTACTCTGTGAGTTAAGTAAGAGCAAACTGTTATTTTAAATGGTTGAATGCGTGTGGATATCAAGATCGGGCTGTGCAGAGCTTTGGAGGATGCCTTTGTTCAGCAGTGGACGTTTTGATATAACTGACGCATAAGCATTTCCAAATACTTCAACATCACTAGGTTTTAGACACGGGTCAAACCTAAATTAATTAACTTAACCAGTGAATTGACTAAACCTATCGTATTAGTTCAAAATAACTTCTACGATTGGCATAGTTTCGCTTTCAAACCAACCCCCAGCTCTTCGAAATATAAACGCCAACCGATCATTCTTAGATTAGATTTACACAAAAGTTATAACAACCGTCCCTTCTCACACCGAAGGGCACATTGCATAAGAAATATTATGACATCATATTAAAACTTTAACTCTCCAAGGGTCCGAAAGTAACCGATCAGTCCGCAACAAAAACATACTCCGGAACTAAAAGTGTCGTATACAATATAAATACAAAAACGTCAGGATGTATGTGCTATCTGGTATAACGGGGGAGATCCCATGCAAATTAGGTAGGCCCCTATTTATTTTCAAATAACATCGTCGGGAATATAGAGGTTCAAAGTCAAAGCTTTTATTGCAAACCAAGTGTACAAACATAGGTGTTCGGTTACAATTATGGTGCTTAAAATTTAGTGCCTTTTACAAGCATTGCAATCTTATCTAAACAAAAATTACAACATAGAAATTCACTTACAATAATTGCAAATAATACTTATATTTAAACAATACTTATTAATAATTATACAACAATATAATATAATATATTAACAAGTATAATATGTCGCTTATGCGCATACATACCTACAATTAAATTAATGATAAAAATAATGTCTAATATCTTCGTTGTTTCAGGCTAGGTTGTTGGTCGTCATAGTAATTTATTTATTTAATGTTTAGTAATTAGGTTTGGTCAATTTTTTAGTTATTTTCTAGGTATTCTGCGATTGAATAGTAGCAGTTATTTATTAAATAGGTTCTGATTGACTTGCTGAATGAAGGTAGAGTAGTGGTGTCTTTGATGTATTTAGGTAACTTATTGTAAATTTTTACTGCCATGTAGTAAGGACTTTCGTTTAACATTTTTATGCGTGACGGTGGTAAGTGTAGCCTATTTTTATTGCGAGTGTTTATGTCATGAACATCATGCTTTGTAGAGAAGGTATGGATGTTTTTATATACAAAGGTACATATATCCAGTATATATATTGAGGTGAGTGTTAATATATTAAGCTTTAAAAAATACGGCTTGCAACTCTCTGTATTATCTATTTCAGCAAGTATTCGAATACATTTCTTTTGAATGATGAATAATTCTGCAATATTTACACTATTACCCCACAGCATGACGCCGTATCGTAACCATGAGTAGGCGTATGCGTAATACGCAGATAAAGCTGTTTATAATTTGGTGCTGTGTTTGATTTGGAAGAGAGCATATGTAAAACTTGACAGTTTAGATTTAATGTGTTCAATGTGGGATTTCCAATTGATATGTGTGTCTATATTTATTCCTAATAATCGAAATGAATTTACTTCTTCTAAAATTGTGTTTTCATAGATAATGGATATGTCAAGGGGAGGTTTCTTGTATGACCTGAATTGCATGACTTTTGTTTTGTTTGAGTTAATTTCTAAATTATGGTTGGCAAGCCATTGTGTAATAGTTGAGTGTATTATGGATTAAACTGTTATAATTTTGTAGGTTTCACATTTTATTAAAATAGTAACGTCATCTGCAAATAGTACTGGAAGCGAGATTGTTGGATCTAATATTTTTGGCAAGTCATTGATATATATGAGGAACAATACGCACCCTAGTACACTTCCTTGAGGGATGGAATGAGTTAGCTGCCTCACTTGTGACCGCACGGATTTAATTTCTTTTTTATTATTGTCAAAATGTTCAATTTGGATTATTTGCGTTCTATTGTTTAAATAAGACCTAAACCACTCGTAAGCAGTGCCACGTATTCCGCAGCCGTATATTTTCATTAGGAGTATGTCATAAAGAACTTTGTCATAGGCCTTCATCATATCCAACAGAATCCCTATGACGTGTTTTCCGTCGTTGATATATTGTAGTGAAGTTTGTACATATTTGTATACTGCTAGTGTAGTTGATTTTGATTGCTTAAATCCATTCTGGCTTTTATCAAGTATGTTGTACTTTTCTAGAAATGGCCTTGACACATGGCCTTTTCAAATACTTTAGCGAAAGTGGGTAGTAAAGCTATGGGTCTATAATTATTTGGACTTAAAAGATCTCCTTTTTTGTGAACAGGTTTTACTAAGGAGGTTTTAAGTAAATCTGGGAAACAATCCTCACGAAAACTTTGGTTGACTAACAGCGTCAATGGGATAGATAGCTCAGTTGCACATTGCTTTAATAATATAGGTGGTATATTATTTACTCCGTAACTATGCTTATTTTTAATTATTTGAATGGTTTTAACAATTTCTTTTTGGTTTACTGGGCGTAAGTATAGTGTGCATAAAGGGGGTTTACGGCTGGTTGTCCGGTCGGGTAGGTGTAGCTAGGCTTATTTTGGTCTTGACCAACAGTCTCAAAATAATCATTGAATATGTTGCATATTTTTGTTGGCCATTTAATTAAAGTACCATCAATTTTTAAAGCCAGATTTTTTCTTTTGTTCGTTGTAATTTTACCCGTTTTTGTGTTGATAATTTTCCACATAGTTTTTACTTTGTTGTCGGCGTTTTTCATTTGTCTAGAATATTCTAATCTTTTTGAAGCTCTGATTGATGATTTTAAGGTTTTAGAGTATTTTTTGTAGTAGTTTTTCAGAATATTATTGTTTTTGGTTTCGTTTAACAAAGTTTTTAGGGATTGTTTATGTTGACATGATTGTTTTATCCCGGTTGTAAGCCATGCTTTTTTTGGCGCTGATTTCATTTTTATTCTTTGTTCTGGTATATGTTTATTTTGCTGTAATTAGTGTTAATGTTATGATTTTCGTTTATAATATCGTTCCAAGATATTGCACCTATTGATTTTTTAAAGCACTGTATTTTTTCTTCTGTGAATATTCTTTTTGTCATGTAATATATTTGGTTTTTGCTGAAGGTTTTGTCTGGATTAAGTAACTGTGATAGCTTTATGGTCAGAGAGGCCGTAATCTTTGACAAACGACTCGCATATGAGAGGTTTGTAATTTGTGAATAGTAAGTCAATACAAGTAGATGTTGTTTTAGTCACTCGTGTAGGATCTCGGATCAGCTGTTTTAAATTATGTGTTTTCATAAAATTTATTAAGTTTTGCGTATGTTTATTTGTATTGTGTACATTAACATTAACGTCACCGCCTATTATTAAGTACTTATGACTGTTTTTATGACTAACTTCCGTAAAACTTTCTCTATTTGTTCATAAAATATTTCTATATGACGATCTGCCCTATATATGCCTATAAATATACAGTTAAGTTTAGGAACCTTTATTGCACTTATTTCTATAATATATTCTTTACAAAAGTTTACAATATCTATTCTTTCTACATATTCTATTACGCATACGCAGCGAGCTATGGAACGGGCTATGCTTGGCGTCTCTTTGAAGGATAAAATCCGAAACGAAGTTATCCGACAAAGAACCAAAGTTACCGACATAGCTCACAGAATCAGTAGACTCAAGTGGCAGTGGGCTGGCCATATCTGTAGAAGGACTGATGGCCGATGGAGCAAGCGTATCCTAGAGTGGAGACCACGTCTCGGCAAGCGTAAGGTAGGGCGGCCCCCGGCTAGGTGGACCGACGACCTGAAAAAGGGGGCTGGGACAGACTGGATGCGGAAGGCGAAGGACCGTGTACTGTGGCGCGTGTTGGGAGAGGCCTATGTCCAGCAGTGGACTGCGATAGACTGATTGATTGATTGATTGATACATATTCTATTTGTTATTTTATGAATATACATACACCTCCACCCTCACGTGTTTTACGGCAGAAGATAGATCCTATTTTATAACCCGAAGGCAAAATGGATCTACAATACTGTTCGTTCTTCCACAATTCCGATAAAAATAACATATCAATATTATAATCTAATAGTAAATGTTCTAATAAATTAATCTTATTACCTATGCTTTGGATATTTTGAAATACAATAGTTGAGTTCTTAGCGAAATGTCTTATCGATGGGCTCTTGTCTTGACTTTTTGCGTGTATCGTTTTCTGGTTGATTTGTGTTTCCGCTGCTATTTTGTGTGGCGTTGTCTGTATGGAGAGGCTTTGTGTTCGTTGGTGAATTTTTTTCTATCCAGATTTTTTTAGGGTTATGTACTTGTCCATTAATGAATAATTTATTGTCCCTTATTACAGCATGGTTACCATTATTTCTGTCCATTCGGAGGTTATTTTGAAGTTGGTGTCGTTGTTTCAGAGTTTCTTTGTCTAAGAAGGGTCTTACAGACAAACCTGTGTTCTTGAATTGTCTTTGATTTTCATGTATGTATTTTGTTCTGTTTTGGTTTGACAAGGGTAGGATATATCATACTGGTGGTCCATATTTCTGCACACTTTTTTTTGTCGATCCGACAGCTGCGGACGTATGATGGCGACCTCCATACATTACGGACAGATATCGTTTTGTAATGAACCTACGGAATTGGCAATGGATGATTTATAATAATAAATTTGAAGTGTTAAGAGGGTGGGTTTGTATAATCGTGGGGGTTGGCTCGCTGATCAGAGTAATCAGTGACAGTAAAAAAGTTGTTGACCTAAAGTAATCGGAAACAAAATTTATTAAAACTTAATCTATGTTTATGAAAGCTTTACTCGCTTGGTATATCCGAAGTTGAAAGTTGACAAGTCATACGTAAAAATATACCATCGCATAATTTAAAGTTCTCGTGTCCAGCAGTAAGACTATATTATTATACAGTGGCCATGACGATGAATTTAACGAATTGTTTGTTAGCTAGTGCTCAGCAGTGAAACAGTATTATACAAATCTGATAACGATGAATTGTGCGTCCTCGAGAAAAACCATTCTTAATAAAACAATTTCGTCTGTCCACATGGGCAAACTAGCGTATATATGTACATATATCAAAGTCTGAAGAAAGCCGCCTTCAAAGTAAAGAAACAGTTTTATATCCTGCCTTGCGTGAGGACATTTTATTACAGCTATATAGCTTTGCCACAGTTTTCACCACATAAACAATCTAATTATGTTAGTCAAACACTAAATGCTTACAACATACATACTAATGAAAATAGGTCTCCAGTTTTGTCGTAAAGATTGGTGATTTTTTCTTTTTGCCGTTTTTAGCAAGTTAAGTAAAACTTTTTATGCTGCCATGTGTTATAGGGTATTTACTTAAAATATTGATTAATTAGGAACCATATCTAATTCCGGCAACAATCCAGCATTCTAATAGTAGACTTTTACACCTCTTCTGAGTTTGGTCGTAATGAAATCTTGCATGCACATTATCAGGGGTACACAACAATAACACCAGTGTAACCCTTTTAAGACTATGAATCTGCTTCCGATAAAGAAACTACAAATGCACACATTATGTTACCTTAGGAATTGCAGCTAGAGAAAATTACTAACATTAAGTTTCTACAGTTTATTGTAATGTACATTATACGTCACCCTATATAGAACTCTGAACATACTACTTTACTTGGCGAAACTCTACAAAACAACATCAGAATAATAAGTATCTAACTATAAACACAAAAACAATAAGTCAACTTTCCAACCAGCCCCGAACTCGAGAAACGAAAAACTAAATACGCTTTCCATATTCTCGATAAACTTAATAAACATAGTGAGACAGTAAAAATACATTAGGAGATAGCAGACTTCAGTAATAAAGAAAAAATCATTAAATAAAGATGGCTGCCGCTTGTTTCGTCTTTCGAACTTACATTAATAGTTTCTGAAGGCTTATAATACTAAATTGTGTTATTTAGATGAGAAAAAGAATCGATCCTTTTTTTCGTGTGTCTGTGTGTCGGAGTTTTCAAACCGCCGAGAGGCCTCCGACATGGTCTAACGATTCTCATCCTGACAAGACAAAGACAAGAACCGATACTGACAGTTTTGCGTGCCTTCCGAAGCACGGTAGCCCTCTGATGAAAATGATACATGCGGTCACCCATCCAAATAGCGACCTGAGCAAGCGTTTTTTAACATTGTCGACCCGTTACGAGTGGAAAACCAAGTCTCGCTATGAACGCTACACTAAATCGATGGTATATTACGTAAAGTAGTGGCTGTTGTGTCGTGTCGAACCACAGTAAGCATAGCTATATATCGTAAACATTTCGTATAGGCGCAATAAAGATATTAGTGGCAGCACTTCGATCAACGCAAACGGTCGTATGTGTTCAAACATTCTTATGTGCATAATGAAAAAAAAAATATTCAAATAAAATTGCATGGAAGGAACGCAACGGAAAGCCTTTAAATATAGAAATTGCGTTCGAAAATGTGCTTGCTTAATTTTTATCACGGGAAATAAATTATGAAATGGGCCAACGGTGTGCTTCTGCTATTAAGTGAAGTAGCTTGTGGATCGTCGCAGGTTTTTGAAAAAAATGGGCATAGTATTGACTCTCTATTGAACAATATGTTTGTATCGTGATCCTCCTTGCGTTATACCATTTGCAACTCGGGGTTCGCTTTCTAATCTTACAGGAGTAGACTGAATATTAGCTGTTCCACAGAGTGAGTGTCTGTTTGACATCTGGAACCCAAAGGTATAGCGATATTCCATAGTTTAGAGTAGTAAAGTGACTGTCAAAGATCTTCATGACAGCCAGGACTGACGGCCTAAATGACTTTCCAAGGCACGGGACAAAAATTCACGGTACCCTAAGCATCATAGCTAAAATATACTCATTTAAGATACCTCTGATACACTTACACATTCAATTAAATTGAACAATAACTTCCCTTCAATATTCTACGTAACAGAGTATTACTACAGAGTACATTCATGCTGGAACTATAAAGTTTCTACCACTCAATTAAACTGACACAACTTGCAAATTCAGGAAGGGCGTATAAATAAATCACGAATGAATATTTCGTGAATAACTAACGTAACAGTACAACAAAGATCTATGCTAATGAAGAGCAGTTGATGGGGAGCAGACGCGAATTTATTTAGAGTCATCAGATTGTAAGTTGCGGAAATTTAAAAGCTGCCTTTTGAGTGAGGAATTAATAATCCTTTCCATTCCGACCCGCACTCCACAAAACAATGGGATCCATCAAGTATAACGATCATATTAAACAAAATAGGCCATTTCTCACCAAAGGTTCGTCTGCTCTGAAGGAATTTCGTCCCGATTTATCTAACGTTTCATGTCGAATTAATAACTTTAAGAGTGACTTGGTATAATCTCCTAGTGCGTTTCGTAGTCTCTGCCTACGCCGGGAAACAGGCGTGAGTCTATGTATGTATGTATGTAGATACTCTAATTCAGGCTACTTAATACATGCACTGGCCGGGTAGGCGTCATGAATAGAAAATTAGGCGCATTAGAAATAGATTTTTAAAGCATTAGGGACAAAGCGAATCAAAATGCCAAGCAAAAAGTATTTTTATCCATAACATTTTAATAGCAACGGTAGCCAAGTAGTGTATATAATAGACTGCCTAGAAGATGGTCTCGAGTTCGATCCCTAAGTACCCCGGGCACACACCTCTGACTTTTCGAAGTGTGCATTAAAAATGTTAATTATCGCTCGCTTAACAATGTGCCTGATAGATAGTAATAAGCTTATTACATTGGGACCTATAACCCCTATTACATTGGGACCTATAACATAACTGGCGAAGTGTGGATGTGTAATACGCCTCTGCCAACCCCTTCGGGGATAATAGCGTGAAGTTATGATATGTAACATTTTAACACAACAACATGTTAGGTGTTCAGTTACATTACGTTCAAAGAAAATAATAAAAATAATATTTTTGTTTTAAATAAATTAACACTAAATTGAGTGTATACGTGAAATGCCCCAAGTCGCCGGTATTTTTGATGTCATTCAAAAATACCGGCGACTTGGAGCATTTCAATAAAAATTTTAGGTACTATAGTTGAGACTGTTGCACCTTACCTCTCTATAATTTTTAACCAATGTTTTGACCAAGGCGTATTTCCGGATTTGATGAAATTAAGTAAAATCATACCTTTATTCAAATCTGGCAGTAAAAATGACATAAATGACTTTAGGACCATCTCTATCTTGCTGGCATTTAGTAAAATATTTGAAAAGATTTTATTAAAGCAGCTATTAAGACACTTTCATTTAAATAGTCTGCTTCACAAAGATCAATACGGATTTACTAAAGGTATATCCACTACTGATGCGGGTGTTTCTCTCATAAAACACGTTTATAATACTTGGAAGTCATCTAAAAATGCTATCGGAGTATTCTGTGACCTCTCAAAAGCATTTGATTGCGTTCATCACGACACACTATTGCGTAAGCTCCGCCACTACGGCGTAGAGGAAACCGAACTTTGTGTTGTTGAGTCATACCTGCGGCAGAGATTTCAGTGCGTCGATGTAAATGGGACTACATCCTCTAAATTACCTATACAGTTAGGCGTTCCACAAGGTTCAATTTTAGGTCCTTTTCTATTCCTTGTATATATTAATGACTTACCTCTTTATTTAAAAAAAACATCTGTGATGTTGTACTTTTTGCAGATGATACGTCATTTATTTTTAAAGTAGACAGGAATAGGAATCAATTTGATGATGTAAATAACGCACTTATGCAGGTTACACAATGGTTTACAGCAAACAACCTAGTACTTTATTCTAGGAAAACTAAATGCGTTAAATTTGCTTTACCTAACGTTAGACAACTGGGACCTAATATTATGCTAGATAGGGAAGAACTTGACACAGTTGACTCGACAGTGTTTTTAGGCATTACATTAGATAGTAAGTTACAATTGGGTGCACATATAGCATGTCTTTCAGGAAAGCTCAGCTTTGCTGCGTATGCTGTTAGAAAAGTTAGACAACTTACTGATGTGGACACGGCTCGTTTAGTGTATTTTAGCTATTTTCATATTGTCATGTCCTACGGCATTTTGTTATGGGGCAAAGCTGCGGATATTCAGAATATTTTCGTTCTACAAAAACGAGCGGTACGAGTAATATACATGTTAGGTGCAAAACATACTCTTAGGGAACGCTTTAAGTCTATAGGGATTCTTACAGTGGCCTCGCAATTTTTATTTGCTAATTTATCGTATATTAGGCAAAATATAGGTTTATTTACTACAAAAAGTGACATACATAACATAAATACTCGAAACAGGCATAAGTTATATGCCCTTTATCATCGTTTACATAAAGTTAATAATTCTTTTGTAGGGCTACGTATTCGTATATACAATAAAATACCAATTAGTCTTTTAGAATTGCCATTTAGTACGTTTATAAGTAAAATAAAAACTACCTTATTAGGAAAGGTTATTATACCATTAATGATTATTTCAGTGATAAGGATAGATGGTCACTTACACCAGCCAACTCTTGATCTTTGTACTTATTCAGAATTTATATAGATACCTTGCTTTTTAGTTTTTTTTTATATAATATCTCGAGTTCTTTTAAATAACTATCCATGTATTATTAGATCATTCAACTTACTACATTTACATTTGCATTGTTGTTCCACTAATTTAATTAAAAAAAAATTGCTACTGTGTTAGATGAAGATAACTCGTCGTGCAGAGACTGCCAAAATAGCATACCACGGGTATGTGGGCTCAGTACTGAGATATGGTTTATTGTTATGGGGTAACTGTTCAGACATCAGCAAAGTATTTGTTTCACAAAAGAAATGTGTCAGATCAATTTGCGGTGCTGCTCCCCTTGATTTCTGTAGGCCTCTTCTCAAAAGACACATACTGCTTACTTACTTACCCTAGAGATTGCCCAATTTGTAAGAAACCACCATGAGTTGCTTGAAAGAGCGAGTGAAAACAGTAAATATTTGTCAAGAGATCCTACTTAACTACATGTGTGTGCAAAATTAACTTCATTATATAAAAATAATAGCCATTGTATGTGTGTACAAGTGTATAACAAAATACCAAAATCTATACGAGAGCTGCCTATAACAAAAGGAGAATGCCGGTTTTTGTATGGAAGCCTGTACCGTTTGCTTTCTCATGAAATGAACATTTTTGCCAGCTTATAGTTTAATATTACCGTAGGCATGAAGCGTTTTTGTTTTCGAATCCGCAGTTCTGAGATTTTCACATAACCATATTTTTAAAAATCCGCAAAAATATTGCAAAGGAAGGAATTTGTCCTTGATTTCTAATTGTTTATAACAATTTAAATAAGTGAGTTATGTTACAAGTTAAAAGAAACGTAGTTTCGACCCAGAGGAACAAACCTCAACCCAACGGATAAAAACAAAATAATAACACAAACAAACACGATCGATGCGTAGGCGACGTTGTGTAGGGTTGACATTTGACACTTTTGACAGTTGCTTAAGTTATCAAATGTTGCCATCTCGATTCAATTATATCTAAAATCGATAACACCTAAAAACAATCGATTAATGAATAAATTGCTCTACCAAAGACTGAAATCAAGTTAAGTAGCCAAATATGTATTTCTATTCAATAAAATCACACAGAACACAGTTTTTTTAATTCGCTATCATAGTACCTTCTATTGAATCCAAAATCATTTAATCGTGTAAGCAATCGTTAATGTTGAGAATATAATTACACTCGATTTTTTGTCGCTCGGAATCGACTTTTTTGTGCTGGCAATGTATGCATTCGGAAGTTGTTGATCTAAGTTCTACTTTTTTATAATATTTCGTAAACGCGGATTTAATAATGTTTCATAATTTAGTAACGGCATTCAAAATGTGTCAAAGTATTTACGGTATATCATTTTTTTTAAAGCAATTGGTACAGGTTTCGGCATTCTCCTTTATCAATGTGCTTAAGAGGTGGTTAATTGATAAGTGTTTTTATTCAATAAACGAATTTATGACATGTAAAGATAAATAATAATTAATTATGATATTATTAATCTTATTTTATTTCTTGACTTTTATTAATTTTTGAACATTACTTACTAATTGTTTTGACATTACTTACTAAATTTTTATTATCAAATAATTATATCTAATTTATTATGTAATCGATTCACATTATAAAGTTCAATTCAAAGCAATTTGCATTTCAATTGGTATCTTTAACAAGTGTATTTTAATAGAAATAGTGTGACTGCTCGCATAATGTAATTTTAAGTGTAATTTTTGCATGCCAATTGAGAGGTGAAACATGCTGTACTAAATGACTGAACTATAACTGTACCATCTGTATCTACCATGTTTTTAGCAAATAAATAATTATTCTATTCTAAACTCATTCAAGTCCAATTCTAAAGCAAGTAAGGACACACGCATCGCTCGTATTTAAGCATTTCACGCGGCCGTTAATACGAATCCGTTTGCTGAAGTCTCCTTAGTCTATAGTTTGTCCATAGATGGAGTCAGACCGTTTAGCTCCGTATTTGCTAAGCCGTTGTTCACAATTCTCTGTGGCCAACATTGGTTTCTTGTCAAAGTAAACCCCTTTATTCGTATATCGTGATTCAACTAAAGCTTGCATTCTCCGCGCCATTTGTTACAAAATTATAATGGCATGAATGTTACGGGCTAATTCTAAATGCTTTTACTGGAGTAATTTTGTAGTGTTACGGTTGTTATGTTTATGACGTGAATAAGTTTTGCTCGGTTTGATGTAGACGTATTAAGGTAACATTGAGGACTAATGGAAAGTCTTCTATATTTTTCTATAGGATAATCACTAGCTTACTGCTGTAAGAAACCTTTCGACTACAATATGTTAAAAATTAATGCAATTTTATACCCTAATGGCGAATTTTAATTCCTATAAATGTAATTACAAATGTTACTACGGGTAGTTGCCGATAAGATATCTGACAGTTCTTCATCATTTTACTACAAATGAGCACAGTGTGTCTGCTAATAATAGCCTTATACACATGAGAATTACATCTATGTTAGTAGAATAAACAAGGCATAATCGGAAATCATATAAAAAACATTTTCAACGGAATAATTGTATCATTTGATGATTGTGATTTCTTCTATAATTACCATTTTATGTGACTTTATCTTTGAATACTGTGAACTGTGAGTCATCCTGCTAGTTATCCCAGTTGCATTCCGGGGCCCGCTTACTAGTCTAACCGGATTTTACTAAACATTACTTTTCTCTGTGACTGCCTATTTGACCTATGCAACCCATAGGGAGAGATATTCCATGGTGGTTAAGACTAGTGTCAGTTTATTCAGAGGTACTGGCTCCCTATTAAAGATCTTCATGACAGCCGAGGCCGACTTAACATACTCTCCGAGGCACGGGGCAAGTGATAATTCATAATTAAAAAATAAAAAGAAACCCACTTACAATATTTGTATCGACCATAAATAAAAAAATAATAACGTAACAAGCCCGTATTGGACGCGGACCACGCAACGCAATTTATAATAAACTTATCAATCACATGGAACGGCTTAACCGTGACTCGCCATAACCAAGAGAGCCGGACAATGCAAGGACGACCAATTTCTGAGGTCACCCCTTGTGACTTCTGACGGAGATTAATGGAACACAAACCTCCAAACACCCTACAAAAGAAAAACGACACAAAAAAATCAATACAACTTCAAAATTCATTGCTATCTCCCAAAATATCTGCTACAGCGATGACTGGTGAAAAAACGCAATGTACGTGACAGTCATTCAAAACATCGTTCGTTTTACACCTTTATAAAGGTCTTGAAGATCTCGAGGGAATTTCATGTGCTACGCGGCAAATATGTGGCGTATTGATTGAAAATTGCTGCTAGCTATGCGATTGAAAAAAAAGGTTTGATCGCCGGTAACGGGGTTTGCTCAAGTGGAAACACTTGATTTCACGCATTCTATGCTGCTGGAGCGAACGAAACAATATAATTGTAATGATGGACGATTATTTTATTTGTCTTCAAAATTTATTTGTTCTTCTGATGTCGTTTTGACAATATGTGATATGGCTTTGATAATATCAGTTTGTGTTTTTGAGGATTGAAATGCAGTTGAATGTAATGGGTGGTTTTTTATTGCTATATTTAGTAAGAGTAACCTTTGTATTTAATTGCAATTTTCTTCTACAGCATTGACGATACACTATCAATACTAAGATTAACACACGAGCAATACAAATCATGTTTAGTTGATTATGTACTAAAGAAGACAGAAGGTCGATAATGTCCAAAACTTCTGTATAATTATATAACATTATTGCGTTAATGACTGACTGACTGACTGACAGATAAAGCACAGACAAGACTATTGGGCGCAAGAACCTGAAATTTGGCATGTATGTTTCTTGGAGACCGTCGGGGTGCACTAAGAAGGGATTCCCTATAAATTCCACGGGATCAGGCATATATATATATATATATATATATAATTATATATTACAGGTTGTCACAAGACCCATCACTAAGCCGAAGTCTACTCGTTTTGGACATCGTGCCAAGTCATACTGACCAAAAATAATACATGGGAAACGATTTTTTTCTTAAGTTTTCACATTTTTTAATCCGCAATGAAAAGCGCGCGCGTGCTATGCTCGAAATACCTACTTATCCATGGGGTTATAGAGCACCTAAAGAACTTATTGGCGGAGTAAATGCATCGATTTTGTACCTAATTAGAAAATTTCCGTACTAACTTTGAGCCTCAATATCTCTTGAACCAGTTATTTCCCAGGTATGGTGCCGAAGTAAAAAAAGTTATTGTTAAAAGTTGTTATTGCCTCCGATAGCCCAATTATTCTGAAAGGCTATAGGCTATATAAAATTACGCCACAACTTTTAGGGGCCAGACAAAAATAATAAAATGGTAAACGAGAAGGGGGAGAGTTGGGTCAAAGGCAAAAAAAGGCTAAACGAATAGGAATACAACCTATATGGGTATCGTTTTCGAGATTTTCGGGACGCTGATTAATAATAAGAAATTTATTTAGTGATCCAAGATGGCGGGCGGGAAATCAAAGATGGCGGATGAGAAAATTTTAAAAATGAATATGGGTATCGTCTTCGATATTTTAATGGGTGGGGAATCGAAATACAACATCTATTTCGTGATCAAAGATGGCGGATAGGAAATCAAAGATGGCGGACGGGAATTTTTTTAATGTCGATATGGGTATCGTCTCCAATATTTTAAGGAATGGAGAATTCAAAAACACAATCTATTTCGTGATCAAAGATGGCGAATGGGATTTTTTTTTTAAATCGATATGGGTATCGTCTCCGATGTTTAAAGGGATAGGGAATCCAAATACAACATCTGTTTCGTGATTCAAGATGGTTGATGGGAAATCAAAGATGGCGGATGGGAAAAATTTTAAAAATCAATAATATCTGGGGAATTCAAAAACACCATCTATTTCGTGATCAAAGATGGTGGATGGGATTTTTGTAAATATCAATATGGGTATCGTCTCTGCTGATTTAAGGGATGGTGAATCCAAATACAACATCTATTTCGTGATCGAAGATGGTGGATAGGAAATCAAAGATGACGGACGGGATTTGTTTTTAAAGTCAATATGGGTATCGTCTCCGATATTTTAAGGAATGGGGAATTCAATATAATATAAAAATCTATGTTTGTTTGTTCATCATTTAAAGACTCTGAAATGATAAGAGATTAAGCGCTAAATCAATGGTAACTTTGGAAAAGGGGTTTGGAAAAAAGGGAATCAAATAAAAACTCCTAAAAAGGCGATACGGAGTTCGCTGGGTCAGCTAGTTAAACTATAAAACACACAAAAAATATTTTCTTTGTGATGAACTTTTGACACATGCAGAATTGTTAAAAATGTCGTATTATTTATAGGTGTAAGAGGTTCTATATTAAAAAAATAAATTCATCTCGTAGGAGTACTGAAGCCCAAAGTGACAGCGATAATCTATGGTTTAAAACAGAATCAATATAATCCGTTTTCGCCTTGCCTTAGCGAGTCTTAGCACGCTGCAAGCGACAAGTTTAGATTTAACTTGAAATAGTAGTGTGCGCAGTAGATTCCAACCCAACGCCCACTGCGTAGTAGTATATTGTTGTCTTCTAAAGCACACATAGTACATACATGAGCATGTAATTTGATAAAAAATACCGAAACCCAGCTAACCTCGAGAGCAAAATGTAACACAGGTATGAGGTAGGTATCTAAATCTAATTAAAAAACTTCGTAGGTTGTTATTAAATGCTCCACATGCCCGAATTATGAAAAAAGTTGTTCTGTTTACACAGTATGTTAAACTTTCTAAAAGGATCGGTTATACCAACAAAAGTTTGTTAAAGTTAAGTCTTATGTTTTATTGTGATTGCTCTTGATACTTTTAAGGCGGTCGGCGCATTGCAGATTACAATCGAAACTTACTCAAAGAGAATAAAACTTGTAACAATATGCAATGGTTTTTTAGGATGCATGTCCACTATGCCGTGACGACAGATTGTCGTTTCGTAGTTTGTGTATTTAAATAGAGGTGTCACAGAAAAGACAATAGGAATAAGTGTCAACCTCTATATTTCCTCTTCCTCTCATGTTAGCAGTAATAACAGATTGCCACCTCAATAGTAGGGGCTAGCACCACAATCATAAAATGACAAATAATTCACGACATATCGTGCATCATCGTGCAGATTATAAAAATGTCACTGAAATATGTACACGACAATTAACGACAAGGCACTACTGCAGTTTTATTTTGGCGACAATGTACTACTAGAAACAAGATTCATTCAACGATCAAATAATCTTTCCTAAACAGTGACGTCAAACAATTTTTACAATGGGAACAGCTAGTCCAACGACGAATTAATCGTCGGGGCAACATAGTAGGAACGCGTGCTTGCTAGAAACGTAAACTGAGTTTTGTTGTGGCTCATAAAATGGAGCAATTGAACGCTTTTAAATTAAAATGCTTGCGATTATCAATGTAACTGTCACAGAAAATTGGGACAAGCTCTTTACGGGCCTTCCGAAGCACCACAGTGCTCTGATGCAAATACCTTAAGTGGACACAATATGTCTTTGTCGATCTATAGTACAGCGAGTCAAGTGATGCAACAAATTATTACAGAATTATAACAGTTAACATCTATCAGCCTAAATAATAAAATCTACACTTTCCTAAATACTATTAATAAAATTTACTGCATTCTAAATATTAACTATATTAACAAAGAACTATTAATAGGTACAACAAATTCCGTTATGGAGCATTTAATAATTTGCCAGATTGCGTTTAAAATGTCACCATTTACCGGAAATTACGGTTGAAATCCGTTCAATTTTTTTTATTTTTATTTATTTAATAATTACCAACTTACACTAACAGTAACACCACACGTATAAGTTATTGGCAAGTACATAATAGAAAAAAATATCGCCCTCATTTAATGCAATTCATTAAAACAGGCACAAAATAACTAGTGGCCTATTGTAACGAAAACAAATGATACAAATTGAATGGATAAAATTGATTCGTAGATTTTTTAAATGAGCGACCTCATTCGGTCTGATTGTACAAAATGATTTTATTTGGCTAGCTCGAGAATTTGTACTTCAAGTATGTATAAATTATTACAAATTACGTCTTTTCTCAAAATAAATTTGCATCGAAACGTAACATAAGATTTTCTTATTAGAAAAATATAAAAATAAAAATGATTTTCAGTTTGTTTATTATTATTACCATCTGTAACACTTATAATCTGGCTGAAAGAAAGTTTTCCTTTCATTCCTTATATTATAAGGCTGAAGAGTTTGTTTAACGTACTTGTCACAGGGACTACTGTTTCGAATTGAAGAATTATTTTTATGTACTCCTTCTATCGAGGCAGACTATAAGCTATGTAACATCACACTACGGACCACGATTAAGCAGTAAGTACAACGGGCTTAGGCATTGTAAATATTTGCACCATTGATTCAGTATATTATGTAATAACCTTTCTAGTACTTTTGCATGGAAAAATATAAATTGTGACATTTTCATTTTCCTAGTGGTTTATCAGCAGTTATTACAATGAAACAATAATTGAAAATTGTTTGAAACTTAGTATTATGCATATTAATGTTTTCAGTCAGTTTATCATCATCAGCCTTTAACAGTCCACTGCTGGACTAGGCCTCTCCTTTGAAAGGAGGAATTGGCCTACTATACCACGCTGGCCAAACGGGTTGGTATAGGGTTTGTATCAAGTTTTCCTTCTCTTACAGTGCTGTTCTCTGTACAATATGCTCCCTCTGTCGGCTCTTACGACACCCATGGGATGATATGGGGTGGTGACATTCCGTATTCTTAATCCGTCACCACACGGACTACTTTCAGTCAGTTTGTCCTTCGTAAAATGTTGAAAATGAAAATAAAAATCTTATTCTATCGGTAAAAGGTGTGTAAAGAAACATGTTAGTAGTAATAGACTGACTCACCATGATAGGGACAAAGTTAATGCGTCGTAATATGTCCTTCGGTCATGTACTAACAAAGGGGTAATGACAATTTGTTTACATTTTATTCCAACCAATACATTTGTTTAAGGTCAATGGCAATTCGATTTGCGAGTACCTGTATCACTTGTAATGATTGTGTTTCACGTTAAAGTAATCCTGTATGTGTGGGTACTGGTAGGAATATGTATGTATATGTCACCGGAAGTTACATGATCCGCAAGTTTATAAATTTCCTGGGTAATTTATAAATTTTCGTAGGATTCTAATTGATAAATTGTATTATTGTACGTCCACATTTTCGCAAATTTGTCAATTTGTGACATCTCGTGGTATATTTAAAAACTAACGGATATCGATTCGTAAGATTCTAAGCGGTTGAAACAATCACAGAAGAGCTTTTACTTTTACGCTTCTTTAAAATACGAAAAATAACACACTGCTCTCTGATTGTTCGGTCAATGGTAATGAAGGTCAGCATCAGTTCAACTAATTAGGCTATGTGAGGTCTTTTGGCGACCCTGAACACATAAATACGTCTACTTAGCCTCATAAACATCGTTAAGGTTTCGGTTTATTCGTTATAGTGGCGAAGAATGGAGGTGGGGAGGAAGGAAATGGAACACGTGACTTATTCAACCTACCGGAGCACACGTGGCGTTCACCATGCTTACTTATTATTCTTCGTACCGGTAATTTTATCAATCCGGTAATTTTATCAATTTTTGAAAAACTGCGCGTAAAATAACACATTTTATCTCTTGGAATCCTACGAAAGTTTATAAACTTCCTAGAAAATTTATAAACTTGCGGCTCTTGTTATTTTCCGGTGACATATACATGTGTATACTTAGTATGCTTATGTATGTACTTATATGCAATGTTTATTTTTGCCAGTTGTGTTTATGTATAAAACATTCAGCGCCCTTCAATGCTATCAAAAATTTTATCCATCCTAACGCTAACCAACGGTTTGCGAATTATACTGCGATATATTGGTCACCTAGTCTTCCGTGACGACGGCTCCTGTAAAGTAGCCGAAGGTTCAGTGTATAATAATAATGTAGTTTGTAGTTTATTCGATTTAAATGTAATAATTGTCAGTAAAAGCGATATATAACGATATAATCCCTAAACCATAGTTTTATTTCAATGTGTAACATTCGAGTAAAACCAAAAAGAAACCATTCTAAGGCTGCCTGTAAGGGACGCTATTAGCTATTAGGCAGCCAAATGAGTATTTTTTAATCGCTCTATACAATGTAATAAAGTATTTTTAATGTAGTCATATTTAGTATAGAGAATATCCCATTTTACTTAATAATTAAAGAAAAAATAATTTACAATTTCGCTATTGAAGCCACATGATTGCTCTATCGCTGCCTTCATTATAACGCCACCGTAACGTCACTAAAGCTGTTCATCTCATCATGGCATTGAATATCGTGATGTTATTACGACGTCAACCGCAGTATCCATCATCCTTCAGCCGAGCGATCGATCGACACCTTTTACTATGACAATGTCGAGATACAGCCAGATTGCTGTTAGGTGATTGAATTGGACATTTGCATAGGCTATATAATGGACTTTTAGGACAAGTTACCTCGGTGTGGTATTAGAATGAAGACCTTTGACAGTCGTTATAGAGAGTCCGTACCTTTGAATACACTGACACTAGTCTAAACAATGGAATATCTCTTTAGGTCGCGGCTGTCAGACAGGCCATCGTTCCGTGGAAAAAAACCAATATTCAGTCAAATCCGCTTAGACTAGTTAGCGAACCCCAGGCTGCAACTGGGGTAACGCTAGAAGGTTGGTATAGTAACGGAGATAAGAAAACAAAGTTGTCCTAAAAGCAACTAAGTAAAATACACACGACAACTCGACATCAAATCCCGAACCAACCCCACTCATCCGTCATCACCATGCAATATTTCAGAGTTCACTGTTGGACATAGCCTTCTCCCAATTAACAATAACATTGTGAGTCAATAGAAGACGTTGACCTACTTTCAAGCTGGCCAGACGCTTGGTATAGGGTTTGATGTAATCTTACCGCATATTTACATCATCATCCAAGACTTACTCGCCTCGGAGCCCGGGGTCCGCTTACTAGTCTAACCTGATTATACAGATTATCAGCTGTTTCCGCCCATTTACAAAGATTTCATTTGCTTTGTGTATTTCCTTATTATTACGACACCTACACGGTTTGAAATAGGGTAGTGAAACTTTGTATTCTCAATCCATCTCTCAACGAATATTACCTCAATATAAAGAACATGTTCACAAGCCACTTGGTTTGCACTTTTACCTAGCTATTACAATAAAGTCACTTTGTTTTGAATACGTTGGCAGTGAAACGAAAACCCCAGCGTTATTCTGGCAGAAAGCCAACGATGTAAATGTGGATAAAGTGATTTCATCCCAAAACACTAAGGAACTTAAAGTTTAGGAAGAAAGTGTCATTAGCTAGCTACAAAGCTACCAGAGGTACGGCATCGAAACATTTTGAAAATGGTCAAAAGTTAGATTAAGTAAGTTTGCTTCTCCACGCTACTATTAAATGATTTCATTTGAAAGTCTACCAGTACTCTATTTTTGTTATGATGTTATAGTTTTCAGTGATTATAACTTGTGATGCCGCAATGGGTTAAGTGGTAGTGTGCTGCTAGTTTTACAAATAAAATTGAAAGTGAATTTACAAAAGCCTGAGTTGGCTTAATGGTTTAGTTATCGCTGGCAGGATGTTCACTGCCAGGCGAAGGTCGCAAGTTCGTTTCTAAGAAAAGACAATTTTGCTGCAGTGAACAGGATTCTGTTTCACATTCCCTTTTCGGGTCAAGATATTATTTATCTATAAAAGCGTTTATTTTTAGTTGCCGCAGTTGGCTTTGACTGATTTCGGCATCCGTTGATCATGTGCCAACTCATTATTACTATTATCATCATCATAAAGTTAGCATTATTAAAATGAGCTGTAAATAAAGCTAACAATATTACAAAAAAATGCATAAGTAAAGAACAAAATGAAAAAAGTGAAGTTCTATGTTTTTGTATTGAAACAATACGTTGAGTCAATTATGCTACGTTATTGCTACGGAGCTTCGCTGCTACGCCGGACTACAACGCTCAGATTTACGTAACTGGATAGATTGAGATGTCTGCAATCTATTAAATACACGTCTATACTACAGCCGGCGAGACAAATTACTTAACAACATTACTAATTTATGTTATAACTAATGTTGTTATGAATTTTAACACGCGGATTTTAAACTAGAATACTTATATTTTACATTATTTTAAATCACTCTAAATCTGACTAACTGCCTCGCACCAGTCAGTGGATAGCGTATGCGTATGCTGATCGACGGTCCCGGGTCTGATTCCCGGGTCGGGCAAAAGTGTTACTGGGTTTTTCCGAATTCTCAGTAGCAGCACTGAGTCTGTGTAACGTATGTCCGGTACTTACCGCGTTGCGTCACAGTACCGCCCATACGCTCGGCCAATCAGAGAAAGCCATCGTCCGCGCTCGCAAAGCCTGACCAAATATGGTCATAAACGGACTCTCACCCTGATGGAGGGCCCGGTATATAAAGGGGCCGACAGAGAGGCCGGCACCGCTACTCTAACGTCGCTTCTACTACCTACCTACTATAACTAAGCGTACCTACTGACCCTACGTCGTATCTACGTGTATCCTGGTCCAAGCTACGGGTAAGCACTACATTTACTGCGTTAGCGTACTGCCCATCTCTCTACCTGCTAGCTGAGGCCGGCTGACGCCGCCTGCCTGACTCTATTGGTTGTGGCTCTCCTAATGCTGCTTTCCTTCAGGTTCCAGGTTTACCTTAAGCTCCGGGCTACGCTACCTAGACCGCTACACCTGCTGCATCGCCTTCGGCGTCACCTCTGCCGAAGAGTCTGCCTGCCCCGCTCATCGCACACACACCGCCGGCACCTGCCAGCTGAGCCTACGGCCTGCGAGGATCTGCCGCTACGTGCAGCCCTTCGAGCAACCTGTCCTGCACACTACCGGAGGGAACAGCGTGGGAGACTGCAGCCCTTAGTGTTCAGGCCAGTGTCGTGTTGTTGGTCGGTCATACTCGGCATAGGAAGTGAGACAATACTCGGCAAATAAACGCATAGAACCTTTTCTGCGTTTTACTACCAGAACCCGTTACAGTGGCGCCTACGTGGGTTATTGTCTCGCTTTCCGTGCTCGAGTTTTCATCTAGCAGGTCTCCATTATTGTAAGCGAGAAGGTGCGGCTACAGCGAACCGGTACGTATTGCTATACTAATTGTCTACCTTTTAGTGTAACTACCTACTACGTACTAGTTCGCAAATTTGAATCTAACGTTTTTCTAATTAGTCCTAACGGTCGAACTTTTACGCCTAATCGTAAAGTAGGCCATTTGTAAGGGCGGAACGCTTGCGCACTGAGTGTAGTGTGTAGTGTATACTTACGCGGTAATTCATACACCATGGGCTCACACCCCATAAAATACTTCCTGCTAAACAAGAACGAGTTAGCTTACGAGGTCGCGATTAGAGGTGAGGAGCCGGCTACCTCTGTCCTAGGTCTGCGGAAGCAGCTCCCTAAATTACTGGAAGCCATTCCAAATGATGACATTTTGGAGTCGGGTCTAGCCATAGCGGTGGACTTCGAGGGCGCTAGCGAGGCCGTCTCTGAGCTGGCCAAGCGAGTGACTTTATTAACCATTTCTTACGACGCGAACCTAGCTATTCCATAGCCTCCGTAGGATGGAACGTCCTACGGCGTATTCAAAACGAATAACCGAATTGTGCAGCCGGTTCGACAAGCTCTCGGCGGAGCTGTCCGCCATTGAACAATCAGGTGTTCGCTCAGCTGATGCTGTGGCTGAGGCCCAACCTGCGCCGTCTACCTCGACGCAGGCAGGGTTAGCCCGAGTATTGCATTGCGAGCATTTGAGAGTTAGCGAACTATCTAAGCTAAAATACGACGGTACGGGATGCGTCCGAGCGTTACTACAACGCGTAACCGAATTCCAAACCGCGCGTAATCTACCTTCCACTAAAATTGTATCATATGCCTCCGAAATTTTCACCGGTAACGCACTTCACTGGTATCGCGGCCTAAAAGAATATTTCAATACATGGGAAGAACTCACCACTAAATTAATAGACGATTTCACACCGTACGATTATGACTACCGATTATTAAATGAAATCCGCCGACGTACTCAAGGTGCTACCGAAACTATAATAATTTATCTCTCGATAATGAATCAGCTGTTCGCTAGGCTGTCACCGTCAAAGCGATTGTCCGAACGCGAAAAGTTAGACATCCTATTGCATAACATACGTCCATGCTACTCGCTAGTGCTAGCTCCGTCAATATCTTCAATAGACAGTATAGCAACACTGCAGACGCTATGTTTAAACTACGAACGGATGAAATGTTTGAACTCTCAATTCCGCGAACCGTATTACAGTAACGACACGTTGGCACCAGACCTAGCTTACAGTCACAAACCTAATAACCGAGCGCGTAATAATTCCTACAATAATTATCCCGTTGCTACTACAGAAGGTACGTCCAAATACACTGAGAACAACGAACCTAGCAAACCTAAGTCTAAACCTAGCTCTGTCGATCTAGTCACGTCCAAGTACTGCCCGCGATGCCGTATCAATGATCACAGTTTGAATGAATGCAAACGCGATCGGTTCGCAATTTGCTTCAAGTGCGGCCGTAGGGATGTGACATTCCCTAACTGCCCGAACTGTAAATCGACGAAACCAAAAAACTAGTTGGTCAGGGTCGGGGCGTGTCAAAATTTAAATTAGATTCTACAACCTATTCAACCAATTTTGACAAAGATGATTGGAGAAATTGGCTAAACACTCTAAAAGTGTATTTCTCTAGTTATTCCGTCGCCTCGATCCTGGATAATAAACCTAAAAATGACCTACGGCCCTATGTTAACGTAACGATTAACAGTTTACCTATTTGTGGATTGCTCGATTCCGGTTCAGCCATTACAATTTTAGGTAACAACTCCCATCTGGAGGTAATTACTAAAACCGGGTTAGAAATACAGCAGTGTCACAACACTAATTCCATTCGGACCGCGAATGGAAATATCTTGTTGCCGCGCGGTCTTATCAACTTACCCACTACTTTTAATAATCAAACCCACTTATTGAAAGCTTATATTATTCCAGAAGTTACAAGTAATTTAATTTTAGGCATCGATTTCTGGAAACTATTTAAATTACTGCCTAACCATATCGCATCCGTATGCATGTCTAAAACATTGCCGTGTAGTGTGTTAAGTGAAAATAAGCCGAGTAACACGAACGTATTGCAATCTTTTAGTGACTTGGGTGAGTCACAACAAAGAACGGCTAAGTTAATTATAAAGCAATACGAGTCGATTTCTACTGAAAAAACCGGTTTAGGACGAACTCACTTAATAGAACATGCAATAGACACTGGCGATTCTGCGCCGATGCGCCAAAGATATTATAGGTTACCGCCAGCGAAATTAAAAATAATTATTGACGAATTAGACGAAATGCTTGCATTGGGAGTGGTAGAAAAATGCGAAAGTCCGTGGTCGTCACCAATTTTACTAACGCCTAAGAAGGACGGTAAACTAAGGTTTTGTTTAGATAGTCGGCAACTTAATTCTATTACTTAAAAAAGACGCGTACAAACTACCTTACGTATCAGAAATTTTAGACATCCTTAGGAACGCTAGATATCTAAGTAGTATAGACTTATCTAAGTCCTTTTGGCAGACGCCTCTTCGCGAATGTGATCGTGATAAGACTGCGTTCTATGTGCCTACTAGAGGAACATTTAGATTTGTGACTATGCCGTTTGGTTTAACGAATGCGCCTGCGACACAACAGCGTTTGGTGGATCACTTGTTTACGAACAGTCCTGAGTTCAAAAACTCTGTATTCGTTTTTTTAGATGATATCGTGCTTATATCGCCATCTTTTAATGCTCATGTGTCACTATCAAATAAAGTATACGAAAAATTAAAATCGGCCAACCTTACAATAAACTTAGAAAAATCTAAATTCTTCCGTGATGAATTGAAGTACTTGGGCTACGTAGTAAATTCTAAAGGATTACAAGTAGACCCATGTAAGGTGGAAGCCATTCTTCAATATGCTACGCCTAAGAATAAAAAAGAAGTCAAAAGGTTCTTAGGCATTGCATCATGGTATCGGCGATTTATACCTAATTTTAGTACTATTGCCGGTCCTTTGAATAAACTTACTTCTACCGGTAAGAAAGCTGCACCATTCCAGTGGTCGGTGGAAGCTGATGACTCGTTTTGTAAACTAAAACAATTGTTAAGCTCCGCACCAATATTATCTTGTCCCAATTACGAGAAACCTTTTCAAGTTCACACAGATGCGAGTGCGAGCGGCATCGGTGGGTTACTTACACAAGAAATAGATGGCGTGGAACTACCTATCGCTTACATGAGTAGGTCACTAAATGCACAGGAACAAAACTACAGTATAACAGAACGGGAGACATTAGCAGTTCTAACAGCCCTCGAATATTGGCGCTGTTATTTAGATAACGGGTTAAAGTTTGTTGTGTACTGACCATTCCGCACTAAAATGGTTCCTAAACTTGAGCAACCCGACTGGTAGATTAGCTCGGTGGTCGGTTCGTCTGTCAGCCTTTAACTTCGAAATAAAGCATCGGCGCAGCGCATATAATATTATAGCCGATGCGTTATCACGATCCCTACCCGTAAATATAATTAACGCGAATAATAATAACGTGAATGACCCTAATGTTGACACTGATCAATGGTATTCAGCCACCTACAATGGTTGTTTATCTTCGCCTAATGACTATCCAGACTATTCTATTAAAAATAATAAATTGTATCGTTTGATAAAATCTAGGTGTATGCTAAGTAAGGAGTTCGAATGGAAAGAAGTGCTACCTTCTTCTGATCGAAATAATGCCATATTAGAGAACCATGCCGAACCCACTTTGGGGCATTTCGGTATATTTAAAACTTACAAGCGCTTAGCACTGCGTTACTATTGGCCCAAAATGCGCGATGACGTAGTTAAGTTCATAAATTCTTGCGACACTTGTATCGCGCACAAACATCAGAACCATGCACCATTGGGAACCATGGGACGACCCAGAGTGTGTTCACGACCCTTCCAAACCATTAGTGTAGATTTGGTGGGGCCACTACCCGTCACAAGAAAACAAAACGCCTACATCTTTATTGTAACTTGTTGTTTTAGTAAATACTGTCTACTTTTTCCTATCAGGCGCGCAACTGCTGAAATAATAACTAATATTTTGGAAGAAAAAATATTTTTAGTTCATGGTATACCATCTACAATTATATTGGACAATGGTAAACAGTTTGTCAGTGCTACTTTAAAAGCTATGTTGCGCAAGTACAAAATCCCTAATCTTCATAATACTCCTAAATATTCCCCACATGTCAATACGGTCGAACGCTATAATAAATCCATTGGTTCTACCTTAGCGGCGTTTGTAGGAAATGACCAGAGATTATGGGACACTCTCCTACCTAAGGTGCAGTTTGCATTAAATACTGCAGTTAATGAAGTCACGGGCTATACACCTAGTTTTTTAGTCTATGGACGTGAACTAGTTCCATGCGGCTCACACTATGTCGACACGGACGCTGATGATATAGTATACATACCTAGGGACGATTACGCAGAAAACATAGGTCACTTATCAGGCATATTTGACAAAGTTCAGGCACTCCTCATTTAAGCTCATGCTAGGAATTCCCAAACGTATAATTTACGCCGTAAACCAGCTGAGTTTAATGTGGAAGACACTGTGTGGAAAAGGACTTTTTATCAGAGCGACAAGGATAAGTCCTTCTGTAAGAAACTAGCCCCTAAATTCGTTAAGTGCACAGTGATTAATAAAAAGTCGCCTCTCGTTTACGAGTTGTCGGACGCGTCTGGAAATTCTATTAGGTTTTGGCACATAAAGGACCTAAAACTTATACTCTATGGTGCCTAACGATTTGTTATAAACCGTAGAAGACTTTCCCTTCTTTCTCTCTATATGCCGTCTTAGCTTGGACAGTAGCGGACTCATAGACCTAACGCAGCTAGTCGGATTTTTTTTGTTAGTCACGCAAAATCCTCTCCTAAGGCGGGCGGTATTGTAACGTATGTCCGGTACTTACCGCGTTGCGTCACAGTACCGCCCATACGCTCGGCCAATCAGAGAAAGCCATCGTCCGCGCTCGCAAAGCCTGACCAAATATGGTCATAAACGGACTCTCACCCTGATGGAGGGCCCGGTATATAAAGGGGCTGACAGAGAGGCCGGCACCGCTACTCTAACGTCGCTTCTACTACCTACCTACTATAACTAAGCGTACCTACTGACCCTACGTCGTATCTACGTGTATCCTGGTCCCAGCTACGCGTAAGCACTACATTTACTCTCTACCTGCTAGCTGAGGCCGGCTGACGCCGCCTGCCTGACTCTATTGGTTGTGGCTCTCCTAATGCTGCTTTCCTTCAGGTTCCAGGTTTACCTTAAGCTCCGGGCTACGCTACCTAGACCGCTACACCTGCTGCATCGCCTTCGGCGCCACCTCTGCCGAAGAGTCTGGCCTGCCCCGCTCATCGCACACACACCGCCGGCACCTGCCAGCTGAGCCAACGGCCTGCGAGGATCTGCCGCTACGCGCAGCCCTTCGAGCCACCTGCCCTGCACACTACCGGAGGGAACATCGTGGGAGACTGCAGCCCTTAGTGTTCAGGCCAGTGTCGAGTTGTTGGTCGGTCATACTCGGCATAGGAAGTGAGACAATACTCGGCAAATAAACGCATAGAACCTTTTCTGCGTTTTACTACCAGAACCCGTTACATCTGGGATGTGCCCGGTAGCGGTAATAGGCTCGCCCCCTATTACGTGGCACCTAAAAACTCATGGCGAAATGTGGGTGTAATATTACACCTCTGCCTACCCCTGCGGGGATGAAGAAGCTCTAAATATCAAAATAAACTAGTGCATAAATTTGATAATTTGGAAATTTATTTGCGTCAACAATTAATTCAAGAATGCTTTAACTTGCCTTACTTGTATTTTCACTTTAGATGCATAATAAGCAACAAATTGGCTCTGCAAGACTTTGTAAAACTACCAAGCTTGCAGTTTCCGTAAATTTAAATAACCTTTTCTGGCATGAAATCGTGCCAAATTTATTCGAGAAGTAAGTGACTTTTCTTTACCTACCACTGTGCAGTAGCTTCTGATACTATGTACGAAAATGCCACAAATTCACTTAGCTGATTCAATTATTAGAAAAATATGAAGACCAAGTTTTAATTTAAATTAATTTAGTAATTGAATTGAATGTTGAATCAAGTTGACAAGTAACGTTTGTGAACTAAATGAATAAACTCACTTCAAAATTTGACTTTTTTTAAAATCATCAACAGCCACAAACATATTTGAAAAATAGTCCATATTATTTAATATCTGTCCAATTAAAATATATTTAATTGATTTTTATCAATTAAAGTGACTGTTTGTATTCAATCAAATCAAATAATTTGATACAGTTTTATAACCCTTTAGAAAAATTACAATTGATTTTTAATATATAACTTCTAATTAACGAAATTAACGTCATCCCAGTAGACACGTCGGTAAATAAAAAACAAAATAAAAAATATAAGTGCCACCATTTTTCTAATTCCGCTCAGTAAACCAGAGCGGTCAGTCGCTACACTCGGGGGAAATCTGCTTCTGGTGATTCAATAGATTTTTTTTGTATCCCCCGTTCACATACTTCGGCAAGTTTAAATAACATTATATACACTGAAGTCGTAAACAGAAAACAATATGGCGACTTGTTTAAGGAAAATAGATATAACGAGTTATGGTCACAGCAACGGATTAACTCTACTTTTCTTTTCATAATGGTGAGGACACACTTGGACATTTACTTGTAACATAATAACGCTCAAGCGAACAGAACTTCAAGCATTACGCTCGAAATTTTGATACAAACTGATTTATGTAGCGTTCACCAGTATCTTGCTGCAAGCAATAGAATTGAAAAACAACGTTGGAAGAAGTCACCACCCGGATGGGTGACCACACGTTAAGAGCGCTACCGTGTTGCAAAGGACACTTAAAGCCGTCGGTCCCGTTTCTTGTCTCAGAACAAGAATCGTAAGTCCTGTCGGAGGCCTTCTGCCAGCCTATGCCGACACCAAAGTTGGCCACACACTCACACGACAAACGAAAGACGCCGATTTTGTCGATCAACAAGCGTTTTTCACGTCAGGTAAAACAGTTGAATTAAATTTCACCCGTCGATATTATATTATGGTAAAATAATGTCCATATTATGAATATAATAACGTTTGCCTGAAATGTGTCTAGCCAAATATATTTGGACAGTTGATTGAAATCCAGTTTACTTTATTGATGAATTTCAAATAAATTTGATATGAATAGAAATAATTATGGCAGCAGCCTAAAATTATTGAAACACGTAGGACGAGTATTACTTTGCATACTGCAATCAATTTTTTATGCTACTGTGCAAATAATTACTTACTATTAGCATACATACATACATAAATTCACGCCTTGATCCCAGAAGGGTTAGGCAGAGGTGTATTACACACTCACACTTCGCCAATTATGTTTCGGTCCCAATATAATAGAGGGTGAGCCTATTGCTATCTACCAGGCACATGATTAAGCGAGCGACAATTAACATTTTAAGAACCACATGACTTCGAAAAGTCAGAGATGTGTGCCCGGGGTAACTGGGGCTCGAGCCCGAGACCATCGTCTCGGCAGTCCGTTGCGTACACACCACTGGGCTATCGCCGCTTTTACTTTTGGTTTGAAAATAATTTCATATTGATATAATCATGTTTAAACCTGACGGCAAAATTTTAGATAATATTTAAAGACCCCACGAGAACGTTTAATAAAACAAGGACTGAAGGTTTAACTTAGTTTGGTGATACATGTTATTTGAGTATCTGCATAGACATATGCAAAATGTTTAAGATGCCTAATCTGTCTATAAAATTCAGTGAAACAAGTTTTCTTTAAAAGAGGGGCTAAGTTTAGGTACTATTATACCTAATCCCAATCACGGTCACCGATCAAGTGTTATGCCTAAAGTCCGCTTATTAGTCTAACTAGATTTGACAGAACTAAAAATGTTTGACCTTGTTTTATATTAAGCCCTAAAATCTGAAGTGCATTGTATAGCTAAATATATTAGGATTTATTATATGAATAGTTGATAATACTATAGAACATGACTATTCCTTAATAAATTAAAAAAAAATGCCAAATAATTAAAAATACCAGTATCATCCAAAAATCTTCATTAATTAACTGCTTGCTAGAAATGTAAAGTGTGAGTCGCCCTCTATTACGAAAGAGGTGGAACGTCTTTCGTAATAGAGGGCAGGATCTCAATAGTGTTACTACAATTAATTAAGAGCTCTACATCACCGTTGACTGATAGTTTAATTTACTCGCTTCGACTGCATGACATTCTTAGGACTGAGCGCAATTACTTTTAATCAAACTACTTTTCCTCACGGGGACGAACTTAATTATACCATATGTTTTACGTGACAATGTCACGCACACAAATAAAACTAGACACAAAAATTCATGTATATGGGATTATGTGCGTGTTTATCTGCGTGAGGTAGGTGTATATGTGCGTATATATACAAGTGTGTGTGTGTGTGTGTGTGTGTGTGTGTGTGTGTGTGTGTGTGTGTGTGTGTGTGTGTGTGTGTGTGTGTGTGTGTGTGTGTGTGTGTGTGTGTGTGTGTGTGTGTGTGTGTGTGTGTGTGTGTGTGTGTGTGTGAGAGAGAGAGAGTGACAAAGAGAAAGAGAAAGTGCCAGAAGCCCAATCACCTCCCATTTACAAATCTTTTTTGGCTTTGGCTTTACCTCAACTTTCTTATCATAAAAAATACAACACTGCATTAGGAATAAATCCTGCATCCTCCTACTTGTTAGGCAATGACTTTTTACAAGAATTACTGTAAAACCTACTGTTTGCTGCTCGGATCGTCTAGTTGGAACATATTGCTCACTAGCTTAGCGAACCAGTGGAATGACTTGTGACAAAACAATTTCAATTTTAATAATAATAATAATAATAATCTGGCAACACCAAAACTGTCAACGTGTTTATTCCTCCAATTATTTTTAAATATTAATATTTTAACAAATATCCTCTCATCCATAGTGCAATAGTATATATAATCTAAATTATAATAGAAAACACAAGTAAAGCAAGAAAATACCTGGTAAAAACAACATAAATACAGAAATAGTGAACATTTCATACAATGACAGCCGTCACGCTTAACATTATGACAGATCAAACAATAAATATATTTACAAAAATGAAGATAAAAACACATTAGCATGTTGACGAGAGCCAGGAAACGAAGAGCACACCCAACACCTCCGGACTCGTCGCTCAGCTCCGCCTCGCAGCCGTCGGAACCTGCACCAGTAACGTCGACAGCTGTAGTTGCGTCGAGCTCCAGCGACGAGTATTTCTCTCCGCCGTCGACACCGTCACCTGCGCGGCGGCGTGGGAGAGGCCGGCCACCAGCGTGCTTAGGACCTCGGGGCCCACCGGCCCCAAACAGGGTCCCCGCTGCCGGTGGTAATGTGCAGCGCATGAAGTGGACGTCATCCATAAACGAACAAGTCATGCGCGCATATTTTGGGGCGACAGAGGGGGGCACTAACCTCACTGCGTACCGTAGTCGCATGCTGTCTATGTTTCAGGCCTTGGAACCAAGCATCAACGTCACGGCTCAACGACTATCGGATCAGGTACGGGTTATCCAGCGCAGTGGCAAGGTGGATAACGCCGTGCTTGATAGGATTCGCTCAGAGTACTTACCTTCGAGCCATGCCAATCCCGTGCGGCCCACACTAACACCGACACCGAGCGGACCGCCAATGGGCGGCAGCGCCGTCAGGGAGGAGCATGACATGGCTGATGATGTAAGTACCCAGTGCAATGAGGAGGTCAAGGACGCTTTGGAATGTGCGATTAGGGACTACCGGTACACGCCATCATCTATTAGGCCTCGCCTACCGCGGTTGCCTATGCATAGGCGAAATATAGCGCTGGTAAGTGCTCTTGACTCGTTATTATCAAATTATTTAGATAATAGTGAGGATCTCGGTGATACACACTCAATCTTGTACTGTACCGCCGTGGCAGCTTGTCGTATAGCTGGTGTCAAGTTTCTTGAAACTGATACCGTTGTACGACAAAGGTCTGCTGCACCGGCGTGGCAGTGCAGGATTGAGCGACGTATTGCCGAGGCAAGGGCACTTATTGGCAAGCTGATCTGTTTTAGGGAGGGGAATACACGCCCTAGGGTAATGCGCTTTGTGAAACGGGCTTTTTCGGGGACTAATATTAGTCCTCAAGATTATATAGCCCGGGTCACAGAGCGCATTGACTACCTAAAACAGAAAGTCTATGCGTGGGCAAACCGAATACGTAGATTTAAAAAACGTGTGGACCGGTACGTCATTAATCGTACATTCCAGAGGGATCAGAGGTGGGTATACAGAAGCTGGGAACGACCAGATCAAAGTGTGACTAATGTGCAGCGGCCGGATGCGAACGCCACAGCCATGTTTTGGCGTAGCATCTGGTCGACGCCCATTGGCCATACTGAAGGTGATTGGATGCAAGATGTCGAACGTTCATGCGAACATATTCCTGAAATGGAATGCGTGGCCATTTCTAGCCAGGATGTTGCACAAGCAGTCCGTCCATTATCTAATTGGAAATCTCCAGGCTTGGACGGGCTGCACAATTTCTGGCTGAAGTGGCTACGTAGTTCGCATGAACGCTTGGCATCTCAATTCCAATCAGCTGTAGAATCTGGGTCGTTGCCATCATTTATGATGACTGGAATTACCCACCTGCTCCACAAGACAGGCAGTACTAGCGAGCCCGGCAATTATAGACCGATAACATGTCTACCATCGGTCTATAAACTTCTTACATCTATTCTGAGAGCTAAAATAGCTAAACATGTTGAAGACAATTCTATTATGTCAGCCTCTCAGAATGGATGTAGGAAGGGTGCTCGCGGTACTAAGGAGCTCCTCCTCATTGACATGGCCATTAGCCAACAAGTTCGCCGTAACCGAAAGGATCTGGCGGCATGTTGGATAGATTATAAGAAGGCGTTTGACTCCGTGCCGCATACATGGCTTTTGAGGGTGCTAGAGTTGTATAAAGTAAATACTACTCTACGCACCTTCTTAAAGTCATGTATGGGGCAATGGAATACGATTCTTTGCTATCCAGGATGCCGAAGGATCCAGGAGGACGGCGAACGTATTAAAATTGAGCGGGGAATTCTTCAGGGCGACAGTCTGAGTCCCCTTTGGTTTTGCCTAGCCATGAACCCTCTCAGTACATTACTGGAGGGTTCAAGGTTAGGCTACAGGTTACAGAGAGGCGGTCAGGTAGTATCCCACCTGTTATTCATGGATGACCTGAAGTTATTTGCCCAATCTGATGTCCAATTGCTAGATTTACTAAACGTAACCCAAAACTTTAGTAAGTCTATCAATATGGAGTTCGGTGTGGATAAATGTGCTGTCATTCATGTGAAGCAGGGCAGGATGGTGGAATCTGAGGGGATCCAACTCTCAGATTCCATTAACCTAAGATCGCTTCTCTTAACCGATACCTATAAGTACTTGGGTATGTCACAGGCTTTAAGTATCAATGAAGCTGACATGAAGCAATCGTTGCAAGAGCGTTTCTTTGGCCGCCTGAAAAAAGTATTAAAAAGCCTTTTATCAGGTGGCAACAAGGTTCGTGCTTGCAACGGTTGGGTCATGCCACTTCTTGTATACTCCTTTGGCATACTCAAGTGGACTCAGTCTGAATTGGACGCCCTGGACAGAAGAGTCCGCACATTGTTGACGACATATCGTATGCATCATCCTCGTTCATCCGTGATGAGGTTGTACATCCCGCGGAAGTGTGGGGGTCGTGGCTTTCTAAATATCAAGACCCTACACAACCGCGAGGTGTGCAATCTCAGAGAATATTTTCTCCGGGCGAACGGGGACATGCATCGAGATGTTGTCGCAGCGGACAATGGACTCACCCCGCTCAAGTTGGCTAAGGAGAACTGGCGCATACCTGTAGTACTCAGTACTGATGAGCGCAAGCGTGTATGGCAGAGCAAGGAGCTTCATGGCAGGTTCCATCGGGCCCTGTATGGACCCGATGTAGACCTATTGGCCTCGGTGAACTGGCTACGCTTCGGTGACCTCTTTGGGGAAACCGAAGGGTTTGTTTGTGCAATTGCTGACGAAGTTATCAAGACGAATAACTACCGGAAATATATCCTGAGGGATGGCACTAGTGATATTTGCCGTGCCTGTCACCAGCCCGGTGAATCCCTCAGGCATATTGTTTCCGGATGTTCACGTCTTGCTAACGGCGAGTACTTGCACAGACATAACCAAGTAGCCAGAATCATTCACCAGCAACTTGCTCTGAAATATAAACTTGTAGACATCGAGGTACCGTACTACAGGTATGTGGCAGAACCAGTTCTCGAAAATGGCCATGCCACATTGTACTGGGATCGATCTATCGTCACAGACAGGACTGTTGTAGCCAACAAACCTGATATTGTGGTGATAGATCGATCAGAGCGCCTCGCAATAATTGTTGATGTTACCATTCCTCATGACGAGAATCTCGTGAAAGCCGAGAAAGACAAACAGATTAAATATCTGGACTTGGCTCACGAGATTGTCGACATGTGGGATGTGGACTCGGCAATTATTGTGCCGATAGTTGTAACGGTTAATGGCCTAATAGCCAAGAGCCTCGATCGTCACCTTAAGAGGCTCGCGTTGGGTACTTGGGTCAAGGGCCTGATGCAAAAGGCAGTACTTCTCGACGCGGCACGTATTGTGAGGAAGTTCCTGTCTCTGGAGCCCTAACCACCGACAGCTTGGACCCTGTGCCCGTTGCTGGTGGGATCCCACGGTTTCTTTTTATATTTTTAAATGTATGTTATTTTTTATTGTATATTTAAAAATGTAAATGAAATCTGAAGAAAAATAAATAAAGGAATAATAATAATATCTTTATTGTGGATCATAGGTAGGTACATAATACAGATGTTATAATGATAATTTTGCTCAGGTATGTCCCGCCTGTTGGGCATACAATAGTTACACAAAGGAATATAATATGTAATTAATTAAATAAGCAGAAAAATGTCAATACAATGTCACAATAATCACAGGCAGTAGTTAATTACTTTGTCGAAATTTCTTACTGAACACATCATGATGATTGAGGTATACTGTAATGGATCAATGATTTATCAGTTAAGTAGTCATTTATCGAGTAATAACACTTGTTTACTAACAATTCCTGTAGTTGTTTTTTAAATGTAGATATTTCTGTGACTATTCTGATTTGCTTTGGAATATTATTAAATACACGTGATGCTGTACAGAAGATACTTTCGTGCATTAAATGTGTCTTACTAGGAACTATTTGCAACTTATCTTGATGTCTTATACGTGTGTTATAACTAAACAGCTTAGGATTATTTTTCACAAATAATGCTACTTCCAGGATATATAAGCATGGCAAAGTTAGGATGTTGAGAGTTTTGAAATATGTTACACAGGAGTCGGTTTGATGCAGATTGAAAATAGCTCTTATGCAACGTTTCTGTGCTATAAATACACGGCCCTTGTCTGTACTATTTCCCCAAAATATCACGCCATATCTAAGGTTTGACCCGACGTAGCCATGGTATGCTGTTAATAAGGTTTGCTGATTTGCTATTTTACTTAATCTATTGAGAGCATACGAAAATTGATTAAGTTTTTTACACACAGAGTCCACATGTGACTTCCAGTTAATTTTACTGTCAATATGTAATCCTAAAAATTTTGTTACATCAGTTTCCTTTATATCGTTATCTAGATATTGTATTTTTAAAGGTCCCGTGCGATTAAAATCGGTAAGTATTTATTCGCCAGCAACATGGCAATCATTTTAATTTTTATTTTTTCTGTTTAAGTTGAAGACAATAAAATGCTAAATTATAGTATTAAATAGTGAATCAGCGAATGAGCCCTCAGTTTTATTATTCAAATTCATAATCGACTTAACATTATTCCTTATAGGATATCCAAATTTGCGGGAGAAAAAATTTGCCGCAGAGCAACTGCTATAACTAAGCGTACCTACTGACCCTACGTCGTATTATCGTGTATCCTGGTCCCAGCTACGGGTAAGCACTACTTTACTGCGTTAGCGTACTGCCCATCTCTCTACCTGCTAGCTGAGGCCGGCTGACGCCGCCTGCCTGACTCTATTGGTTGTGGCTCTCCTAATGCTGCTTTCCTTCAGGTTCCAGGTTTACCTTAAGCTCCGGGCTACGCTACCTAGACCGCTACACTTTCCTGCATCGCCTTCGGCTTCACCTCTGGCGAAGAGTCTGGCCTGCCCTGCTCATCGTACACACAACGCTGGCGTCTGCCAGCTGAGCCAACGTCAGCGAGGACCTGCACCGCTTCGCGCAGCCTTCGAGCAGCCTGCCTACACACTACCGGAGGGAACAGCGTGGGAGACTGCAGCCCTTAGTGTTCAGGCCAGTGTCGTGTTGTTGGTCGGTCATACTCGGCATAGGAGGCGAGGCAATACTCGGCAAATAAACGCATAGAACCTCGTACTGCGTTTTACTACCAGAACCCGTTACAGTGGCGCCCAACGTGGGGCGTTACAGTATATACGATTAATAATTATGAATCGTTGAAAAATATACGATATTTCTATAGATAATGTAAAAATGCATGTGAAAGGTATTCTGTAGGTTTAAGTTACATACATACATACATATGCTCACGCCTTTTTCCCATCGGGGTAGGCAGAGACAACAGAACGCCAATTGCTTCTATCCTTGCAAACCTCATGCGCTTCCTCTACATTCATTACTCTTTTCATACATGCTCGCTGGTTAAGGGTGCTTCGGACTTCCGATTTTTAAGTTTTCATTTTCGTTTTGTTTTTTTTTCTTAGTATTTTTATTTCGTACTTTTAGTGTTAGGTACTTCGTTCGTTTACTTCAGGCTTTGTGTTAACTACTCTTTTATATATTTCATACTTTTTAGTGATAAGTACTCCATTTACTTTAAGATTTGGGCTAATTAATAGTTTGTTTATAGTTAGATTCTTCAATTATTTTAGTGATTAGTTTTCTGCTAGTATCAGTCTGTAATCATGACTTTGACATAGTTACCTACTTTTATTCTATGTGCCTATGGGCTTAGGTAGAAAAACGAGGGATGCCTTAAAAAAGTGTTGCCCAAGGGAGAATGAAACTTCCGACGAAAAAAAAACGATGACTTGATGCTGCAAGAGAGAGATGAGTCCAGGGAATCAGCCACATACGGAAGGAGGCCCCCCGCAAATGCTGTTCAAATGCGGCGGACTTGTACAGACTTTTGAATTGGCTGTGAACTCTCGCATAGTATAAAAATATTTAATTACACGCATACGATTAGCACGTAATCACGGAGCGCGCGAAACAAAGAGTGGCATTTGACATTATTTTTTCGTTCCGGGCTAACGATTCTAAGCCTCGCTTCGTATTTTTAGCATGAAGAAATGTTCAATGATTTGAATAGAACAGAGACAAAGGATTTAAAACATTATGTTATAAGAAGAAACAGTAAATTACGACCGAATATAGCGCTGTAACCAAAAAGGGAAAATAGTCACTTGTGCGCGGTCTACGGAATTTCGAAAATGGGATAATTGTCACTTGTGCGCGTCAAGCGGTTAGATTCTTTCACCGACTTCCTTTGTTTTTTGTTAATCGCAGAGACATAGACACGTACACACGTATACACACACACACTCGTACACACACGCACACACACACACACATAATACATACAAACATACTAAGAACCAATATATACGGGTCAAACTGAGAACCTTCTTTTTTTGAAGTCGGTTAAATTACTAAAATTTTCTCCTAAGTGTAACAAATACCTTTTTTTCTGAAAACCGCATAAAATCGGTTTTGCCAAACCCGAGTTAATCGCAGGAAAAGTTACATATATACGGGTCAAACTAGAGATGTAAAGAACTCGACTCTTTGAGTCTTAATTCGATAGACTCGGCTCAATTTAACAAGACTCGGTGTACTAACAAAACTTAGAGCCTTGAGTCGAGCCGAGCTCCAGTCCTTTCTAGAAAACTCGAGCGCCAAAATAGAACTGGTATTTCAAAAAGAGCTCGAGTCTTAAAAAGAAGCTCACGTCTGAAAAAGAACTCGAGGCTTAAAAAGATCTCGAGTGTATCGAGTTTTGAGCGTATCAAGGTTGATTTATTTAAAAATACATAGACATAGTTCATGTGGCAACATGCTAAATGTGACCTTTAGGCATGACCTTTAGGCTTGACCTTTAGGCATTATATTCCTATATTTTTTTCCGACTTATATTTTATTCCGTGTTTATTTATAAATGAACTCCAAATGGAAAAGAACTTGAGCGCGACTCGTCGCGTAAAACGACTCGAGCTCGAATCAAGACCTGAGCGCCATGTTGCGCTCGAGTCTCTATGTAAACTTAAGTGTTCTAGTCTGGGGGTCTTGTTGTAACGAGTCGAGCTGTGCAAGTTATCAGCTGAGCCTAAAATTAAGGACTCAAAAGACTCGAGTTCTTTACATCTCCAGGTCAAACTCAGAACCTTCTTTTTTGAAGTCGATTAAGAGCCTAAAACCTTCTCCTAAGTGTCACAAATACTTTTCTGAAAACCGCATCAAAATCGGTTGAGCCAAACGCGAGATAGTCGCGGACAAACATACATACATACAGGTCAAATTGAGAACCTCCTTTTTATGAAGTCGGTTAAAAAATCTTATTAACGTCGGGAAAGCTTTTTATGTTCCCCTAGGCACAGAGAGATCTGATATTTTTTTATGAATGGTCCCGTGATACTCTATTTGCAATTGACTTTTCTTATACTTGTACTATTAGAGGAGGTTTATGTTGTACTTTAGAATCGAGTCAATCCTAAATAGATTCTTCACCTAAGATTTAATACTTTCCTTTTTGCTCAAAAGAAACTCATCACTGCCAGACGAAAGTGATACGTGGTTAACATTGTTGACGTCTGAGCCCCAATTTCGTATTTTCATATGACATTGATATTATATTTTGAATTGACTCAGAAGTGGTATTCTGATTTACCTAATGTCATTATCGTATAATTTAAAATAAACAGTTCGTCGGTGACACATATTTTGACACTTGTTACAATTAACGATCTCGTTACGATTTCATTCAAATATAGATTTTTATGACGTAAGTATGACACTGACATTCTATTGAAACTGTATTTATTTAGGAGAACTGAGCCCCAGGATATGTGTTACTATAGTTTTAATGAAAAGCTGAACAAAGTAAAGTCATCCTTGATGGATTTTCCAACGCTCTCTTTTAAATTGTTTCTTCATGTATATTGTGATCAAGAACAAAATTCACAGAGTAAACGTAAGAAAAGTTAAAAATAAATGTCTTGCTGGTTCGTCATTCTGTTTGTCCGTATGTCACATGACACGAGTACCGTTGCGAATTGTATTTAATTCGCGTTATAATGAGAAGCCAACGCGAAAATTATCTAAACAAGTGAATAATTACTGCGAATCTAATACTATTATGTGATACAATGTATTTTAGGCTCGTGCTACCAAGAATAAGTAAAACATAATTAAGGCTGCATGTTCTCGGAGAAGGTGATAAAATTGTGTGGGATATTTGTATTTTCCCAGATTTGGCTACCTGTGCCGACGGTGACAGTATTCGCGATAAAAGTTAGCCTATGTGCAGCTATTCTGTAACCTATATTACTGCATAATTCATTCAGCACTTTTCATTTAAATTATACGGTATTTTTGACGTGAAAGAGTAACAAACATTAAAAATATACTATGACAATTTATGTATTTGTGTTAACTACTCTTTTATATATTTCGTACTTTTTAGTGATAGGTACTCCATTTACTTTAAGATTTGGGCTACTTAATAGTTTGTTTATAGTTAGATTCTTCAATATTTTAGTGATTAGTTTTCTGCTAATATCAGTCTGTAATCATGACTTTGACATAGGTACCTACTTTTATTCTATGTGCCGATGGGCTTAGGTAGAAAAACGAGGGATGCTTTAAGAAAGAGTCGCGCAAGGGAGAATGAAACTCCCGACGAAAAAAAAACGATGACTTGATGCTGCAAGAGAGAGATGAGTCCAGGGAATCAGCCACATACGGAAGGACGCCCCCCCGCAAATGCTGTTCAACTGCGGCGGACTTGTACACACTTTTGAATTGGCTGAGAACTCTTGCATTATGCTCCGGAGAAATATTGGTCATATTTCTCCGGAGCATAATGCGAGTAATGCTGTATCAGCTAAATATCAGTCTTGCTATTTTGACTTTTATTGAAAATTTCAATATGTTAATAATTATTTTGCAATTAGTCAGCGTGATGGACTATGGCCCATTATTGGTAGAGTTTGAAGGTCTAAATTTAAGCCTAAATCAGATTTTATTCTTATAACTTAATTTTCTGTATCACATGTCTTTTACATTCGATAAGTTGTTACATGTTGTCGTATACACTATCAACATGTTACAAAATCCATTAATCAAAAATGGCGACAGTATTTCAAATAATAATGTAAAGAGCGCGTTCATCAATTGCCCTCATAACAATTTCACCTGAAACTCGGAAATGAAGTGTCATACGATTCATCACAATTAAAATGAAAACGAAAAATAATAATGTCCGTGACACACGAGGTTTATCCAATTACACTGACAAACTGTGAAACGAATTAAAGTATACGATTTTTATTAAACAAAATTAACGCTTATGGGTTTACGCAACAAAGAAAATACACAGGAGTTGCAAACGTCAGTCAGTTCAAGTTCTAAGATAATGATTAGATGATTTTGATGTGAAATGTGTTTTGTGATGCTAACTTGGAGTTAAGATTGAATTATTTTATTGAACTCTATACATTTCAAACTAACACACCAGGAAAGATCAATACGTGGATACCTTGTATTTATTGTTTAGCACATATTGTATGTTTCGTGAGTAAATAATTGTTGAAGCCTACTATATGAAGAATCCATCTTTCAAAATGCTAAACTGCACACGTCCAAATATAAACATTTAGCTTTATTGCAGCTGTTTAAATGAGTAGTTAATGGTATTTTTTATGTGCCGTTGTTTATACACTGATTTTATTTTCATACGGTCATAATATTCTTAAGCTCGAGAGCTCTCAGCTTGAGCATCGATGACTCTCTCAAGACCATTTTGACGTACAAGTGGTATCAGCCATTTGAATTAGAGGCTTCATCATTTACTACACTTAATACAATTCTTTCTAAATCAAACTACAATTATCACAGTTGATCCAATATTTTACAAAAATCAGCTTAATTTTTTTACATCAGCAAGATTTTATCGTCGTAAAAATAAAATTATTGCTAAAACCATAAAACAGCTATCAGCATAACTATTTATTTAGACCTAGAGGACATCTGTAATGCAATTCATCCAAATGAGTTCTCTGACTAATGTTCTTGAGTTAGACCGAAGTTATAAAATACCACAAAAGACTTTAAATTCATTCAAGTGAAATCATACTCTTCGAGCACCATTTATTACTGTGAAAATCTCATCTTATTCTTAATTGTTATTATACGGCCGCTTTATGTTTACCAGTGTTCGTTGGAATGCAAATAAGAACTCTCTGATTGAACTGTTTAAGTCGAAAGTCAGTTGACTGTTGAGTTAGTGTGGAGGAGTGGAGCCAGAATGAGTAACATGCCTACTGACACAGATTTGGAAACGTATTGGCGAAAACAGACAAATTACGAGAGCGAATGGCAATATTTTTTACTAGGGACTTCTTAAATAAGATGTGAGTCTTAATTGAAGTCGTATATAATAACGATACCCTAAATAGTTATAGAGGAGGACCTTCTACATGAATATGGTTTATACAGAAGTCAAAGTAGTTACAGTACTGTAGTAATTGTAATACCTACTACATTGTAATTTTTAAGAAAAAGGCTGCTGCAATTATGTTTAACTTGCAATATGCACACCGTAAACGTGAATGTATATTTTCTAAACTTATGCACCGTGGAATTGTTTGACATGAAAAAAGATACACTTTATATTTGTAAAGGAGACAGATTTAGGTAGAAGTAAGTCTTCAATAACTTTATGTCCATTATTACGAAATCAAAAATAAAAATCATTAATTACAAGGTGTACTGAATATCCAGCTCCAAGAAATAGCATTCTTATTTCATTTGTCTCAGAGAATAGATAACTCCCGTAATTCGCATTGATAGTAAATGAACACCTGATTTAACTAATTCCTATCATAGACTCAAAGGATTTCAAAGTATGCAAACATGATTAAACTATTTAAAGGATTAAAGTTTGAGCATCTTACAATAATACTTCGATTAGATAACGTAGTAGTTTGATCTATTAGTCCGTGGCATTCAAATTACGATGGATACCCCACTTCACAATTTATGGTTTATTTAACTTTCGTTTAGTAAATTTGACCTGAGTTTCGAAACTATTTCTATCACTATGGAGGACGGCCAACAGTTTATACTTATTGAGTGGACTATTGAACTTAGAGAATACCTTATTATGGTTATGCAAACGGAGCAGAAAAGTTTCAAGAAGGTTATCCTTGTATTTATAAATCAAAAGTTGGTACAGATAAGAATGGACTAAGTGCCACTTTGCGAGTTTTGGACTTGTTCTTTAAGCATAGATGTTCTATGATGGCCGAAGTCAACGTTATTGGAAAATAGTTTTTGGGTTGAAACGGATAGGTTTCTTTTTGTTTAGTTAATACTGGAAAACGTTTTTAAGGAAACCAGTTGAATTCAGCTTTAAATGTTTTTCTAAATATTGAAACATAGTATTTTCAGCTACAACTGAGAACTTATTTTAAGACAAGTAACAAAAGCTTCTTATTTGAGCCACATACTTTATGATGTGTTATCGCATACTGTGGCACTTACATGTGGTTATTTATAATCTGCGCAAGATACACAAATCAGTAAACTTCTCCAGTAGTTCGGAACACGTTCTGATAAAACACTCCTTTGGTGCATGAATGACATTTATATCTACGACAAGAACACTACGATACATGACTAAGAATAATATTTAGAACTAAAATCACTTTTGCTGTGTATTCTGTTCTTAGAAGTTCAACAATTGTATTCCGTTTCCACTTATAAGTATGTAAATATATGAGCTTTACTTATGTATGTCAGTAATGACAACCAAAAACTTTTGCATTAGTGTAAATTTACTGCGCTTGTATACTCACTTTCTCCAAAAAGCAGCTAAAAATATGTATGACGTTTTGACAGATACAATGATTTATTTGTCTGTGAATATGCGTGTTTAGCTTTTGAAGATAACCACTTACAATCGTGTTATAGTCGGAATGACATATTATGTTTATTTATTTTGCACATTTTAACTGAACACGTATGTAAGAAATTACATAAAGTTAATATATATTAATTATAAGCATGCCTACCCCTTCGGGGATAAAAGGCGTGACGATATGTATAAGGATGCTCGCGATATCCTAGTGGCGATTCCAATTACAGACTGCCATGCAGCTCACTGCATATCAGGTTTGAATCTCCAGCGCGCACCAATGACTTTTCGGAGTTAGGTGCGTATTGAATTGTTAATTATTGCTTGCCTTGCGTCGGTCCCGGATGTCGTGAAGATCTTTGATAGTTGTTATAGAGAGTTCAGTACCTATGAATAAACTGACGCTAGTCTAAACCAAGGAATATATCTAACCCTTTGTGTTGCGGAGGTCAGACAGGCAGTCGCTCTCTAGAAAAGCTAATATGCAGTCAAATCCGGTTAGACTAGAAAGCAGACCCTGGTTCTGGGCTGGCGATGTGTTCGGAAATAGAAGTACGCTTATTAACGCGATCATAGACAAAGAGGCGTCAACTGCGTGTTTTCTTCGCATAAACCCGGCCGCTTTCCGCGGTATTAACCAGATTGTCGGTCCTCCTTGCGAGAGGCCTATTTGTCGAGCGAGTATATTGAAAGACTTTAGAGAATTATTGAAAGACAGAATACACCAAAATGTTTTATTACAGTTTTCATCGGAAAAATAAATAGGAGAGACCCAACTATCAAAAAATACTTTAATGGAAAATCTAATTAGAGATTATTGTACTATAAGCCTTTCTTTCCGCAAAACGTTAGAGTTATAATTATTTCATATGTTCTACAAGGGATTTTAAATAATAATAATATTCTACCACATACACACATCACCATCTAGTCCCAAGCTAAGCAGAGCTTGTGTTATGGGTACTAGATAATGGATAAACATACATATATACTTTTTTTTTGTAAATACATACATATTATACATAGAAACACCCAGACCAAGACAAACATCCATGTTTGTCTTGGTATATAATAAATATACTAATGTTCAATAACGTATTAAATGAATTCCCAGATCTGCATAAAAACATTAAAACCTTTTCATTTAGCATTCAATAATCCTATTAATAAGTAACCTTCATTATATAAGCATGGGTTATTTAAGGAGGCGAAACTTCACGACATTGTGAAGTTTCGCCTCCTTAAATTTTATAACAATCTATAGGACAAAGCTTTTGAAACCCATAGCGGTTGAAATTTGTAGGGTAATAAATATTATAGAACATTACGCTTGTACCTTTACGAGGGTATAGGCAGGATATATTGTCATTTTACATACCTTAAACATTTTTGGGTACCTGTAGTCGCTTCAACAAACAAAATTATTTCAATAGGTGTTTTATGTGTGTGTTCTTTGGTGCCCTATGTCATTCGACGACAACTTGGAAAACCTAAACGTTGATGATCTGAGGGCAAATTTTCGTCTTTTATATGACATTAACGTTATATTACACACTAACAAAGAGTCTAGAATCAGCAACAAATGAGATAGACAATTTAAACGAAGAAATAAGTTACTTGAGTGGTGAATTAGATAAATGTAGGAGAGTAATTCAGGTTTACGAAAAATTGGATTCAGTAGTTTCACCAAATACACAAACTAGGAAAAGAAAAAGGCTATCTATCCATGACAAAAACCGGCAATCACTATCAACCTCTTCGCCCATACAAGACAGGGGAACACTTCCTATAAGCAATGCAAGCTGCTCTCAAATTCAAACTCAATGCTCTCAAATTCATTCTCAACTACATGAGACACATACTCGTACACAGAAGCAAAATTGTTATACAGAAGGATGCTTCTCCTCTTCAAATACCGTGACTCACAGCAACATTGACACAAAACAAATACAAGTCCCACAGTTTCATGAACAAGTTTCTCTGCTACACACGAAGACCACTGAAAACACTAGTCTCCCAAAAAACACACCATACCGTAGAAAGGTCATTGTTATTGCTGACGATCAGGGGCGTAACATCCAATATACCTTACAGAAGCTTTTAGGTGAAAATTTTATTGTGTTGTGCTTTTGGAAACCTGGTGCAAAACTAATAGATGTGTTAAAATCATGCAATGTGTTAGAACTATCCAAAAATGATTATATAATTTTATTATCTGGCACTAATGACACAAATCCATTTGATTTTCAAACAGATTTGAGTATGTGGTTTAGAAATGTAATAAACACCAATATCATTGTCTCTGAAATACCTTTTAACAATACCTTGAATAAAGAACAGTTAAATTATTTGTTACGCTATGTTTGTGCTAAATACAGTGGTCATTATGTAAATATGGGATATAGTAGTTTTATCCCACGCCAATATACTCATTTTACTGTGAATATATGTCGAAACATACTCAGGGAAATATTGCGCTTAGATTATAAAACTAAATTTAATGAATTCTATAAAAACATATCATTGGAACCTGTGTTCAAAATTGCAATCTACCCAAACTTGTGACATTATTAATTTTGACAAAACTAATCAAACTTGTAACATTCCTAATTCTTCTCATACTTGTGATATTATTAATTCTGACCAAACTGTACAAAATTGTGACATTCCAGCTGATATTGTAAATTGTGACATATCTCTAGGTTTAGATAATAAGTCAGATGGCTGTAATTTTTTTCGTGTATAAGAATATTAATATTTTACATCAGAACATAAACGGCCTCATTGGTAAGTCGGACCTTCTTACACTCCATCTAGATGAGCTCTGAAATAAAAGGCGTTGTATTGATATAATATGTGTAACAGAACACAACATGATAAGTGGGGATGATATACACCTAAACATTCCTAATTATAGGCTTGCTACACTCTCGATGCGAAGTACTAGAAATGGTGGCTAGGGTATTCTTGTCTATCAAATACATAAGTATAAAATTATTCTTCTTGAGTTTACGCGAATGTTACACATTGAAATTAAACTACAGTTTACGGATTTTATCGCGATGTATTGGTTTCACTGAGTTATTACATTTGAAACTAATGATCTAGAAACTACATTTTTAATTTATTACTAACCGACGTTTCGAATTCTTTACAGGATTCATGTTCACGGCAGACTGAGGTGATATTTGTCTTTGTCTTGAATTTCAAAGTTATCTCAAAGTACCCGAACATTTTTCAACTATTGGTGTTACTATCTACGCAGAATGTGCTCACTGTGTCTTGATGTCTTCTGGTGACTTTGTCCTTCTTGGGTTTCATTAGCAATCTGGTCAGAGAACGTCCGCCTAGGTCTTCCCCTTCGTCCTGTCCCATTCACACTTGCCTGATATATCATCTATGTCAGTCTTTCGTCAAACATCCTCTCCATGTGTCCAAACCATCTTAACATGCCTTTCTCGATGCTTGTCACTACATCTTCTTTTACCCCACACCTCTCTCATATCACATAATAGGGTATTTGACTAAAAAAATCTAATTAGTCCGTAAGTTAGATTACCGAAAAATATTGGACACGTATTTTTTCTTTAGTCACGTAAACAAAAAATGAAGACTTCAAACTTCGCTGAAAACTCGTGTGACGTCACTTGCCAGTACACTTTTTACTGGCAAGTGACGTTACAAGCCCCCACTCCTAGACGTTTCTCCATCTTTGATGCGTTTTATCTTCGTAATTTTTTACTGATTTGATGAAACAAAAAATACGTGTCCAATATTTTTCGATAATCTAACTGACGGACTAATTCGATTTTTTTAGTCAAATACCCTATTCTTTACTCTGTTGGGCAAATTCACACCACACATACTTCTCAGTGCTCTCATTTCTACAGCATTTATTCTACTTTCAAGTCTCTTCTGCCATACCCAACTTTCACAACCATACATAAGGGTAGGCACTAACACCCCTCTATGTATAGCCAAACGTGCCTATTTGGACACGTTTTGACTGTTCATAAACGCTTTCAGAGCTCCATTCACACTATTACCTGCATTCCTCTTCTTGCAATATCTTCTTCATTCTAACTATCTCTTGTAAAAAACGTACCTAAGTATACAAACTCATTCACTTGTTCCACTCGCTGTCCATCGCTCAAAACATTACAAGCCGTAACGCACTCTTCCTTTTCAAAAACTATAACTTTTGTTTTACTTACATTCACTTTCATTCCTTTCCTCTCTAACGCACCATGCATGATTGTTACCTTCTCCTGCAACTCCTCCGCTGAAGACGCAAGTATTACCTGATCAACAGCATAAAGGAGGCATTTGACGAGTAACCCATTCGTCCTTAATCCGCAGTCACTATGTTTTAAATCTTGCTAACAAATATTCATGAAGAGGTTAAACAGCACGCTACACATCCCTGTCTAACACCGTTCTCGATGGTAAGCCAGTCAGTGTATGCCCCGTTTATCCTCACACAAGCTCCAGAATCCTCATAAAGGGATTTCAGAGCTCGAATGAGGCTGCTGTCCATCCCATTTATTGACAACACCCACCACATTTCATTCCTCACCACTTTATCGTAAGCCTTTTCCAAATCCACGAATGCGCAATAGACCTTTTGACCTTTGGCCAAAAACTTTTTGGTTATACTTCGCAAGGAAAAAACCTGATCCGTACAGCCCATATGCTTTCGGAATCCCGCTTGTACATCCCATATTTTCTTGTCGGTTACTTTCATAACTCTTTCAATCAGTACCTTTGCATACAATTTGCCTACAATGCTGAGAAGGCTAATGCCTCTATAGTTTTTGCAGTCTTGTTGCGAGTCTTTTCTTTTATAAAAAGGCACAACTACAGCTGTGGCCCAGTCATTAGGTACTCGGCCGATGCTCCAGCACAAGTTATATAACCGCTGCAACTGACCAACTATGATGCCCTGTCCAGCCTTCAGCATTTCGACTGTAATCCTATCATATCCTGCAGCCTTACCTACTTTCATACTTCCCAGTGCCTTCATGATCTCATTCACGCCAATAACGCTTTCATCATTTCTATCGTTACCATTCATTTCATCGATCGGTATCTCTATCGCCGTTCTTTCAAATAAAACTTCAAAATACTCTTTCCATCTCTTCAGCACGCGCAATTCACCATTCACTATCCTTCCATTCTCAATGTGTATCCTAAGGATTGAGTTTTTCCTCGAACTGCACGAACGGATTGCCAGAAAAACTTAATGTTTCTCCGGAAATCGTCAGATAATCTGCTATCTAACTCATGTTTCTTTTCCTCTTTTTTCCTTTTAGCCATTTCTTTCACTATTCTTTTTAACCTAACAATCTAAATTTTCTACTTTTATTCTTTCCAAGACCCTATTTTCATTACGCTCTCGGTGTCGCCATCCTTTAAAGAGCCCACTTATCCGGCTCAACACCAAGAAGTGGTATGTGTGGATGCCGATACCTCGATACACCCTTGTATCCAACTCATTCTTTCTCAATCGTTCATCTACTATTACAAAATCAATCATACTTCTTCTAACATTTTTCGCCTCACGCGTATACATATGTATCTTTTTGTCATCAAACATGGTGTTTGTCACACAAAGGCTCCACTCCAAACAAACCTCAAGCAGTGCTTTTCCATTTTCATTCACACTCTCATCACCGAATGTACCTAACACCTTTTCAAATCCATCTCGTTGTACTCCCACCCATCCATTGAAATCCCCTAACAAGATCAATCTTTCGTTATCCTTACATATCCTCAAAATCTCTCTTAAACTCTCCCAAAACTCCTGCCTTTCGTCTTGCTCTTGCTGTGACATACCCGTATCTATATTGACCGGGGCGTACACCCCAATAATAAAGACACGAGTAAGTCCTACTTTCAATATCATCCATAGTAGCCTAGCATTCACACATTCAAAGTCTTTTACACACTTATTCATTCGCGCAGATAGTATTACACCAACTCCCTTGCAGGCTCTGGTGGTACTATCTACCCCAGACCAATACGCCGTATATGCGCCATGCTGGGTGGTGTCACACAATTTCCTTTTTGTTTCATTCACATAAAGAACATCAATCTTTCTATCATCCATCATCTGACATACTTCATCCAATTTGCCGTCCATCCCTCCTCCAACGTTCAACGTTGCAAACCGGCTTTCCGTAGGCCGCTTTTCGCTCTCGCGGGGAACGAGACGTGACGGGTTGCGAACCGTGTCGCCACCGTATGAAGAATAAGTAGATTTTGTTCCCATAGCGTTCCCACGAGATGTAGGGATCTAGACTGTCCACCCCCGCAGAGCCCTTTACGGGGGTAAGGCGGAATATCAGCTGCCGTGACCACCAACACAGGCACCCTCCGTTTATGACCAGCTTGCCCTCTGGCCACGAATCCCTCTTCACGGGTCGGTTCACACCTTAGATCGTGGTTTTGTGGCAGGTATGCTCTCTAGAAGTTGGTTTAGTTTCGGAGTATTCCTTCTCCTAGATAGGTTGCCAACCAAGGCTAACGAGGCCCATCTCCCCGAATACCATCAGAATATACCATACCAATGTCTGTCCGTGTGGTGACGGATTAAGAATACGGAATGTCACCACCCCATGTCATCCCATGGGTGTCGTAAGAGCCGACAGAGGGACCATATTATGCAGAGAACAGCACTCTAAGAGAAGGCAAACTTGATACAAACCCTATCCCAACCCGTTTGGCCAGCGTGGTATAGTAGGCCAATTCCTCCTTTAAAAGGAGAGGCCTAGTCCAGCAGTGGACTTCTAAAGGCTGATGATGATGATACCATACCAAAACCATCAGATATATTTCACATAATAAACTCGCTAAATAACACTAACAGCCATGGGTATGATGGCATTATCACGCGTGTAGTCAAACGTGTTGCTCACATAATAGCGCCTATTATGAGCCGTATCATCAATCTCTGCATTGAACATGGTCACTTCCTCGAGAAATTGAAAACTACGATAATTAAGCCAATTCATAAAAAGGACGACAAAAATCTTATGAAAAATTATAGTCCAATAGCTCTTATTCCTATATTTTCAAAAATTTTAGAAAAGGTCATACATAACAACCTGCATTATTTTTTCGAAAAGTACCATCTCATAGCCATGGAGCAGTAAGGCTTCAGGAAACGTAGATCAATCAACAAGGCGTTATATGCAGTTATGCAAATGATTATTACAAATGTAGACGATAAAACTCCAGTTGTGGCTCTCCTCATGGAAATGTCCCGGGCATTTGATAACGTTGATCACGGTGTACTTCTGGGTAAGCTGGAGCGCTATGGAGTCAGAGGAAGTGCTCTTTGCCTTATAAAATCCTATCTTACAAATCGCTATCAAATTACAACAATAAGTAGAATATGTAAAAACACCCTAACGGATACTACGTACAATTCTCGAGCCCATGGGATTATGTCTGTCGTGCCCCAGGGTAGTCTGATCGGTCCGCTATTGTTCATCATGTATATCAATGATATGCCAAAAGTCACCAAATATAATATGACATTGTACGCTGACGACAGCACTATAATCTATTCAGGAAATGACATAAGTACTCTCGAATACGATATAAATAACGACCTAAAAATATAATTAATTGGCTTATAAATAATAACTTAAAAATCAATCTGAATTAAACGAAAATAATGACATTTAATCAACGGACTACTAAAATAAATCTTGCCATTGTTCACACATGAACATGCCATATCAGCGATATAATCCTACGTGAGTTTTTACCGCAACAATTATTGTTCGTGATTTCTATTAAATTAAGATAAAATCACGTACTCACCTAAGGTACATACCGCTGAGATGGCACCTTACACACACAGCACACAACCGTAAAGTTGCGTGTGTGTACATAGGATAAGTTTAGTATATAAGATCATGTACTTTAAGAATAAAGGAGTCACAAGTTTAATCCGACTTTGACTCGATACCCTTCCCACACCTCTGACGGTGGCCAAGACACCTTTAGCCATCAGTACTGATCAGCTCGGTGAGTCTGTCGAGTTGGCCGTCAGAAAACCATCTCCACCATACCTAATTCCTACCTACCGCCCGTCTGTCATCATAGGTCTCCGGTGGCAGATATCCCGCACCTATCTATATAAGTATATATAAATACGTATAGTAGGGCTAGGATCTAATAGGGATTGTAGGGACAAATAGGGTTAGGTTTTCGGCGCGTACGAATCGTAGGTCTGTATCACAGCGTACCACAGTAGTACCACGTTAGTACGTGCCATTGGTTAGGCGTTTAGTAGTAGGTGCGTATAAGTGCTGGTCTGTATCACAGAATACCACAGAGCACCAAGCCTATACGCATTTTACGCTAGGTGCAAGTTAGGATAGGTTTAGGATACATATAGGTATAAGGATTAGGATAACTAGGATAGGATATTAGGTATAGGTGATAGGCTACGACTCTAGAATAGTGTAGGTTAACAAGCTAGATTAATCCCTTAACATTTCATCATCCCCGTTTTTCATTGTGGTCCTTCGCCGGTCGGGTAGGATTTAGGATTTTAGTCCTATTCGAGCAAAAACCAGTAACACGCGGTCCTCTTGTCCCTTAAATTGACAAATTTACTGACTGACAACTGGTATACAGCAGACTTGCGCACCATCCTAGCGCTTGTTTCGTTGTATATTAAGTGACTGACTAACTTAGTTGCGTCGTTCAGTAGCGGATCAGGTATCGGTCTCCCTGAACAGGGTCGCCCCGCTGCTCGAGAAGTCGCACATACCGTAACGAGGATACAGATCGCAACTAAGTTACCTTTTGTTTTCACCCCACCCCTTGTTAGGTTAAGCAGGATAGGATAGGGGCAGCAAGATGGACGTACAATAGATCAACGCAATTGTAAAAAGCCAGGAGAGCTACTACAAAGAAATCGGACGCATATTGACCAACATCAAAAAGGACTCGGCATCCAGGAAAACAGATAAATACATCGCAAGAAGAAGATGGCAGATACAGAAGTCTTCACCAGAGCATCGGCAAACCATCCACTACTGGAAAACCATTCACTACTTGAAGACGAGGACACCTTGGAAGAACAGAAGAACTTAGTTACTTCGGGATAATCAAAGACCTCTTTAATACGATCAACTTGTAGAACCAAAGAAATCTCAAACATTTCCATCAATTATGTCTTTTTATGTGTCTCGCAAATAGCAAATCTGTAGCAAAATCCGATTATAAACAACAGTTTAATACTAAATCTATAAATAGCTCGTATAACTACAAGTGATGGCTAGGTCATAATGTGTGCGCAATTTAAAGCGTTGTCAGCAGAACAGGGTAATAATAAAGTATGCTAACAGTGCTTATTACAATTTGTAGTGTAGATATTGTGGCAAACTAGGTCAACATTTATTATTACACCTTGAACTTCAAAAGAAGGTTAATGTCAACAATTACGTCAATAAACCGACGAAAATAAAGGGTCAAAGGATAGGAAACCCTTTGAAAACCCAACTACAACTTGGAAGAAAACCAAGTCAAATATACCGGACCGGACACACAGATTACAACGCTCTTAGCAACGGCGCTTGAGCAGACATAAGCCAAGATAAAGGCTACTAAGGGTGCTGTGTGATCTAGGTTCTCAGGCTTCATTCTCACAGAAGAAGTAATCAAATTACTAGCCTACACTCGCAGAAAAATGAAATGCGAGATAGTAGGTATCGGTGATGAAACACCGAATACTTCAAGCCACAGAGCTGAAGTTAACTTACAACCAAGATTGTCACAGTGCAACTTGGTCATACATACCGGACCGGACACACAGAGTACAACGCTTTTAGCAATGGCCCTTGTGCATACAAAAGCCAAGATAAAGGCTACTAAGAGTGCTGTGTGATCAAGGTTCTCAGGCTTCATTCTCACAGAAGAAGTAGCCAAACTACTATCCTACACTCGCAGAAAAATAGAAAGCGAGATAGTAGGTATCGGTGATGAAACAGCGAAGACTTCAAACTACAATGTTGAAGTTACTTATAACAAACATACGAACAGTTTCTTTACTTCCCAGGAGTGGTGAAGAACATGCAATTAAATGAAAATTGCATCGTTGACCAATTATTTACAAAACAAACTAACACAATGTAATGAAACCACTGCACTTGTTGAACTTCTTTAATATTGTAGGTACAATCAACAGTACTCAATAATACAGCGACACTCGGACACAGTATACTTTATTCGACTGCTCGGTAACAAGCTCACCCGCAAACTACTCGACTACCTCCTATTCTAATCCCCACCTCTCGTCTCACCGTCAATCTCCCCACCACCACCGAACGAATGAATAACTGGATCATTTGAACGAATGGCTTGTGGGTCAATTGAGTAACTATTAAATAACTTATTCCTAAACAAAATATAATCAATAAATTAAACATAAATATAATCGAATGTATAGTAACGGTACTTAATTAAATTATCCTTAAAACTAGGTACTTGCAGCAGTAGGACCATAATAATTGATCTAATAAATGGTCAATTACGTAATAAACTAAGATGAAATCACAACACTCGGCCATCCGACTGCGCGCTAACTCCTGTAGTGCGTACAAATCACAACACTCGAAATTTGTATATTTGTTAGATCAATTATTAATTAAGTACAGCAAAATAATTGTAAATACAATTTATCATAATCACATTTATAAGGAAATTATTAAATACATTTTTAATATAAATCTTCTAAATACAGTAATTAATTCTCGGGACTTGTCATGTCGTCAGACTCAGAAGCTGACGATTCGGAACCAGATGATCTATTAACTTGTAAAGTCGGGATATGAATCCACGGTCTCATTCTATCCGAAGCGATAGTACTCTTATATTTATTAGTTTTAAAACCTGGTACGTTTGATATTTCGTATCGGTCATTACCTAAGCATTTAGTAACCCTGTAAGGACCAATAAATTTGGGTAAGAGCTTTTTGCTCTTGCCGTCATTTTTAAAATTGGTCTTTGTTATTTTAACTAAATCACCTACTGAGTACACAGCTGCTGGGGACCTTTTAGAATCATAATTGGCCTTTTGCCGCTCTTGACTTAGTTCAATATTTACGGACGCCTCTTTCCTGACCTTATCAATGTCTGAGGAAGTATCAGTTACAATCACTGGAGAATTGGGACCTAGTTCGTCATTGGCGGAATTGTCTTCGGAAGTAATATGAGATTGACAACTCGAATCTCGGACAGGATCGTCAGGTACATTTGGCGAAGTCGAAACTGTGGTCTCAGTATCTGTGGTGCTCTCAGCTGTTAATTTATTGTCCAAGGGACCATTTAGTTTTGTGCCAAATAATAATTCAGAGGCGCTCTTTTTAGTGGTCGCGTTTATGGTATTGTTTATACCCCACTGAACTCTACCCAATTGAGTATCCCAATCGCGTTCGTCGTTAGCAGAATTTTGTACGGATAAGGCTGTAAGAATGGTCTGGTTAAACCTCTCGGCTTGACCGTTTGCTCTTGGGCAAGCGACTGCGTTGAGCACGTGTTTTATACCCTTCTAACGACAAAACTCTTTAAAACTATTGGACGTAAAAGCCGTTCCACGATCAGAAATGATTCGATTTGGAACACCAAAGTCATTAAATAAACAATCTAAAACTTGAACTACCGTCTTTGTTTTTGTATCTTTTACCGCTCTAGCAAACAGATATTTGGTGAAACCGTCTACGATAGTCAAAATATAAGCTTTACGAGTTTTGCTCCTGACAAAAGGTCCCAAATGATCTAAATGAAGGGTATGAAATGGTTGTGCGACCTTTTCTATGGGATGTAAGTAACCGGTGCGAGCTCGGGCTGCATTGTCTTTGTTGTAAGCGCAATCTATACACGCTGTGACGTACTTTTTTATGAACCGTCTTAATTTTGGAAACCAATAACGACTTCGAATTAGATCAAATGTTTTCGCGAACCCAAAGTGTCCCACATCATCGTGGTTGGCCTTACAGATTTGCCACCTTGCATCTTTGGGAACGACCAAACGTAACTCTTCTCCAACCTTTCTGTACAATGTATGATTTTTGATCACATAATTTTTCTTAATCTCTAAGACATCCGGGTCGTGGTTGGGTTTTAAAATTTTAAAAATGTGTTCTAGTTTTGGGTCAGCTAATTGTAAAGTTAAGATCCAGTTGTCAGCGTTAATATTTAGGTTATGAGTTTCTACTACAGTACTCGCATCTCTATCAGGTGGGTTTCTGCTCAATGCATCGACGTGACTCATTTGAAAGCCCGGTCTATATTCAATATCAAAATTATATTCACTAATCGTCAGCCACCATCGTGCGATGCGTGGAATCAAATCTCTTTTTGTCAGAGTTGACCTTAATGCATTACAGTCCGTGTAAACCCGAAAATGGAGACCCAGAAGATAAGACCGAAACTTTTTCAGGGTACAGACCACTGCCAGAGTCTCCAATTTATACGAATGAAAATAGCGTTCCTCTGGTGTGGTCTGTCTGCTGAAATATGCTACAGATTTCAATACCTTAGGACAAGTCTGCCACTGCATTAGTATTCCACCAAATCCTAATGCGCTAGCATCCGTATGCACCTCTGTATCGAGGGATGGATTGTACAATGCCAAGAGAGGACGCTGCACCAGCCGTTCCTTCAAAATATTGAAAGAATTTGCTTCCACATCGCTCCATTGCCACTGCACATCCTTTTTAAGGAGTGAAGTCAAAGGCCTGGCTATCTCCCCAAACCCTTTCACGAACCTACGGAAATAACTAGCGAGTCCTAAAAGTTGACGCACCTCGTGAACGTTACGAGGTTCTGGAAAATCACGCACTGCTATAATTTTCCTCTCACTGGGCTTTATCCCATCAGCCGAGATCTCATAACACAAGTACTCGATTACCGTATCAAAAAAACTACATTTCTCTAGTTTTAGTGTCAGCCCAGTCTCCTGAATCACTTTTAGCACGTCTTCCAGTCTTTCAAAACCCTCGTCTATCGTAACCGATGGGATGAGGAGGTCGTCCATATAAGCTAGTGCCGATTTGAATCTTCGTGGTCCCAACAAACGATTCATCATTTTTTAAAAGACCTCTGGCGCATTTGCCAACCCGAACGGCATACGCTTAAATTCATAGTGTCCGTCCGGGGTGACAAACGCTGTCAGGTGACGACTCTCCTCTCCCATCGGGATTTGGTAATACCCCGAGGCCAGGTCTAGGGTGATAAAGAAACGGTTACCACTTAAATTAGAAAGCTGGTCATCAATCAGCGGCAGGGGATATTTATCCTTGACGGTCTTACTGTTCAGAGCCCTGTAATCTACACAGAGTCGTGACTCTCCGTTCTTCTTCTTAACAACTAGTATCGGGCTGGCATAGTTAGAGTTAGATTCTTGTATAATATCGTTATCTATCAATTCGTCTATAATGCCTCTAACTTTCTGCCGTTCGTCATGCGATAACCGATAAGGCCTGTAAATTACGGGAGAGTTATCGTGTAAATTTATTGTCATAACAGCGTCTTTAACGCAACCTAGCTCACTAAGACTTGTCGCGAAGCAGTTACGATATTTTTGTAAAAGCTGATACAATCTCTCTTTAGTTGCTCCATCGATACCGATCCCTACCTTAATCTCGTTGTTATCTAATGGTGTCAAATTGCTATCTTGTGTCTTAACAGCAAGGGTTTTGGTCTCCGTTATGGGACTGACTCGGGCGATTAAACTGTTTGCCTTAAACCCTATAGCAGAATTCGTCAAAGCAGTGACAAATATGTAGGCTTTACTATTATTGACTCTATAACATCCTTGATGCAAGTGATACTCCTGATTAGGGCACATTCTGTACTCTCATCAGAGTAAATATCTCCAGAATAAGGCCCCTTAGTATAGACTTCGACCAGACCACCCCTTCTTATTGTTACATCTTGGAGAACATAAAGATTTAGAATCCTATCTTTCTTTATAAACTCGTCAGAAGAAGTATGATAAAAGAATAAGCTTTCTTTATCTTTAAGTACAGTTATTGACGCGAGTTCTGTAAAATTTTGTCCTATCAATAAATCTACTTGTAAATAAGAATCTTCAACGGCTAGAACAATCAAGTCGGTCTCTATGTCATCAATTCTAACACTAATCGAAGATTTAAATTTAGGTGTAACGAAAGAGTCTCCAAAACCTCTTATAACCGGTAAATTTTCATGGCATTGATTAAGATTAAGCTTTAGTGCAACAGAATATTGTATTAAACTGCAGTCACTACCAAAGTCTACGTATGCACCCAGCATGACCCCGTTAACGCAAATCTTTTTATAAAATTTTTGGTTGGGGTCATTTCCATCGCTTACATTATTAAAAGTTGCTAGTTTGTCGACTCCCTTGAAACTTTCATAATTTGATGAGATATGGTTATTAATCGGTACCGCTTCTTGATCGGTTACAACTTTGTAAACTTTTTTATCTGTGGCTTGATTGTTCTGTCCGTTAATATGAGACTGTAGAGGTTTTCTCGTACAATTATTTAAGTTGTGCCCTACTCTGCCACATTTAGCACATTTCACCAAGGGTTTGGTACAACTGTGATAAGTGTGACCTCGCTCGTTACAATTGAAACAGGCAAAATCAACACTTTTACTCGAATAAGCGCTATTGGAAGTATTGTTATTTCCGCGAAAGTCTCGCTTTTTATAAGAATTACTATTATTAGTCAGGGGTCTACTAGAGTCTTTGATTTGTGTTGGTTGTTGAGAGGCTAAATAGTTCAACAGATCCTCTGGTTCCTCACACTTAAGAGCCTGAGCTCCATTCCTAATAGAACTATCAGTAATTCCATAAATTATGCAGTCAACTGCCTTTCGACCGACAATCTCGCATCGACTTAATAATGACAGTTTATCATAAAAGTATTCTCTCAATGTTTCATCGACGCGAGACTTTCGGTTCAACATTTCTTCTAATAATTTACCAAAATTAACATCATTTGGAAACGCCTTTCTCAATTTGCTCTGCCATACGTCCCAAGAATAATCGAGGGATGGAAGAGACTCATACCAACTTTTAGCTAACCCATGGAGTTTCTGCAGTGCATAATGAATTGTTTGTTTACTATCCCAATTGTAAATGACTGCGCACTCATTAACCTTCCGTAACCATCGATCTATATCTTGCGACTTATTATCAGGGTTAAACTCTGGTACCACATTAGTAGTTGGAGTATTCTTACTTGAACTATCCTTTAAAGCGGACACAATCTTCATTAGATCGTCAGCTGTTAGTCCTCTGGACTTCTTTTGCCTCTTTCTGGGTGCCTCCTCCTCGTCCCTGGACTTGGATCTCGTACGTCTGCTACTTGGACGCCTCGGAGGAGTAAAACTCGCGTCGCGATCGCCTGAAAAATATAATCGACAACGCTTCATGTCCTTTTTCCTGAATTCTATTTGTCTACACTACTTATCTAAAGATTCCAACTATTGTCTAAATTACATGTACTGTGTACTCCACTATAACTATATTACTTGTGGGTATAAACTCTCTTGCAAAATTATGTATAAGGTACTTTGTAATTGTCAGTGCACATGGCTGGTTACCTACGCCATTATTATGTCAGCATGCCTACATAGCTAACATCTCAGCGCACCTGCATGGCTGGTAGCTATAGAACTTAAGTAAAATAATAATATGTTAGCGTACCTACATAGCTAACATTCCAGCGCACCTACATGGCTGGTAACTATAAAACTTTAATAATATGTGTTAGCTTACCTACATAGCTAACATCTCAGCGCACCTACATGGCTGATAACTGGATATACTATAACATGTCAGCATACCTACATAGCCAGCAACTCAGCGCACCTATGTGGCTGACAAGATAGGCAGAAGCACACATACGTAGCTTACAAGCATCTACTAAATCTCAGCACACCTACATGGCTGTCTAGATAAACAAAAGCACACATACATGGCTTACAAGCGTCTACTAAATCTCAGCACACCTACATGGCTGTCTAGATAAACAAAAGCACACCTACATGGCTTACAAGCGTCTACTAAATCTTAGCACACCTACATGGCTGTCTAGATAAACAAAAGCACACCTACATGGCTTAAGCAATGTCCATACAAACGTTGAACACTTATTGTCTACTGCATGTTAAACATGCGTGGGTATCTTTGAATCTATCAAATGTGCTAGTGAAAAGTGTGGTAACTGGTTCATCTAAACTTATCTTGGTCTAAATACTGTATACTACTTATCAATTACTTTGTATCTCGTCAAAATGACCACGTGTATTTTGGTTATAGGTTATAACCAATGATCAAATCGAATTATTTGAGGTTAAGTAACAATATTCTGTTTACTACCATTTACTAGCTATTACAGTGATAACACAAGAGTACTTACGGTTTTCATCAGACATCGCTGCTCGCAGGTTATGACCACTTCTGACTTGTAATGAAACCACTGCACTTGTTGAACTTCTTTAATATTGTAGGTACAATCAACAGTACTCAATAATACAGCGACACTCGGACACAGTATACTTTATTCGACTGCTCGGTAACAAGCTCACCCGCAGACTACTCGACTACCTCCTATTCTAATCCCCACCTCTCGTCTCACCGTCAATCTCCCCACCACCACCGAACGAATGAATAACTGGATCATTTGAACGAATGGCTTGTGGGTCAATTGAGTAACTATTAAATAACTTATTCCTAAACAAAATATAATCAATAAATTAAACATAAATATAATCGAATGTATAGTAACGGTACTTAATTAAATTATCCTTAAAACTAGGTACTTGCAGCAGTAGGACCATAATAATTGATCTAATAAATGGTCAATTACGTAATAAACTAAGATGAAATCACAACAACTAAATGTCCTACAAAGATCACTACACTAAAAGTCGAGTAATATACTTTGGAAACATCTATGCACTGGTTGTCTCTATCAAAAAACCAATAAGCGAGAAGAGATAACTATTCGAGACGGAGGATTTATCAAAATCGCCGACAACGGTATAACAAAATGAAGCCAGTAACTGTATAATACGCCAAACCCTCAAGATCGGATCCACCACTCCCGCAACGTGCACCACATCAAGACAGCAAACAACCATCCACGCACACTGCATGGAACACCGTCTACAGCCAGCCGAACCATCTGCCGAAGCCTCCCAGGAAGCAGCCACTGAACCAGGACGCAGCCAAGGATGACTCCATAGAATTATACCAACTGGAGTTGCCTGTTCCTCGGAGAGGCCAGAATGATCACACATGAACATGCCATATCAGCGATATAATCCTACGTGAGTTTATACCGCAACAATTATTGTTCGTGATTTCTATTAAATTAAGATAGAATCACGTACTCACCTAAGGTACATACCGCTGAGATGGCACCTTACACACACAGCACACAACCGTAAAGTTGCGTGTGTGTACATAGGATAAGTTTTAGTATATAAGATCATGTACTTTAAGAATAAAGCAGTCACAAGTTTAATCCGACTTTGACTCGATACCCTTCCCACACCTCTGACGGTGGCCAAGACACCTTTAGCCATCAGTACTGATCAGCTCGGTGAATCTGTCGAGTTGGCCGTCAGAAAACCATCTCCACCATACCTAATTCCTACCCACAGTCCGTCTGTCATCATAGGTCTCCGGTGGCAGATATCCCGCACCTATCTATATAAGTATATATAAATACGTATAGTAGGGCTAGGATCTAATAGGGATTGTAGGGACAAATAGGGTTAGGTTTTAGGCGCGTACGAATCGTAGGTCTGTATCACACCCCCCCCGTGGGATCTCCACCTTGTCGTGGTGGGGGGGGTCAGTAACCGTGGATTGGTCACCCGCGGTGAAGCTAAGAGGGATCCAGGAGGGGACGCTCCGCGTGGGCTTGGAGGGGCCTGCGCAGGATGCGTCCAACGGTGCGGGTGCGGGAGACAGTTCTGTCTGTCCCTCGCAGTCGGGTGCGGTCGCGGGAGGAGAGGCGTGTCGGTGTTGCGTTGCCGCGCGCCCTATCTCACGCGACCAAATGGGGGCGCACCATTCGATGCGTCGCGGTGGGGCCGCAGAGGAAGAGGAGATGCGGTGTTGTGTTGCCGTCCTCCCTATCCTCTGCGGCCGCTGGGCGTTTTGGCGGCGGAGTCCAACACCTTAATCCGTCGCCAAGGGGGTTTAGTTCGGGGCCCGCCTGACCATCTGGCGGGCCAATACCCGTCGGAGGGTGGCGACGAGTGCTTTGGTGATGCCCCACCCTCCGACATACGGGTTCATGGCGGAAGTCGAGGTGGTTTTTAGTGGAAACACCACATACTCCGGCTCTTATTTCCCCCAAGAGTCGGAGATCCGAAGGGATTTTCCACCTCGTAAAACAAAAAAAAAAAAAGATCTGTATCACAGCATACCACAGTAGTACCACGTTAGTACGTGCCATAGGTTAGGCGTTTAGTAGTAGGTGCGTATAAGTGTTCCCCCCCGTAGGATCTCCACCTTGTCGTGGTGGGGGGGCTCAGTATCCGTGGATTGGGCATCCGCGGAGAAGCTAAGAGGGATCCGGGAGGGGACGCTCCGCGTGGGCTTGGAGGGGCCTGCGCAGGATGCGTCCAACGGTGCGGGTGCGGGAGACAGTTCTGTCTGTCCCTCGCAGTCGGGTGCGGTCGCGGGAGGAGAGGCGTGTCGGTGTTGCGTTGCCGCGCGCCCTATCTCCCGCGACCAAATGGGGGCGCACCATTCGATGCGTCGCGGTGGGGCCGCAGAGGAAGAGGAGATGCGGTGTTGCGTTGCCGTCCTCCCTATCCTCTGCGGCCGCTGAGTGTTTTGGCGGCGGAGCCCAACACCTTAATCCGCCGCCAAGGGGGTTTTGTTCGGGGCCCGCCTGACCATCTGGCGGGCCAATACCCGTCGGGGGGTCGCGATGAATGCTTATGCGAATCCCTACCCTCCGACACACGGGTACATGAGGAAAACGGGTTGGTTTTTAGTCAGTAAGAGTCTGACAGTCCCCTTCGTCCTTCCCCCGGGGCGGAGGGACTCCATGAGGATTTTCCAACCCGACACCAAAAAAAAAAAAAAAAAAAAAGGTGCGTATAAGTGCTGGTCTGTATCACAGAATACCACAGAGCACCAAGCCTATATGCATTTTACGCTAGGTGCAAGTTAGGATAGGTTTAGGATACATATAGGTATAAGGATTAGGATACCTAGGATAGGATATTAGGTATAGGTGATAGGCTACGACTCTAGGATAGTGTAGGTTAACAAGTTAGATTAGGCCCTTAGCATTTAGGCATTTCTGTACAGCAGGGTCAGTAGCCCTAGGCTGCTAGCCCGCTGTTCAACCATACAATATGAAAACACTATTGTCTGTGAAACAAACATCACTTAATTTTTAAGTCTTCAATTAGACTGTCATCTGACATGGGAACAGCATATAGAGAGCCTTACAAAAAAATTAAATTCATTTGCATATGCTCTTTATAAATTTTCTAAAATTGTAAGCCGCTATACTACACTATTGACTTACAATGCGTACATCGCCTCTGCTCTTCGGTATGGTATTATCTATTGGGGCAACTGAAGTGGTAGGGATATAGTATTCAAACACATAACACAACATAACATATCGTCACGCCTTTTATCCCCGAAGGGGTAGGCAGAGGTGTATTTCTACACCCACTTTTCGCCAGATATAGTTTAGTCCCACGTAATAAGGGCCTATTGCCGTACCGGGCACTTTTCCAGACTCCGCGCTGCTACTGAGAATTTCGTGACAGAAAAACCCAATAACACTGCCCGACCCAGGAGTCGAACCCGGGACCTCCCGATCCCACGCGCATATTTATGCCGCGAGACCAATGAGGCAGTCGTATAGGGTTTGATGTCGAGTTTTCCGTCTCTACGCAAAGATGGTATTTGCATCGAGTTATCCCTTAGTCGCCTCTTACGACACCCACGGGAAGATAGGGGGTGGTGACACTTGTATTCTATGCCGTCAATCACACGGCTTAAATATATAGTATTAGTATATATAGTATTCAAAGCCCAAAAAAAAATGTATACGATCATTTTGCAATCTACAGTCAACAGATAGCTGCAAACCTCTGTTTAAAGAGTTAAAGATATTGACATTTCCATCGATGTACATTTATGAAATGGGAGTATTTATAAGAAGTAACTGGTATTTATTTGAAACCCTGCGATCTCGGCGGCATCAAAATACTATCTGTGTTGCACCCCATAATACGGCATTGTTCGGCAAATTGGTACCTTTGACCTTTCAAACTTGATCTGTATACATATATACATATATACAATTTTTGTGTAACTGACTGATTGGACGAATTAGACAACGCAGAGCCAAAAGTATTGGGCGCAAGAAGCTGAAACCTAAAAAAAGCTTACAAGAAGTAAAGACAATTTTTATTTTATTTCAATATATTTTTTTCATACCTCTAGGGTGGCAGACGAGCACACTCTCACTCACCGAACGAAACGCAACAGTAGGATACTGTTACTTGACGTCAGTCTTCTGTGAGAAGGTGGTGCTCCCTCGGTCGGACCAGCCCATTCATCCTGTTGCCAGCGTGGCTCGTCCACCTTGCATATGATATTCTTGCGTTACTGACTGACAGACAAGGGACAGTCAACACTGAGGCGCAAGAAGCTCAAAAGCATGTATGTTCTTTTTGGATGATTGCCCGAAACTACCATGGGATCGGCAAGTGCAGTTAGATTGAAATAAAATGCGCGGGCGTAGCTGTGGAGGATCCTCTAGTTTGATTTAAGTACATCTTGCTTTCTTCGGAAGAAATTAGGTAAATTATTTCGGGAAAATCTTTTAGTTTTGGCCGCCAAAACATAAATAACAGCTTGGGTTGTTTACAAATGCCTCATTTCTTGTAGATTGAGGCGATTAGGTGACGGAGAATAAAATGTGATTTTGTAAGTTTGAAGGTTAAGTTTGTCTTATTGGTTTTACTGGAGTTGCCTGAATTTATATTAAATTCTGGCAGTGTTGAATTTATATCGGTGGAAATGGAGTTGTTTATTTTGTCATGTCTAGTAATCTATGTGTACCTCACTAGATTAATAGATTCTGTTCTACATGCTTGGAAAACCACAACAGGTTATGTTTTTTTTATAGACTAACGCCTGTATCTCCGAAGCAGTAGGCAGAGGTCTACACTACCAATAATAATTTGTGGTATATCAAGCATTACATTTACATTACAATTACACACAATTTCATAAAATTCTTCATGTCAAAGCTATTCTGGGTATCCGCACCTAACCTTTTTTATTTTATTCAAATGCTCCACCATGAAGTAAAATAATAACGTACAAGTTCACACACTTTCAGGGTGCATTTCCATTGACGGCGTGTTAGGCGAAGTGGAGCGAAGCAAAGCTGATCTAAGCAGACCAAACCACCGGATTCAATATCCGATCTATACATGAATTTGGAGATAAGAGATGCATATTTGAAATAACCTTCATACAAAATATGTTAAATATGTACCTCTGATCTTCAAATCCATCCAGCGCCGCGCAGTGTCCAACCACCACGGAACCCTCCGTTTTGTATAGAATGGAGTCCTATAATAACGTTTCAAATCGTTATCAATATTTAGTTATCACTTTAATCAGAAAGCACGGTCTATATAACTTACCAGACTGTTACGATTATAAGTAGGTTCTATTTTAGACGAATGATCAAAGAAAGTTTATATTTGTTTCTATTTATAATCTATATTATATCGTCTATATTTGCTTCAGCACATTTTAGGTACAAATATATAATATGTTATCGCTCCTGTTTATAAACTATTCTAATGCTGACAACGGGCCTCATCTCACTGTGAGAACCATCCACCAACCAGGTCAAGTACGAGTTGACAGTCATAACATATCAATCGAAAGTCTGTGTCTTTCAAGAGCAGACATGCAGGTGTAGGATTATCTTAAGACCTTCCAGAGACAGCCCTACTACGGGCAGGGACCCAGGAGCAGCACACCCGCGTTCCCTGTATCCCATTCTTTTAAGCGCTGAGGCGGCTATCGTGGTGGTTTTAGTCGGTAAACCCGGGTTCTTTCCCGGGGAGTCCGACATACCCTCTCTGCCCGCACCGCGAAGAGGCACTCGCAAAATAGTTTACCCACGTAAAAAAAATTGGATTATCTTAAGAAAATCATGTTGTTGTATGTGTGAAGAGATAATCATGTTGTTGGACTATTTAGTCCAAAAGAGAAAATATAAACTTAACTGTGGTGCCACAAAATAATGATTAGAAATAACTACATAAGTAACATAACTACGTCCTAACTGTAGGGGGCGGGAAGACGACTGCTGCGCCGCACTTACACAATAGTGCACCTTGTATTTAATTTGTAGCGTCAGCAGCTGCTATAATATCCCCCTTCATTAAAAGGGGAATATAACAAAACAATACTGACTGCCTCGTTGGTCTCGCGGCATAAATGTGCGCGTGGGATTGGGAGGTCTCGGGTTCGATTTCAGGGTCGGCCAAAGTGTTATTAGGGTTTTTCCGTTGGGAAATTCTCAGTAGCAGCTCGGAGTCTGGTAATGTGCCCGATACGGTACGCCGCCTATTACGTGGGACTAAAATAAAGCGAAAAATGGGTGTAGCAATATACCACTGCCTACCTCTTCAAGGATATAAGCGTGAAACTACATATGTTTATATGTAACAAAACAATACACAATATAAAAAAATCTGAAACAAAATACAATCTACATAAAATAATATAAGTAAGTACCAGGTGCTAGCGCTAGAATCGTGTCATAACGTAACAATGGTGCGCATCAAGTTGCCGAAGCGCTAGTTCTCAGAATGCAAAGAAAGAAAGAAAGAAAGAAAGAAAGAAAGAATAATTTATTTGCACGAAATATGGTATATAAAATAGGTGGTGTATAAAATAAATGTGCTTAGCATATTTCACCCTTTGGGCATGCAAATTGCATAAATAGACTAGTCTATTATAAACCTTTAACTTATATTAATTTACTTAATAAATAACTAAAATTTATTATAAAATATATATATAGCCCAGTGGTGTACGTAACGGACTGCCGAGACGATGGTCTCGGGTTTGATCCCCAGTTACCCCGGGCACACACCTATGACTTTTCGAAGTTATGTGTGTATTAAAATAAAAATATTAATTATCGCTCGCTTAAAAATGTGCCCGGTAGATGGCAATAGGCTCGCCCCCTATTACATTGGGACCGAAACATATCTGGCGAAGTGTGGGTGTGTAATGCACCTCTGCCTACCCCTTCGGGGATAAAAGGCGTGAAGATATGTTATATTATGTTATTATAAATAGCAACAGTTATAATTTAATATTTTAGGTAACATTATAAACTATTTAAACTTATAGATATTACTACATATATACAAATATATGTAATATTTGTAGTCATCATTAAAATGAGTCTCATGAGGACTTTTCAAGTATTCCTGAATGGTATAAAAACACACTGATTATCAACATTTAGTCCTAAAAATCTTATACTATTAGCTTCAGTTAGAGGTTTATTGTTGAAGGTCACATTTAAGTTATCAATTAATTTGTGTCGATTGTAATATTGCATGTATTTAGTTTTTTCTATATTCGCTCTTAAATTATTAATGCCCATCCAATCTATTACTTTGGAAATAGTAAGGTTAACTTCCTCATTGAAAGAAGGTGTGTTATCTGCTGAAATCACAACAGCTATATCATCAGCAAATAAACTACATGGATGATTTAAACAATTGGGGAGGTCATTTATATAAATGATAAATAGAAGTGGCCCTAAAATGCTTCCTTGTGGAACGCCTACCTTATTATATTCTAATGAAGATCTGACTGTAATTTCTTCATTTTTATTATCAATTTCCTTAATTTCTACATATTGCTGTCTATTGTTAAGATAACTATGCAACCATTTTTCAGCTAAAAGTTAACAGTAATGCTATAACGATATAATGTGGGGCTCTTTAACGAACTATATTACTATTTTTAAAAGAGTTATAGGTAACACTAATTTAAAACACAATACCAACACAGTCAATTTTAATCAACTTAATTTTTCTTCGTAAGCCGCTTGTCGAAAGAGCTGGTTGTACGAATAAGAAAGTAACAGTCTCATCCATCCTACCAGCAAACTTCACTGTGCAGCCTGGGCCGTGATGAGGGATGACATATTTTCAAAGCTTTGAAAATTCAGTGGTGATCACCGTGAGTTTGAAGTCAAATACCTCTGCATAGCAGTTTGATAGTGAAAGATAAACAACAGCATACGAGGCATACGTTCTTTCATTTGACCTACATACTCGTGAAAACCTTGAACAAAATATAACTTCAGCTAGTTTTTGTAAAGAAAATCAGAATTCAACAGCCGCTCATTAGGTTGGTAGCTTACATGAGCTAAATGGAGGGAATAATAGTTTGTTTGTTTTGTTTTTCGTGTGAGTGTGTGGCCAACTCTGGTGTCGGAGTTTTCAGACCGCCCAAAGGCCTCCGACATGGCCTAACGACCCATATCCTTAGACAAGAGCCGGGACCGACAGCTTTACGTGCCCTCCGAAGCACGGTAGCGCTCAGATGAAAATGCCACACACGGTCACCCATCCAAGTGGCAACCTGTGCAAGCGTTGCTTAACTTTGCCGATCTGTTAGGAACGGCAAGCCAAGTCTCGCTATGAGCGCTACATAATAGTACAAGTGCAATAGTACAATAATAGTGCAAAGTGCACTGTACCTCTATATATAGGCATATAATACGTTTTAGTTGGATTCATAATATATAGCTCATCATATTGTAGCGTTTTCAGGCTTTCTATAGGAGGTAGTTTTGATAATAATGTTTTTATTAAATTGTGTTTATGAGTGTAGGTTTTCTAAATGTTCTGGGATTATAACAATTAAATAAGGAAGATGATTTATCTCTAAATTATAACGTTGACAAACGCTACGGTAGATAATATGCCTGTTAGTATGTAATATTACTCGTTCGCCATAGTCTATTTAATCTCTATTTCTGGACAAAGCTTCCACTTCCAATCTTAACTACACAAATATCTTCTTAAATACATACTAATTATTAAAAAAAAACTCAATCTTTAGGCGAGTACGCGTGATTTGGTATTTCAAAGCATTACTCAAATAATTAAGTAGGTACGTGACGATTGCATTAAAGTATTTTTAAGGACATCAACATATATTTTTATTATCATTGATTCATAAATAACAACTTAAACAATATGTTTCATGATGTCTTACAAGTATAAAATGAATCACGTTTATAAAAAATATCATGTTAATTCCTCAAACATATTTGATCCAGATAAATATATTCATGATTTCTTTGACAATATTTGAAACACAAACTCACATTTAGGATCTCAGTTATAAATAGAATCAACATTTCTCTTATGTAAGATTTATTCCAAAAGAAAAATTGAGTCAGTTAATTCAATACGGAATAAGGAAATCCACAAACGCAAAATGATTGTCATTGAAGTTAAACAATGCTGTATTTTTACTACATTAACATCAATAAAGAAGACATCTAAGCAAAGAGTTGGATAAAAATTGATAGGACGCTACATACAAGTATCGGCACTAAATAACAAAAACTGCCATTCAAAATTCAACTTTAGTGGACAAAGAAAAGGTTCGTTTTTGTTTGAAGATGTGGAGCCAAACATACTTATTTTTGTAAATAAAATGTGTCAGAGGAGGCGGTGTTCGGTAGTAAGGTTTAATAACGTAGGTTTAATCTTACGGTCTTCAATATACTGGCTAGTACACTCATATACTGTCGCACTGAGTATTTTAGTGTGGAGGGTTTTTCGATACACGAATCTGCGCGATACGAGATACGGCGAAATTGCGCTGGAAATTATGATTGTTATAAATATAGAGTAACACTTAAAAGTTGTTACTGATATTATTTCTAATTATGTTATTCGAAAGCGGCGATAGCCTTATATTGTACGTAACGGACTGCCGAGACGATGGTCTTCGGGTTCAATCCCCAGGTACCCAAGCTACACACCTTTGACTATCCGAAGTAATGTGTGTATAAAAAATGTTAATTATCCCTTAATAATGTGACCGGTAGATGGCAATACGCTTGCACCCTATTACATTGGGACAACATAATTGGCGAAGTGAGAGTGTGTAATACATCTCTGCCTACCCCTCCGGGGATAAAGGCGTGAAGTTATGTTATGTTATGTAGTTTTCCTTATACAAAATTAGAGCCCGCTATCTTTATAGCTTTCAAGGCTAACCAGCTCTGACAGATTTCCTATTATCTTTCAATAGAGGGAGTGACGTCTGATGTTCTTAATCCACAGCGATGGCACTATTCTTTGGTTTAGGCCACTTTCAGAATAGAGTGTATTAACTGCCCTGTAATCGTACATACTGTAAAAGATCTTAATGGCACCTAAACCAAATTTTACGTGCTGTCTGATGCCTGGAAATATCCATGCAATTATTAAATTGTATCCTAACATAACTTAATATTTTATACATAAATTGTACATACACAATAAAATGGCATATTAAATCGTACGTAAACATTTTGCCAAGGAATCACTTTTAATATATCTTATATTTCTTATAAAAATATATTTGCGGTAAGGATTTGTGTGGGAGAAGGTTTTCATTAAAGGTACAAAGTAGGAAACGAAACCAAGAGCTCTCTCCAAAAACCATATCAATAGCCTTATAATTATACATAAAAATTATGAATGATCATACGAAATAAGATGGAAGTACACGTCTTATCGACGTAAGATGTCTATAAGTGATTATTTATTTATTTTATTTTATTTATAGTCTCACGCCTGTAACCCCGAAGGGGTAGGCAGAGGTGTAAATATTACACCCACATTTCGCCATGTTTTTTTTTTAGGTCCCATGTAATAGGGGCCGTTACTGAGTATATCCCCAGACTTTGGGTTGCTACTGAGTATTTGGAAAAACCCAGTAACACTTTTGCCCGACCCGGGAATCGAACCCAGGTCCTCCGATCAGCAGTCGCATACGCTATCCACTGGACCATGGAGGCAGTTTACTTTAATAACTCTTGTAAATCTGCGTTTATATTTAGCAACGAATGCGATATTATATTTACCTACTGACTGTTCCTAGTTTGGAATCAGTTGACCGTATGTGAGTTCTGAAATATATTTGATCCTTCGACAAATAATTAACTATAGTTGCATACAACTGGCTCTATAATACAAATAGTGATACCATCTAATATTAACTCAGTGACATTAAAATAGATATCTGAAAATTCCATTGAAATTTAATTAATAATAATGTCACATTATATTGACAAAGCTTTGATCACAGTTCTGTTTGAGCGTCTCTCAAATTCCATCATTTCTCACATGAGCGGTTTAACTTGATATTAAAATAGTTGTCTCCTCAACTCACATTTCATTTGAAATGATAAAATTTATTTCAGTCTTGAATGAATACATACATACTATATATATACATACTCACGCCTGTTTCCCGGAGGGGTAGGCAGAGACTACGGAATACGAATTAATATTGGATAGTTTTTGACATTTTTGATTTAAATAAAACTGATGTATTGAAATATGAGTGACTTCATCCTCTCTCCAACGCTGCCGTGCCCTATAGGGTCCATAAAGAACTGTGTACCTATTTTATAACATCTATGTAACATTATGGTGTGCAATAAACGTATTGAGTATTGAATATTGAAGTTAGTTAGTAAGTTAGTTAGTTGGACAGGTGTTTTCCGCACTTAGCCACTTAATTGGGCCATTGTGCATTAGCAGTGACACGGTTGTCGCCTGCTACTCATACCATGCAAGCTCCTTCCAGAAGGCCATGAGTTGACCAGTATTGCGCATGGCTTCGCTCATGGTTCTGGGGTTGTTCAGGAACCTCGTCCGTTGTTCGCTCACGCTGGTACAATGTAGGATCACATCAGCGGGTGTTTCTTCGGTCTCCATGCAGCCCCTACATAGTGGGCTGTCCGTGACGCCGATGTTGTAGAGATGCTTGGTTAGTGGATAGTGGCCGGTTATTATGCCAGTCAGATGCTTGAGTGTTTTCCTGTTGGAGTGCTACAGTTTTTGCGAGAGTCGTTTATCTAATTGGGGAAAGGCATCTTTAGATTGCCTACAATCTTTTAACTCTGCCCACTCTTTTTCGTGTTGTTGTAGGGTTCTCTCGCGTTCTTAGTTGGTTGAAAGGTATCGGAACAATTGGTTCGGGTCCCAGAGTTATTGTGTCCGATCCTTTCCTTGCCAGTTGGTCTGCTGCGTCATTGCCTGTGGAGTCACTGTGTCCTCGTATCCACTGGAGCGTGACCCGATTCCTCGCTGCAGTTTTCTGCAGCTCTTGGTGGCACTAAAATTAATATTGAAGTTATGGATAGCAGTTTTGATGGACATATGAAAAAGTTTCGAAACACGTGGATTGATAAACTATTAATTATTGCCGATTCTGCAGAGGGATTTATTAATAGTCTCGCCCCCTTTTACGGGTGACCTGAAAATGCATGGCTAAATGTAGGTGTGATATTACATCTCTGCCTACTCCTTCGGGGAAAACGGCGTGAGTCTATAAAAAATATTAAAAGAATATATATTGAAGTTAAGTTAAATAAAATAGAAGTTATGCAGTGTGTTAAATTTGTTAGGCATGCGCAGAGTTAAAAGGTACCGTGTTTACGTGTGTTACAATTGGATGAAACAAATGTGTGAGTGAAATATGACCTTAAAAAGAGTATAAAATTGATTAAAGCCAGGTCTTGGCTGGTGTGATATTTAGAACTTATCTCGAAATAAATGGCCAAAAAATTACTGATTTTAGAGAATTTGAAGAGTGTGCAGTGATCAATTCAATTACAAATATAATATGTACATAACACATAAAGACTGACAAAGAAGATATTTAAGGCAAATGTAAATGGGACAGGACAATGGGGAAGACTTAGGTGGACTATCTCTGACCAGATCGGAGACATCCTAAAAAAAGGACAGGTCAGAAGTACCCTAAACAAAAGAGCATGAATGAGAAACTTGATCGGAGTGAATGAAGCATGAGAGGTATGTCAGGATCGTTGCAAATGGCGTTCTGTAGTCTCTGCCTGCCCCTCCGGGAAACAGGCGTGAGTCTATGTATGTATGTAACACATATCCCTCTTCAAATGCTTGCCGCGACTTATACTCAACAATTAGTTATCCAACATCATAAAAAGTAATCACTTAATTAGTTTCAACAGTCATTTGCCCCACCCAGCAACCACCAGAGTTCTTATCAAAATGTTGTGCCTAAAAAGTACACATTAAACTATAGAAACGGAAGGTATTATTCGCCCAAATGGCCAATTTGGCGCTATTTGGCAGATATAATTGGCGGATGGCACCGTAAAATAGCTCTTTTTGCGCAGTGTACTATGTAATTTAGAAGATTAATTAGCAAATGCGCTCACGGGATCATGAAATTTGGCACGATGGTTCTTACTGGCGTGTCAATGTTTTAAAGAAGACAATAGATTATAGAGATATCAGATAATATTGGATTAACAAGGAAGAAGATGTGGGTAGTGGAATTAAATCTTATACTATGTTGCATTGACTTAGAATTTTGAACTTTAAAGCTTTTCTTAGTCTTCTCGTGTCTGAAAAATTACAACATCATCAATAGACTCATATTTTTTAGATTCGGCTTCTTATTACGAAATAAATTGTCCGAGGTTTAGTTTATGATACATTATTTTGTGAAACACCTGCTTATTTTGCGTACAGCTACTCAAGTGTGAACGATACGTAATTATCACATAGCTTCTGCTAAGAAGAACTGGCAACAAACCAAATAGGATTTGATATTTTATTGTAATTTTGTCAGATGACCATAATTATAAACTTTTTTTCCAGCTAAGCACTGTGCTAACACAGTTACTATAAAACATAACATTGCACGGAACTAAATAAAATGACACTTTTAATATAGAACACGGCGAAAACCTGTAACCTATTACTCATACCCACCCATACTAGTACCAAGTATTTATTAGTAGAAAATATTCTACCTTTCCAAAAGTTATTATACCTTTAAAGTCGGTAATAAAATTTTACTAATACAGATAGTCGATTTTAAACTTTCGCGATTTGTATACATCAAACAATATTATTTAGCGGGTCTTAGTCGCGATAATGTATTTATTTCAAGGCATAAATACGTCTGTTATTCTCCTACATTTCTACCGGCTTGCAACGGCTTGCGGCGGAGGAGTCCCTCCGCGACCACAACCGGTATTTATGCCTTGAAATAAATTCATTATCGCGACTAAGACCGGCTAAATAATACAGATAGTACTTATGTATCCGTATAGAAAGATCCATGTTCTGAACATTATATAGGTGTGATAAGACGTAGATAATACGCTTAACATAAGCGCAAAGATTATTATGATTCGTCTGCTTCATTAATACTTCATGTGAGTTTGCTGTGAAAAGAAAACTTATTACGTACGTAATATTTCTTGGATTTAATTATTGCCTGCCTATTTTCTTATATTATTAGCTTTGTAAAGCGGTTTTACTCGCCACACTTTGTCCGTTAAATCATGGTATAGTTTTGTTTACCTCTACTATGCGTACTCTTTGCTTTTTTTTAGCTTCTAAGGTTTATCGCGTGGTGTTACTTTACCGATTGTCTACTTCAATGTAGATATCTTTTAAGATAATTTTTTTAATCTGAGCTATATTAGGTCGTCCAGACAAACAAGCCCATCAGCTTAATTATAGTAATAGGAGTATAGATAGCTGTGTCTTATGGTCACTCCTGCCGATGTTAACCACATAAGGATCGTAACGAGATGTTACGTAGCTTATTGATTGATTGAAACTCTTACACCAGAAAAACAAAACAATACAAGAATACATTGATCAAATTATAAACAACTTAAAACTAGTGTACAAGGGCGGTCTTATCGCAAAATGCGATTTCTTCCAGACAGCCAAATGGAATACATAATTGAGTAACTGATAGAATGGGTAGGTAATAATTAATGGTGTACTTAATGGAATAGTGTATCCTAACGAGCTCAACAAAACTAATAATAATACTATGTACTTACATACTAATAATACAACATACATAAATATATATTTTATAAAATATATAAATAGATACCATAAATAAATACAATATAAATAATGATATAAATAGATACCATAAATAAATACAATATCAGTGCAAGTTTAAAAGAGTAGTCATGAAATATCTGCTAAGTAGTGTTTGGTGACAAGTTTCTTAAATAATGTCAACGATTGAGCCTGTCTTATTATCTCAGGCAACGAATTCCACAATCGTACAGCCTATACAGTAAAAGATTTGTCGTAGAAAACCGTAGAGTGTGCAGGAACTTTCAATCTAAGCTATCATCATCATCAGCCTCCAAGAGTCCACTGCTGGATATACGCCTCTCCAACGGCACGCCACTGAGCCCGATTTCCGGTATTTCGTATCCAGCCGCTATCAGCCTCTTTGCGTATATCGTCACTCCACTTAGCCAGAGGGCGCCCTACCCTACGTTTGCCAAGGCGTGGTCTCCACGATACTCGAACGTTTATCGGTTCTTCGACAAATGTGGCTTTAGCTTATAACGCTGGACTATTATTGGACTGTCAACTACTAATATTTTCTAAATCCGATTCCGTCTCTGCTAAAGTATACCTCAGCAAACTGATGAACTGAATTATATTTTCTTTAATAGAGACGCAACACATTTAAAAATAGAGACAACACCTCTACTAGTAGGAGTATAGACTAGCCCCAAAAATTGCCTAATAGAACATGTGAATTTCTTTTATCAGCATTGAACAATAATATCCTAATGGAGGAAATAACATTGAATTAATAACAATGGTTTATGCCTTAGTTTCTAATTTCATTCTGTGCCTCTCAGTAACAGACCATTACGCAACTAATATTATTTCAAATAAAATGTTATATACACCACTATTTTTTAATTAGTAAAAAAACTGCCGATCAACGGACGAGGCTCTGGCAAACAAAATATCCCGATAAGCGGCAATAGGCTCGCCACCTATTACGTGGGATCAAAACACTGGCGAAAAGTGGGCGTTTAATATGCCTCTGCTTACCCCTTCGGGGAAACAGGCGTGAGTTTATGTATGTATGTATGTACAAAAACTTTAAGGACAGATTAGCGAAGATATTATTATCATATATGTGACGTAAGAATTTCATAATATCAATAAAGAGCAAAGTTATTATCATTTGTTTATTGTAGAAAATCTCACTAAACTTAAATCATAGTCATATTTTACAATCCATTCACTAATTCATTGATAAAATTCCATCATGTTCATTCGCATTCTCTCTGTCGCACTTATGATGTAGGTAGCCATAGAAAATAAAATGAAGAGGGGAATTTATCAATGGTTCATTTTACTATGATACTCGTAGTACTCGGGTCGGTCATAGTATTAGTATTGCATTAACCAATTATCACGTATTTTTGTGGACAGTTTTGAGACAGTTTTGGGACTTAGTGTTTTTATTTTTTAACTACATAAATATGATCAGTTAAAGATGCTTAGTGCTGTGTTAAATTTTTTGTACTAATAAAAAAATAGCGGTGTATATCATGCCATTTTTGTCAGTTTCTTCATAATAAGTATGAATGTAATTACTATATCCTTACTCAAGGATTTCTCGGAATGAAGCTAATAGGAATCGATGTATCGGTAGAAAACGCCGGAATCTTAGTATTATATAATATATTTTATTTTGTGTTGAGTTACTGAGCAAAACTAAAATAAAATTCTTCACAATCGTGACCATTAAATGTATCGTTAATTCTAACCTTACCCAACGTCTAGTTTGATGATGATTTGAAGAAAATATAATTATTATGACCCAATGTCTAGACTAATGTATTTAACTATAATATTACAAGCTTTGTTGCGTTTTGTCGTAAAAGATCACTTAAAACAACAAGTGCTTGTGAGTCTGTTGTGTACAATAATTTATCTATTGATAAAATCAAAAAGAGATGAACATAAATAATATATCTCATACTAAATGTTACTTAATGATTTCTAAAATATCGCCTTTAGTTTTCTGATATTATGTGTTCGCTTAAAATGGGGTGAACAGTCGGATAATGGAGTACTTACTAAGGCAATAACCGGTTCCGTGAAATAATTGCATCATATTTGTTAAATGTGTAGCAATATGTAGCAGCAGAAACACTTAAGTTGAAACATAAGAGGTAATCAATAAACGTATCTTCGTTTCATGGCAATGTGTTTTGTGAACTACTCGAAGGCCCCTGACATGACCTTCCTCTTATGTGAGAAATACTGAGACCAATGATAATGCGGCTTCTTAAGCACTTCAAATAGCACAAAACTGACCGACGCAACAATAAACACAAAATTATTTACTTTTTTAATTATTTTAACTGTAGATTACTGTGTTTACTTCATCATGAATTGGTAAATGAGCTTCATGAAGTATTACTGAATGATTTCAGTTACCCTGTTTGTAATACAAATTAATAATAAACGATTTCTGGGATCGTGATAAATTAAAACAATTTGCTTCCGTAATTATCTTGAACACATTAGGCAAAAGCTGGGAAAAACAAATTTTCTATTTTACTTAGAAGACGAACTTCTTTGTCAACTACCTACGTGTTTATTTTTTAACTAGAGGATGTCCGCAGCCGCTAAACCTGCACATTTTTATGAATTCAACTATTTCTGGCCGTTCCCTTGTGTATTTGGGGAAATCCCTTTTTCGTGCACCGCTATTGTGCCCTTGGGAACATACTCGTACATGCCAAAATGTCATCTTCCTGCGCCGACCTATGTGAGTCAGTCAGTAACGCAAGTATTTTATACACACAGATTACGTTTTTTTAATGTTGACCTAATTACCGTTGCTAACCTTTTGATAATAATATAATACCTGGAGCGGTGCGTACCGGAATTTTAAATACTCATTTAACGTTTTTATTTCATTACGATCCTTTGTTGTTGAAATTTTAAAATGTGTACGCCAGTTGACCGAAAGGTTCGCTAAGTAGGTTAAACGGATATTATATTTTGCGAAATTTTAATCACAAATCGGCTCACTGTAAGCGTTGAACGTAAACTGTAATTTTTCGTTACAAAATGAGCATCAATTTTTAAATCCCGATTTTATACTTCAATTATGAAGGTATTAACATATAAATTAACAGCTACGTATGATGCGGATTTGAGCGTCGGATAAAGAAAGCATACAGAAATTCGTTCAGTAGTTCTAGAGTTTATTGCGTTTACACAGGTAGACAGACGTTATAACGGCCTACGTCAAAGGCTTTATAAAATGCAATCTGAGGCATGGAGTGGTAGTACTGAATGTTAATGAAAATTGTGCTGAAACTATTTGTGCCTGCCCACCCATCCATGGACCAGACAGCGACGAAGTTACTTAACCTCACGAATCTATATTCGTCGTCTAATTGAAAAGCTAGCATTGCTAGACATTAGCTTGTCACTTAGTCTTCCATTGTCACCGCTTATTTGATCTAAAAGCCAATAGTTAAACCTCACGTTTCAAAATAAGCTTTCAGACATTGCATAAACGTGATTGACATTAAAACTAAGTGCGGCAGATCAATATACGTTATCTGTCTATCATTGTTGTATCTCTATCAATTTAGATTTTAGAATATATTTGGTCGAAGTTTGACCTTTCGCCGTGTCGTCGAAAATCTAAGCTCAGACTAGTTGATCAGATTCGGGCTTCTAATTGCTTTCGCTTTAATCAAAATATGACGGGAAATATTTAATAAATGGTTTGTGGTATTATTTCGAATCATCGTCAAATCATTAGCAATGGATTAGTGATATTAATTTACAAAGATTTTGAAAAAAGTTCTCTTCGCCTCCTTGGGTCCCCAATATTAGACGAAGGTTTTTTTAATTATTAGGAAAAAATTCAAAATTTTAGTGATATTTCAGACAGGTTACTCAAAATTAATATGCATTCGGCTTTTACTATTATCAAAATTGTCTTTTTGTGCTTAAATTTACACATGCTCTTCAATCTTCCCCTTTTTGGAAAAACCCATCTCTACTCGCCCAAATTGACAAACTTATGCCAATTACCTTAATCAAAATTCTAAATCTGGACCTGAATGACCGAGGGTGGCTACAGGCGTCTTTGCCTGTACGCCTGAGTGACCTTGGGGTTCGGAAAATTTCTGACGTAAGCTTACCAGCATTCCTGTCCTCGGTCCACGGCACTGCAGAATTACCCAGGTAAATTTTTGCACCCACACTGGTCGATCCTGAGGTGCCGTGTAAGATCGATGCCATAAATGCTTGGAAAATGGCTTGTCCAAGCACTGAGTTACACCAAAATCCGTCTTTGTAGAGGCAGTGGGACGGGCCGCTTTGCAGCGTGGTACGAGAAAATCCCTTAAGTACGTCGTCCAATACTGCAGAGCGTGCTCGCATTGCTTCTTGCCTTCGTTTAGGTGCGCAATGTGTTTCTCCACACTGTCGAAAGCCTTAGTCATCATGGTCTGTCATGCAGCAGGAGCGCAGGTCGTATTTCACGACATGCTAACCTCAATGACATACTTCGCCGGGCTCTTGTCACCGCTGGCATTCCAGCCCAACTTGAACCTCAGGGCTTGGCACGCGACGATGGCAAAAGACCAGACGATATGTCTTTACTGCCCTGGATGCTGGGTAGGCCTTTGGTGTGGGACGCAACTTGTGTCGAAACCCTTGCGCCATCTCATCTTCCTAGGACAGCGGGTTGTGCGGGCGCTGCTGCAGCTACAGTGGAGACTCTCAAATGGCGCAAATACATAAATCTAGTAGGAGATTATGTATTTGAGCCGTTTGGAGTCGAAACGTTGGGACCGTGGGGTCCAAGAGCGTGATCTCTTTTTAGAGATCTCTCAAAGAGACTGGTTAACGACTCGCATTACCAGAAGGCTGGCCTGTATTTGGCGCAAAAGATGAGCATTGCCATAAAACGTGGCAATGCTGCCAGCATTCTGGGCACGCTTCCAATTGACGTCAATGTGGTGGATTTCCATGACGCCCTTTAAATTTTCTTTTCCTTTCTTTTTTTTTTAATGTATCGCCTTTATTTTTTAGTTATTTAAGAATAAAAATTATTGTTTCATTTTATGTGTAAATAGTCATTTACCTATAGTTAGTTTTAATTTGATTGCAAATAAATAGCATTCTTATATTTACAAAGATTGTATTTGTGATTTACATTATGTTTTAAAATGGCGCTATTGTGATTTACATTATATGTTTTAAAATTAAGGTGCATAGCTATCTATGCACCTTAATTTGGTCGTTTCAAACGTTACAAGAAGAAAAGAAATTGCTCCCTTAATATATTCATCGAATCGTAAGTTTTAGACCCGGTTCCTAGTATGCTGAGCCCGGGATTTTGACGGCTCCGTGAAAATGCAATCTATATGAAAGTCCGTCAAAACGCCCAATCCCGTGTGTCTGATTTAGTCATTTGTAGACCTTCATGTAAGATCTACTAACTCAACGGTAGCATATTTTGGTCCTTCCGAGAACCGGGCTCTAGGGGTCGCGTCATATTAGATAATGCTTGTTGACGTTTTGAATTTTAGAAGAATTTTATTATTTACAATATTATAGACGTACGCCTGTTTTCCTGAAGAGCTAGGCAGAGGAGTAATATAACACCTATATTTTGTATTTCGTTAAGGGTCTTTTAACACCCTGTATATAAGTATATGTATGAGTTAACTAGTTAAAATTGTACCTACTAGCTCTTCTAAGTTTGGGTATCAGTTGACCGTATGTGAGTTTCGAAACGATATTTATTTGATCCTTTGACAAATAAAATCAACTAAAGTTGCAAACAACTGGCTCTATAATACAAATAGTCATACCATCTAATATTAACTCAGTGACATTAAAATAGATATCTAAAAATTCCATTGAAATTTAGTTCATATTAATGTCACATTATATTGACAGAACTTTGATCACCGTTCTGTTTGAGCGTCTCTCGAATTCCATCATTTCATACATGAGCGGTTTCACGTGAAATTATAATAGTCGTCTCCTCAACTCTCATTTCATTTGAAATGATAAAATTTGGTTTATTGCAGTCTTGAAAGAGTATTGGATAGTTTTTGACGATTTGAATTATCATAAACTAATAATTACTGCCAGTTCTGAGGAGGGATTTATTAGAATTCATCATACAATATTATTTAGCGGGTTTTAGTCGCAATAATTTACTTATCTCTTCTTCTTTCTCTAAGCGTTATCCCAGTTTCAATCTGGGGTCCGCTTTCTAGTCTAACCGGATTTGACTGAATATTAGCTTTTCCACGGAGCGACTGCCTGTCTGACCTCCGCAACCCGAAGGGATAGCGATATTCCATGGTTTAGACTAGTGTCAGTTTTATTTAGAAGGTACTGACGCCCTGTAACGATTGTCAAAGATCTTCATGACAACCGGGACCGACGGCTTAACGTGCTCTCCGAGGCACGGGACAAGCGATAATTAACAATTCAATACGCACATAACTCCGAAAAGTCATTGGTGCGCGCCGTGGATTCGAACCCGATACCCTCTGCATGGCAGTCTGTTGGTATACCCACTCGGCTATCGCCGCCAATAATTACTTATCTAAAGGCATAATTACCTCTGTTATTCTCCTACGTTTCTACCGGCTTGCAACGGTTGTGGTCGCGGAGGGATACGACCACAACAGTTGCAAGATAGAATTTAGTATTTTATTGTAATTTTGTCAGATGACCATAAAAATTATTATAAACTTTATTTTCAGCTAAGCACTGTGCTAACACAGTACTATAAAACATAACATTGAACTGAACTAAATAAAATGACACTTTTAATATAGAACACGACGAAAACCTGTAACCTATTACTCACACCCACCCATACTAGTACCAAGTATTCATTAGTTGTAAATATTCTACCTTTCCAAAAGTTTAATATACCTTTCTAGATAGTTCTTATGTAGCAGTATAGAAAGATCAATGTTCTGAACATTACATAAGTGTGATAAGACGTAGATACTACGCTTAACATAAGCGCAAAGATTATTATGATACGTTTGCTTCATTAATACTTCATGTGAGTTTGCTGAGAAAAGAAAACTCTCAAATCAAATCAAATCAAATCATCTTTATTGTGGATCATAGGTAGTTGAACATAATACAAATGGTCTTAATTAAATTTTCTATGAGCAGCTATGTCCTAACCTTAAGGTGTACAATATAATGTAGGTAAGTCATTTAAACGGAATTTACATCATATAATATATAAAAAACATGCATATCAACAATAATAATTATAGTAATACATCGCAAATTATTAGTTAATTAAGTATTAATTTTAATAAATTTAAATAAACAGTTTGTAACTAAAAGGACTTTCTACTTCATCAACTCGAAAAAGCATTTTTCTCATCATGTATGTATACAAAACGCATCATGACCCAGGCAGATTATATTTTAATAGTGATTTGTCGGCAAAGAAGTATTTTATAGAGTAATAGCATGTGCTCACTAACAGTTCATGGAGTTTCTTTTTAAATGATTTTACTTCAGTAATTGCTCTTATAGGCCTTGGAATATTATTGAATATACGCGGAGCTGCGCAGAAAATACTTTTGTGTACGAAATGAGTCTTACTAGGAACCATGTCTAGCTTGTCCTGATGCCGTATACGGGTTTGATACTTAAATAAACCAGTATTATTTTTGACAAAAACTGCGACTTCAAAAATATACACACACGGTAATGTTAATCCGTTCAGTTTTTTGAAAAATGGTTCACACGATTCGGTTTTCTGTAGGTTGAAAATTGCCCTGACCCACCGTCTCTGTGCAACGAACGCGCGTTCCTTATCAACACTATTGCCCCAAAATATCAAGCCGTATCTAAGGTTAGAGCTGACGTAACCATGGTATGCCGTTATAAGTGTTGGTAGGTTTGTAATTTTCCTTAATCTGTGAAGTGCATATGAGAATTTGCTTAATTTTTTGCAGACATAGTCGACTTGTTTTTTCCAATTTATTTTGTCATCAACGTGTAACCCTAGAAATTTCGTTGTTTCTGTTTCTTCTATGTCTTTATCTTGATACTTGATATTTAAAGTACCCGTGCGTCGAGTTCTTATTTGAAAATTCATTATTTTGGTCTTCTCAATATTAATCATTAATTTATTTGAATTAAGCCAGTCATTTACTAAAACTAAAGATTCATTAATGTCAGATTCTAAGTTAATTGTATTGTCATTAGTAAATAGTACAGTGCTATCGTCAGCGAATAATGTCATGTCATGATTTATTACCGATGGCATGTTGTTTATATAGACCAGAAAGAAAGGAGCGGATAAGATACCTCCTTGTGGAACGCCAAGTTTTACCGTTCTGGATTCAGACGTAAAGGTTTCTTCTGTTTTCGTGATTATGTTTACTTTCCTTATCTCTGTAATCTGTTGCCTATTAGATATAATTTTATGAGATTCTATGCATTGCCTCTCACACCGTATGCATATAGTTTTCTCAGAAGAATATTATGGTCAACGCGGTCGAAAGCCTTTGACATGTCCATATATATTGCTACAGCCGGTAGTCCTTTGTCCAAATTATTCATAATTTTCCCTAAGAAATTATATATTGCTACGTTAATCAACATATTTTTTCTGAAGCCATATTGACTTGGAGAAAAGATGTCATGGCTTTCGAGGAAAGTGTACATACATTTATAAATGACCTTTTCAAAAATTTTGGCAAAGATAGGTGATGGCGCTATGGGCCTATAATTGTTCATATTTGTTCTGTCACCTTTTTTAAAAACTGGCTTTACAATTGAAATTTTCAATTTGTCCGGAAATATGCCTTCTTTTATACATAAATTTACTATATAACTTAGGGGTTCTGATATTATATTAGCAACATCTTTAACAATATTAGTCGCAATACCATCATAACCGGTACTGTTTTTATTTGTTATTTTATTGATGTCTTCTGGAATTGTTGGAGTCAAAAAAATAGAGTTATAATTATATGTCAACTTATTAACCCTTGAGGTGCGATCAAACTAAAGGCAAAGTGCCACAAGTGCGAAAGGTCACGTTGCTGCAAATTTTCATTGGCATAGGTTACCGGAAAAAAATTAATCATGACACCTTAATATAATTATATCACATAAATTGCATATCATTGTGTTGGTTATAAAATCAGCTATCATAATAATAACATGAATTACTACTAAATACTCACCTTTCCGGCAAAACAAGCTTACAAACTTAGAAGTTTGTTTTCTTTTTTCACTCGTTCACACAAACATTTTGTCACATATTAATGAATTTCATTACTTGTTTGGTTCAAAAACACAAAAACATTATCACATATACCTTTAGGTTTTCACACAATACATTATTTATTTGTAACAAACGGATCTAACGCCACCAAAAAAATTATAATCCGAACGCGTAACAAAAAGTTCGCCGTGCCAGGCCGCCATGTTACTGTAACGAACACTGTGGCTGTGAATTATTTACCATTTGAAACACGTTATCGTGTTTCAAATGGTAAATAATTCACACAGTGAAAATGTACAACAGTGCTAGTATTTAGTTGCTAAAATATGTTTTCAGATAAATAATCTGGGTACTTTTATGTCTTTCATAACTATTAAAAGAAAATTTATCATAAAACACTTACGAAAATAGCGAGTTTCAAGAGTAGAAATAGCCCTTCTAAAAAGTTTTTGCCTTTTATCACTGTATCTCTTGTCTTTGTCACGAATAATGTCACTTCACAATTAATATTTATTTATTTCTGAGTAAATCTATATAAGTATCTTTATAAAATATTCACCGGTTTCTTCCACAAGACAACTTTTATTATAAAGATCGCGGAACAAAACACAACAATGGCGGACGCTTTCGCAACTGAGACACAGATAAATATATTTCAATATTTTTTGGCGCGTTTCGTTTCCCTCACCCTTCTAAAACGATTTAGTTGCATAGAATATGAACTATTCTAATAGTTACTACTTTCGTTTCTTGGTTTAAGTAAAACAAAACGTGAAAAAACCGCGACCAATAGAACGATTTTTAATTGAGCACGACCGTGCGTGCCTCAAACACTTCGGACCACCAAAATTAGAGCACGACCGTGCGTGCTGTAATGACGTGGGGGGGTTAAAATAATTATTCAGTGTATTGAATTGTTTGTTGTCATTGTTATTTATGTCAAGGAAAAAGTCATTAAATGTTTTAGCGATGTCTTTGGGATTGGATATTATTTCGGGATTGGCAATTATTTGTTCTACGCTATCAAACGGAAATTTATATTTGATCTTATTAATAACATCCCACGTCGCTTTACTTTTGTTTGTGGCAGTCCTAATGTAGTAATCGTTTTGGGTTTTTTTTGTCAGCCTTATTATTTTTTTGTATCTTTTAGCATAAGTCTTGAATGCGTTTTTGTTTGAAGCATTTGGTATTTTTCTATACTGCCACAAGAGATGGCATTTACGTTTACTACATATTTTTAGGCCGCGTGAGATCCAGTTAGGTTTTGATTTGTTAAAATTTTTAATTCTGGTTAAGGGGAAACACAGGTGATAAAGCATAATAAAGTTTTCGTGAAATTCGTTATAGGCACGATTTGCGTCTAAACAGCGGTAAACATCACTGTTGGGCAATTGTTTTAAATATTTAATAAATAGTGCTCTGTTATTTTCAGAATAAATTCTTTTGAATGAATACCAATATTTTAAAGTACAAGTTTTTTAACCGGGTTTTTAACAATTTGTGCATTGTGGTCTGACAGTGCTAGCTCCTTGGTAGTGACTTTACACGATTTTAAGTTGTGGGCTCTATTGTCTATACAACTTTTACTAGCAAAACGCGTTATTTCCTTGACCTGCAGTTTCAAGTTATAACTAATTAATAGTTCTATAAATTCGCTGGAAACTCTAGTTTGCTTTAAAATATCAATGTTAAAATCTCCGCATAGAATTATTTTCTTTCCACTTGAGCTTATGTTTTTTAAAATCTTATTTAATATCGTAAAAAAACTTGTTATAGAATTGCTAGCGGAATTTGGAGGTCTATATATACATATGATTATTGTTTGATTGTCCACTAATTCGATAGCAGAGCATTCAATTATATTACTAATCGATAATTTTGAAATGTTACTTAATACCTTGAACTTGATGTTGTTTTTTAATAATATACACGAACCTTCATGTCTGCTATCCCTCATAAAATAAGACACAAGCCTGTAATTTGAGATTGTAAGATAAACATCGTCACCTTCCGTCATGTTGTGTTTAGTGATACATAGAACGTCAATAAAAACATTTTGTGTAGCTAATTCATGGATACAAATAGACAGCATGTCAGATTTATTGAGCAATCCATTAATATTTTGATGGAGAACAGTAACAAAATTATAAGCGAAATAAATTATTTGAATTTGGACTTTTATTTTGGGCAGATTCATGGTCTTCTGGCTTGTTCCTTAAATCGCTAATGCAATCGGCACTTTCTCTATTACGATAACTTAGCCCATTTTGATCAAAATCTAAACTAACTTGGACACATTAATTGTCTACAGATGATTTACTATTTTTATTTAGTAACATTGTCTTACATTGAGATACTTTTAAGTTATAACTTAAACATAGTATTTCTTTCAACAGTGACCTTGCAAGATTCAATACATAATTTTGACAGCTTGGTAAAGATCTAGAGTAGTTCATGTCCATGTAGAATACATTACTATATTTCTTACCGATAAACCGGAGTAGATAGTTAATTTTAGACTCTATTAAAAACCTGTTCTTTGGTACTTCACTTATGATCACATTTGTATTAGCTGTTAGAGAGAGCCAACGATGTAGATTGATGTCTATATCAGACGGATTTTTGTCGCAGCATCCACCAAGTACAATAACGTAGTCGCTTTTAGTTAGTGTGTTGATGTCTTCTCGTGGATATCTCAAGATTTCTTTTAGTGTCGCACCGGGTTTTATGTAGGAGCTGACAGCGTACTCTAGCCCAAGTAGATTTTGCAAGATATGGCGTAGACCACGTCCTTGGCCATCGCCTAGAATAATTACCCTGTGCTTGACGATTTGTGTTTTCGATATGTGTGCGTTTACTGTAGATGATCGTTTCGTTTCCTTATTAATTTTATATTATCTTTGTGGGTATTTGATTGGTCAGTCGTATAGCTCTCGGATATATTTTGTTCCGAAGTTGGTTTACTGGGTGATAATAGAGTGTTTGTGTAAGCACTTCTAGCTAAATGTATTGGAGAGTGGCGAGACGAGCTTAATCTCATGTTTAGTAGCCTCTTCGACACTGGTGATGAATAATTTCTTTGTTGAGAGGTAGTGCAGGTTATTTTCTTCAGTAATTCAATTTGCATTTGCTGATCATGAATATTTTATTTTAATTGAGAGTTTTCCAAGTTAAGATTTTCAATTTCTATATATGCGCCTTTAAATTTTTCCTTAAACTCATTTATTTCTCGTATTAGGTCCTCAACAAATGATTGGTCATTATTTTGTGTAGCACTCTGTATACTCAACATAGTCGAATCTAACATAGTTGAGGTCAATATGTCTTGACTAGTTCATAAGTTTACTTGTGATTGGGATCTCGTCAGTTTGTTTCTCATAGTCACGTTTTCCATCTTAATTGCTTTTATATATATATATATATCTTTGTAGTATAACAGCTTTTGAATGCTGAGTTGCTCGTGTTTCAAGTAAGTAAATCGTCAGGAAATAATTGGACGAACAAAAAGTGAATTATCCGGTGAGGTTCGAACACGCTGCTATGTACTCTTCAGTTGCCACAGTTTTGAATGCGCTATGTGCTTAAGCGTGATGGTCAATTTATCGACTACTAGTTTAAGATTTTTATTTTAAATTCAACAAAGTCGTTGATGTGACTCATGCAGAAAATATTGTTGCTTCTGGTTCACAACAACACTTGTCACTTTTTATGTTTTTTGCACTTTGTTATTAATTCTTTCGATTGCTCATGTCACTTGATAACTTAATTTGGTTGAAATTAGCCGCTTGAGAGGTTGTTAAATTGATTTATGTTTTTGAAGCAGAATGTTGATATTATGGTTAAAATCGGGTTCTTATTAGTGTAGCTGGTTCACAATACACTGGATAACATTGTCACTGGAACTTTGGACGGTTCTTCACTCATTGAGATAAAATAGGCACTTGAAATAGCAGTTTTTATATTATTTATCAATAATTAGTACGGACTCGATGTTACCGTGACAGCCAGCGCCCTCTTTACGAACCTAATATTTCTTGGATAAAATTATGGCCTGTCTATTTTCTTATAATTAAAATTTGCTATACAACGCGGTTTTACTCGCCGTACTTTGTCCGTTAAATCGTGGTATAGTTTTGTTTACCTCTACCATGCATACTTTTTATTTTTTTTATTTTTTTAGCTTCTAAGGTTTATCGCGTGGTGTTACTTTACCGAAACTACTTAATTAATGCCGCTACCTATCTTTTAAGCTCATTTTATTTTTAATCTGAGCTGTATTTATATATATTAGGCCGTCCAGACAAACAAACCCATCAGGTTAATTATATGAGTGTTGATAGCTGTGTCTTATGGTCACGCCCGCCGATGTTAGCCACATAAGGATCGTAGCGAGATGTTACGTAGCTTAACATCATCATCAGCGTAAAAGAATCCACTGCTGGATATAGGCCTCTCTAATGGCACGCCACTGAGCCCGATTTTCGGTATTTCGTGTCCAGCCCCTTCCAGCCATTTTGCGTATATCGTCACTCCACCTAGCCAGAAGGCGCCCTATACTACGTTTGCCAAGGCACGGTCTCCACTCTAGAACACGGATACTCGAACGGCTATCGGTTCTTCGACAAATGTTGCCGTAGCTTATAACGCCCTTTATTGATTGGACTGTCAACTACAAATATTTGCTAAATCCGATTCCGTCTCTGCTAAACTTTACCTAACCGCTTGACCGCGCACAAGTGACTATTCTCCCTTTTTCGAAATTCCGTAGACCGCGCACAAGTGACTATTTTCCCTTTTTGGTTACAGCGCTATACTCGGTCTGAATTAACTGTTTCTTTATATTACGTAATGTTTTTAATCCTTTATCTCTGTTCTATTCAAGTCATTGAACATTTCTTCATGCTAAAAATACGAAGCGAGTCTTAAATCGTTAACCCGGAACGAAAAAATAATGTCAAATGCCACTCTTTGTTTCGCGCGCTCCGTGATTACGTGCAATCGTATGCGTGTAATTAAATATTTTTATACTATGATACATGTTTTTTTTATTTAATTCGGTGTAGATAGAATCCCTCTACAGTGAAAACTCATAAAATATGTATGTCATCGATTTACTTTTTAAAATAATCCTGTTTAAAATACACAAAGTGCTTTTTTAAACGATAGTCAATGTTCGCTGCTAAGTATAATAAATTAGAAACTAAATATCAACAAAGAAATCATACGACTTGAACGAATCTTTCATAAGGTTGAAGAAAAACATCACTTCAACTTACTCATGTTGCGCCCATCTGGCGAGCGGCGGCGCGACATTTTGTTTAGAACGTGAGCGGTCGAGTGAATTCGGTGAATTGGCGCTAGCGGTCAAGCGGCTAAGCAAACTTATGAACTGAATTATAATTTCTTTAATACAAACGTAACACATTTAAATATAGAGACTACACTTCTACTAGTCTATGCTAGCCCCGAAAATTGCCTTAGAACATGTGGATTCCTCGTATCAGCATTGAACAATAATATCCTAATGGAGGAAATAACATTGAATTAATAACAATGGTTTATGCCTTAGTTTCTAATTTCATTCTGTGCCTCTCAGTAACAGACCATTACGCAACTAATATTATGCCCACTAATATTATAAATTCAAAAGTGTGTATGTATGTTCCGTTTTCACGCTAAAACGGCTGAACCGATTTTGTTGAAATTTTATATAAAGATAGATTGGACCATGGAGACGGACATAGGCTACCATAAGTTGCAAAAAAATAACTAGGAGGGATTGTAGGGAGGGTAGAAATTAGTTTGGCACAAATTTACCTCTTGGAAGAAAGAACGCATGCGCTGTAATAATTGAGTGCGCATGTGCTATTGTATATCACTGTCAGTACTGTCACATCATACACAATGTCATATTGTGCACGGTGCTTACATTGTTCGCAAATATTACTGGAAAGTAATAATTATATACTATGCTTAAACGGCTACAACGATTTTCTGAACTTATATTATAAATGCGAAAGTTTTCATAGATATACATAATTATATTGAACATATATTGGAACATGGCCTTGACATTTGGCTGTAAAGTCAAAGTCAAAATAAAAACTCAAAATCCTTTATTCTATTAAATCACAAAAGACACTTATGATCGCCAAATTTAAAAAATTACTACTTAAAGCTTCTACATTTACATTTACTGCCACGTTCGCAAAGCAAAGGCATAGAACCACGAGAAAGAACGGGCAATAAAACTCACCGTCACTCTTTTTTATCGCCAGGTTTTGTTTAATACATAACGATTTCAATTTTGTAAGGTGCTGCAACTGTTACACCTTCTTTGTCACTTGTTTATATTAACTCTACTTAATACTCAAGCATAATCTAGTTAAATTTTGATGTTCGTTTAATTAGCCTCCTGAAAATAGACATGGTGAAATAGGAGCATCCACTAACATTAAGTACGTAATAATAATGCAGGCAATCCGCGCAAATGTTCAGAACCATGATGAAAATTATGCAGTTAAATATTAAAAATGTAATACCAGCCCGTAAGACCGACATCGACCAGTTATCGCAAGTAGCACCCGTTCACGAGTATGACGCATGGGCCATTCATCATCTCTCTTGCCATATCAGGGGGAAAGGGATGACCCGACCCACGACGCCACCACAAGAAATGACATGTTAGTGAGCATGACGACAACGGTACACGGACCGACAGTAATTAACGATCTGTTGGTATACTGACCGTGCACGCGAATTACCTCCATTTTCCAGATCAATAATATTATCATTAATTTGTGAAACGCGTGAAAAATGCAAATGTAGTACCTATATTTGATTGACATGATACCTTATGAAATACAACCACCGATCGAACTGATTAAGTACAAGATAATAACACATTAAATAAAAAAATAATTTAACACATAAAAAGTATCTAACTAAATGAATGACATTTAATGATGTGGTGGCGATACCAAAAACAATAATTTACATAATTTTATTTGTCTGAAATGCGCTAAACGGCAAGTCCAAAATACTTATTGTGTTTGGTATCGGTATCTTGTTGTAGATACGAATACTAAGTCCTATAAAAGAACTATGAATTTTGCACAAACTGCAATTAGGAACACATATTTTTTTTCTATTTCTTGTATTTATAGAGTGTATATCACTGTTCTTTGAATATGAATTTATATTTTTACGCACATGCATAACACTAACATAAATATACTGAGACGCTACTGTTAGAATCCTTGAATCTTTTTTGCGCGAAGCTTTTTCTTGTATGCAAGGTGATGTTATTATGTACCTTTTGGTAGATAATGTCATGGATACTGAGCGAGTTACTTTGTACCCTATATGGTTTCTGAATTCATTAGAATAATCAGGAGTGTCTTCACATAAATTAAGACTGAAAGAAGATTTGTGTTACCCCGAAATTAACGAGTGCGAAGTCGTGGGCAAAACCTAGTTTGAAATAAAATGCTATCATATGAAATATATATCATTTCATTTTTATCCATTTCTTTATAATAAGTACAAACGTAATTACAAGCCTCTATATCCTTACTCAAGGATTTCTCGGAACGAAGACTAATAGGAATCGATGTATCGGTAGAAAACGCCGTAATCTTAGTATAATATTTTATTTTGTGTTGAGTTACCAAGTAGAAATAAAATAAAATTCTTTACAATCATGACCATTAAATATATCGTTAATAATATTCTGACCCAATTTCTAGTTTGATAATGATTTGATGATAATATTATTATTATGACCCAATGTCTAGACTAATGTATTTAAAGTATAACTATAATATTTACAAACTTTGTTGCGTTGTGTAGTGAAATATCAAATAAAACAACGAATGCCTGTGTCTGTTGTGCACAGGGAGAACCTTGACGAGGTATCTATTGATCTCTTAGTCTCCTTGATAAATATAGAAAGTGATGGAAATAAATACGATCTCTCGTACTATTGCCACTTTATAGTCCCTAAAATACCACGATTTTTCTGACTTGTGATCGTTAAAACCACCAATAGACTTTAGGTTTAGAGAGATTAAACCGTAAAATGCCGCCAGCTATCGTCTTGAGCCGAAAATCTGGCACAGTGACTATAACAGGATGATGATGATGATGGTGATTATAGCCTTGAATGGAATACCTACTAAGCAATCACCGATTCCGTGAAATTATTGCATAATATTTTATAAATGTGTAATAAAGGAGCAAAACACTTAAATTGAAACTTAGAAGATAATCTATGATAGTTTCTTCTTTTCATGTGAGTGTATGGCCCACTTCGCCATGGTTATTAAGCCCCCGAAGGCCTCTGACACGGCTTAACGATTTTTGTCATAAGAGATAAACCGAGACCGATGCTTTTACGCGGCCTCCAAAGCACGGTAGCACTCTCATGTAAATGGCACTATGTCAAAGTCAAAATCATTTATTCATCTAGGTCATAATGTGACAAAAAAAAAAAAAAGCGGCGGTAGCCCAGTGGTGTACGTAACGGACTGCCGAGACGTTGGTCTCGGGTTCGATCCCCAGGTACCTCGGGCACACACCTCTGACTTTTCGAAGTTATGTGTGTATTAAAAAAAAAAAAAATGTTAATTATCGCTCGCTTAATAATGTGCCCGATAGATGGCAATAGGCTCGCACCCTATTACATTGGGACCGAAACATATCTGGCGAAGTGTGGGTGTGTAATTCACCTCTGCCTACCCCTTCGGGGATAAAAGGCGTGAAGATATATTATGTTATGTTATATGTCATAATGTGATACTAATGAACGTGAAAATTAAAAAAATAATTTCTTAAAGATTCTACATTTACCATTTACTACACATAAGATGTTACCTATACTAGTGGTGGCCTATCTACGGAATTCAATATTCGAACTATAGATAGATCTGTAGATTTTAGATTCGTTTTTGACATAAGCTCCATACAAAATATGTCAAACACGAATCTCGAATCTCAAAATCCATGCATGGATCGAATATTGAAAATGGCCGTAAGAAAACACTGCTTAACTTTTTCGATTTATCACGAACCATGACTCAAGTCACGCTACAATGAACATAAAAGTATTATACTTATTTAATCGATTTCTGTCTAGGTTGCTGTGTTTATTTCATCCTGAATTGGTAATGAGCTTAATGAAGTAGGTATTATTGATTGATATAAGTTACCCTGTTTGTTATACAAATTAATAATAAACGACTTCTGGGATAATGATTTATTAAAACTAAAAATAAATCAATCTGCTTATCTTATCTTATGTAATCTACAGCATTAACACAAATATCTCGATCCCAGTGGTAATCCCAACCGCAGCTTAACGGCAGCTTGACCATATTTTGTCGCGTCGGCACTTATTGCATACATTATTCTTAATTATAAAATTTAGTTATTTTAACTGTAATTAATACTTTCCTATGTGTGACGTTTATGTTATTGAATAAAGTTTTATTTATTATTTCTTATTATTATTATTTATTCAAAAATAATTTAGACTAGTGATCTATATTTTTTTTAAAATCCTAGGGGCATTCAATCCGAAATCTCGAAAACTGCTAAACGTATAAAAATTAAATTTGGCAGGGATGTAGCTCATACATACTAGGCATTCGCTGAGAACGGATTTTTCGAAGAGGTTGGATTAAGGGCTCTTAGGGCTCTCGCAAGTTGGTATGAAAGTTAAGATATAATTAATAAAATTGTCCGAGGGCAAAGCCGCGTTAAACAACTAGTCTAATATAATCTTATCACCTTAATTAATTTGTCATATCTACCAAATAAACTATACACTTTGAAATTAAACTACAGTTTACGGATTTTATCGCGGTATATTGGTTTCACTGGATATTACATTTAAACCGAATGATCTAGAAACTATATTTTTATTACTAGCCGACGTTTCGTTTTGCTGTGCTGTGTGTGAACATGTAGAACAAGGAACCAACCATTACCTGCGATTTGATAAATCACAGATACTTGCAAAAGAACACCGCTTTCTTCCAAGAATGATACGTGAAGCTATTGAAATTAAAAAACATCCTAATTTCAATAGGGCAGATGGATGGAATATTCCTCCAGCTTGGGACCCTGTTATCAGGCTAATGAAACCCAAGAAGAACAAAGTCATCAGAAGACATCAAGACACAGTAAGCACATTCTGCGTAGATAGTAACACCAATAGTTGAAAAATGTTCGGGTACTTTGAGATAATTTTTAAATTCAAGACAAAGACAAATATCACCTCAGTCTGACGTGAACATGAATCCTGTAAGGAATTCGAAACGTCGGCTTGTAATAAAAATTTAGTTTCTAGATCATTCGGTTTAAATGTAATATCCAGTGAAACCAATATAACGCGATAAAATCCGTAAACTGTAGTTTAATTTCAATGTGTAACATTCGCGTAAACCCAAGAAAATATTAAACTATACACTATACATTCTTAATATTCTAATAGTAGTAAGAAAAACGAACGACGCAAGTGAAACATAATTATAAAGAACAAGATTTCAAACGCCACAATATATCACCGAATAGATATATTTTTTATTGTTCTCATTTATTGTGACGAATGCTTTTGATGTATTGTTGGGTGTTTGTAGTGTAATGTACGCTGATTAAGATGATAGTATAAAAACAATTATTTTAACATCGTTTGTTATTTTTGACACAACTTGCACTTATAATACATCCTGTAACCAACAAACCTGCAACCAACGGGCACAAAGGACACCCGGACTTGTGGATTACCTGTAAGTATCCTTCAGTATAATGACACTGATCTAAGCCGCTAAATATAGCGCGCCTTTCTCTTTGAGGTGAGGTGGCAGTTGCTTAGTCTAATCTATCATATCTGGTTAAACTAGAAAGCGGACCAAAGTGATTCTTGGATGAAACCAGAATAACGGTAGGACAAAAATGTTTTAGGGAAAATAATAATCTAAGCAACTATTGTAGAGGTTGGAGTACAACAATATCTAAACAAACGATATAAAGGTGATAACTATTACATACATAGCAATTTGCAACGATTATAAGTTCATCTTACTTCATAAGTAATAGTTAATATAAGTTCGTCTTCCTTTCCTAACTACTTAAGCCAGAACCTAAGCTTCTAAAAATAACAACAAAAATCCATGCAGCTATTGTTGAGGTTGGAGACCAACAATATCTAAGCAGACAATATAAACATGATTACTATTACATACATATCTATTTGCGACGAGCGTAAGTTTGTCTTCTTAGTAGTAAAAAAGGCTGCAGTTGTGTTTATTCTAGTAGTAATATAATTTATTGTGATATTTGTTCAAGGGCTCAAAGACCTGTTGCTACACGCTCCTTGTAGAAATATAGACTCATAGTTCTTTAAGCAACCGGTACACATTTTAAAGATCTTGAAAGTAATTTTAAATCAAACCCTTACAAAATTACAACACTTTCCTGAATTACCATTCTAATAATAAAACTGAAATAAGCCTACGTAGTTAACAATGTCACTGATTTGGCACGACGTAGTCTCTGTTAATTGTCTTAGATTAACGCTTAAATTCTCAAATTATCTTTTGCTCTTCATCCCAATTTTCGATTATCCATCGTCTTATACCGTTAAATGTTTTCTGCTGACGCAACATTGTCACAGAGTCTCGTTCTGACTTGTATGAATTGTTTCCTTTCCAAAAGCCAAACATTACATCGCCAGCACTAATTCATGCGGCACGAAAAAACAATTTGCCAAATGGCATCGGAACTGTCGCTGACGCTTATGTTTAGAAAAGCCTTGTGAACAAATTCGTTGTAGTTTCACAATTCCTTTTAATACAAATGTCAAATGCGTTGCTCTTACAAATATTATTTTGTATTTCAGTAAAATCGGTAATCAAGTCATTAAATTAAATTAGTCGCATTTCTTTCAACATAAATATCAATTACCATAGACATTTTAAATGAAAAATGAAATCTCCTATCTTTTGACAATATCTTGGACCTCAATGCTGGTGATTTATAGTTTACTGTGGGAAATATAAAACAACTCTGCGCAGAGCGTTCAAAGATCTGAAGGGTTGGGATAAATGATTAATGTTCCGAGATGTTCACTCTAGACTACAGATTGTCAGCCCCGGCATACTCGCAGCAATTTGTCTTAGAGGCAAATGGTTTAAACAATTATTTTTAATTTATTTTGTGAAAGAAGCGCCCGAGAATGTTCGTCAATTTAGAAAAAAAATGCTTCATAGATCTAGAATTTTTTTTTATATTCGACGTTAGGTGAGGAGTATACCTTATAAGGGAAAATGAAGATTGCTGTTAAAATATCTGACGTTTCCCCAAATATTTTCTTAACTTTATTATTATTACAATCACTTCCATTGCTGCTCCTGTCGAGGTCTTTGTGTCGGTTATTAAATTACCTTCTTTCATGGAAAACTCTTCGCGATCCTCGGCCAATTTCGCCCATTGTTCAACACCCCCATCCCCTAACGATGACACGATTAAACGCTCCACATTCTTTAACGTTACCTGTGTCAGTTTCGCGTAACCTGGCCCGCGCCGACCACTTTATTTTTTCGTATATTGATGAGATTTTAGGAGCGTGGAATTTTTGGTATAATTTAACGGTGTATAACGTTATTTCCGATTAATGTTTTGTTGTGCTGATTTTGTCATCGCAGTAAACAGTTTATGTGATGTTAGATTAAATTTTGAAGCAGACTTTTAGCTTCGTGGTTTTGGCTGTCTGACAATTTGTTCGTTCGATTGTTTATCCGGGTTAATCTTTGCGAGGCCATAATCAAATTTGATGTGATTTACCCAGCAAGATATTTGACATTTTAGTCTACATATAGGACATAATTTGATGCCGTAGGCGACTGTCCTAATACATAAAATAACCCGACTGTATCTCGGGGAACAGCTAATATTATTAATTGTAATGTGATTACCTACTTCTGAAGAATTTATTCAAGTTTTCTTTGCTTCGCAACGATTTCATACTTCCAACGTATAAAAGGCATTGTTGAAACTTTGAAATTGGACTTCTTGTGTCTTGCTTCATCGTTTACTTTTGTATGAGATATTGGAAATAATTAAGAACGTAATATCTACAGTATGCCTTGTTATGCTATTTTTGGAACAGTATAATTGGTTAAAGTCAAGAGAATCCTTTAGGCTACTTTTTGCATTTGATAGTTATTATGTTTTATAAAGTCGATAAAAACAAATAAATACGCCTGTATCTCCAAAGGCGTTGGCGAGATGTAATACTACACCCAAATTTCGCCATCATATAAATTTTAGTTCCCATGTATTAGAGGGCGAGCCTATTGCTGTTACTCCGTGCTGCTACTCAGAATTCAGAAAACTCAGTAGCACTTTTGCACTTCCTGGGAATCGAGCCTGGAGCCTCGCGGTCAGCAGGTGCAAACGCTATCCACTGGACCACCGAGGCAGTATATTCAAATAGTAAATATTTCAATTTAGAATCATCGCTTGTCTCTTCCCCCGGCAAGCACGTTAAGTTATCCTGGCTGCCATGAAGATCGTTACCTCTCGTTATGGGGAGTTAATACCCTTAAGTTTATTGTCATTGGTCTAAGGAAAGTAATAATGGCTGGTCTAAGCCAGCCATTATTACTTTCCTTTTGGGTTGCGAAGGTGAGACTGCTGGCGTTCTGCGGAAAAGCAAATATTCTTTCAAAGAATATACTAGAAACCAGACAAGAAGTCGTAGGAATTCACGCGGCCTACGTATTCCGACACTACCATTACAACAATATAAATTAAAGATTGATTTGAACTATAAACGTTAATAAAACACGAATGAAGCTTATTTTTCAGCTCACAACGCATTAAAATAACGGTCAAAAATAAAAAAAACAAGAGCCAATTACAACAGCTAAACACCAAAACCTTCCGAAAATAAACAAAAAAAAGAGCTGAAAAAAATATACAAAATGCACGTCCATTATAGACTTTATTAAAATATTCCACAACAAGATTAAAACATCAGCGAGTGTGACGTATCGCAGGCTCCATATTTATTAATTCTGAACGTCAAGAGTCCATTCAATAAAAACACTACGGCCCAGTAGAATCAGTAATGAAATATTGTCTATAAACTGTGTACGAGATGGAGTACAAATTCGCGTAGATTAATTCAAATTTATAGCCATATTAAGATTACTATTAATTCTCGGCTAATCTAAGTTTGGAGATTAAAATAAATGGTTTTAATTTGGGCCGTTACGTTTTGTCCGTTATGGTAGCTATAGGGTTAATGTTTATGACTGAATCTGATGTAGTAATTTTTTACTCTTCTCTTACTACTTTCGGTAAAGGTCAAGGACATTGATGAAACGTTTTGAATTACTTCTTTTGGGTTTAATTTGTTCGTAATCATAAGTAGTAATAGTACCAATAAACCCCAGTACCAAATTAAAAATTAAATTCATATTTTAAGATCCCTTAGGAGTTTTTAATATTCACAACCGTCCCAAAATTGTTGAATGAGTATGGCTTACCATACTGGGTCTTACTTATAAGACAGAAATATTTGAAGAGCTAGTCTGGTAACAAAATGAAATTTAGCAGGAAATGGCAAAACGACCTAAAGGAATATTATAAGGCTAATCATCATCCGAGTCTGGGATTTGGTGCCTACAATCGTTTAAAAACCACAACCAAATGTTTTATATTTATTTAATAATTATTTTTGACTCAATTGGAGTTAACGATTTATTGATTTAACTATTAATTACAGTAGTTTAAAGATACAAATTCAATACCTGTCAATGAACGTACTATTTTAAAACAAAAATGCACACAACACAATTAACAAAATAAAACAGGGTGTTTAAAATTCTACAAATAACTAAAAATAATTGTTCTGTTTCTAGTAATATTCCTTTATTAACAGTAAGTGCCTCCTCACATTAATGTTTCAGGAATAAGCGTGCGTGTAATTGATCTTCAAGTGTATTAAATAATTGCTTTCCATATTAAAATAAAACGTTGTGGGTAAAAGGAGTCTTTATTGTTCCGCCACATGGTTTGCTTAGTTAATTAACTTTCAACTATTTTTAGGGTTACGTACCAGTAAAAGAAAAATCGCAACCTTTGAAGGATCACTTTGTAGTAAGTACATCTGTCTATCTGTATGTCAAGACCTTTTATATGAGGAACGCATTCAGACATCGAGTTGAATTTACTTTTCATTTCGGGCTAAATTCCTTTGAAACTGTAAGAAAATAAAACTTCTACTTTACGGTAAAAAACATGAATAATGCCACAAAATCACAAATGTTGACAGTCACAAGGGAATAGAAAGTGATAAGGTACTAACCCTTTACCTAGAACTATGAAATTTGCACTAATTCAAGGGGAAATCTGCAAACTGTACCAAAATAAAAAAGAATTCAACTGAGGTATCATGAATGGGCTTGATGTGCAATTTTTAAAACATTAGTTTTACCATTCTTAAATTCTTATTTCAGTATCATGAAAAATAATGAAGGATGACGAAAGACTGACCAAGCAGATATATAAGGCAAGTGTGAATGGGACAAGACGAAGGGGAAGACCTAGGCGGACGTTCTCTGACCAGATTGGAGACATCCTTAAAACGGGAATGGTTAGAAGTACCCTAAACATAAGACCATGCATGAGGAATTTGATGGGAATGAATGAAGCAAGAGAGATTATATCAGGATCGTTGCAAATGGCGTTCCGTAGTCTCTGCCTACCCCTTCGGGTAAGTAGGTAATAGGTGAGTCTATGTATGTATAAAAAATAAGAAAAATATCGTCTCTCGGAATATAGCTACTATCACTTAATTTATACGGATTCCTTGTGCGTGCCCGACTCGCACTTGTCAATTTTTTTGTAATATGTTAGCTATGACTTATGATTACGATATGACTGTTAGTTTAGTGGTTGGTAACTCTGCTTAGCTGCAGTTAGTATGTTCCATTGCCATCCCTGACAATTATTTGATTAGACTGCACGGTTGGCGTAGTGGTTTAAGCGGCTGCCTCGCCGCTTGACACTGCGCCGAGTGTTGTGGGCTCGATTCCTTAAATTGTTGTTTCGAGCCTGGGTATTAAGTGTCCTCGTTAGATGTATGTTTGTAAAGTCCCCCGTGACACAGGATTTAGTCCTAATGCGGGAGTCGTCTTTTATAAAAAAAGAAAAGAAAATGTGTTGTAACACATTATTTATTCTGTGTCTGTAATTTCAGGAAATACAGTTTTAATATACCTCTACGGTCTCTAAGGTTCTGCCAAATTTCAGCATCTTGCACCCAATAGTTTTGGCTGTACGTTGTCTATCTATCAATCAGTAACGCAAACATTTTATAGATAAAGATTAATAATTTCTATCAATTAAAAGAGAAGCCGACTGCCTAATTATGAATAGCATCCAAGAAACGAAAAAACCTAAGAGAGTCTCTCTCGGAATTAAATTACCTATCTAAATTAAGATTCTGAATTTAGGTGTTGATACCCGTTTAGGTGTTGATAATAGCGGCTTTAAATTGATAACTTAATTGAATATTTATTGAAATATCACCGTCAAAATTAATGCATTTTGATCGACGATTAAAATAATCTCTAGCTGAATCGATTTTAAGCCTTCGCGATTTGTAGATATACATCATGCAATAAAAATTTTATAATCGAATCTTACTCATATTTTTATCGTCTTACATCGGACGTGGTCGCTGAGGGACTAGAGAGACGGTTGAACCGACGTTGACGACGACAGAAATTCTGAGGTATTTATTCCTTAAATTAATTAAATATCGTATGCATAAAAGTAGCTGTAGCTTATGTACAATATATGCATTTTATTATATTTATACTAAGCAGCGTAAACAAAATTGATATAGCTAGATTTGACCACTTTTAAGAATGTCATGATTTTCTTTCAGATTTCTCACATACTCGTAGCTCTACTTCATATCTAAACCTGGATATAAAACTTATTTTATCATTCACAAGTATAAACCATGGCGTACATAAAACAAATAACGTTGAATCTGAATTTAATTAACTTTCAGATTACAAATACAAAATATTATGCAACTGTGAGCTCGCTGAACACAGAACATTACGGCATCATGTTAGCTCTCAAACCGTGACAGATATCAAAAGTCTGTCCATTTAATTATGAAAACACAGAATTCTACATGTAACAAACTAATTTACTTGTCAAAACATACACTGTGAATACACAACTTATTATATTACTACTTCTAGACTTTGGCCGCGGATTTGCCCGCGTGACACAACAAAATAGACAATGTGCTATTCTGGTTTATTATACTTAAGCTATATACTTAAGATTGCAGTAAGCAGTCTCATCAAAATCCGTTAAGTAGCTTTTGCGTGAAAGAATTACAAACAACCAACCATACTCACAAACTTTCGCATTTACAGTAGCAAAATAACAGTGTGGCGCTGATACACTTGAGCATTCACCTGTAATGAGCTTTCTCGCGAATGTTACAAAACAAATGTGTGTGTTTTAGCGAGCATTATCACGAACATTCGGGCGAGTCTTAGAATGTAGATAATAGATAGAATTCGCGTTACAATAGCGGCTGAAACTAAGATATTTACTTCACTTTGACTTATGATGTTAATCTGGAGAATAATCTTCGTAGTTTGTCATTAATTTTAACTTGACTAGTGATGGGCTTTACTCAAAATAAATATCGATAAAATATCGATAATGTTTACAATAGATCCTTAGATTTGGTTTACTCAGAATTCATTTCAATAGAATGTTGATAAACTCTCGATATCGATATATAAATTTGAAAGTAGGAAAAGGCACTTGTGTGATTTATTAAACCTGTTCAAATTAAAATCTGCATTTTATGATCTAGAAATGTCATTTGTTTATGTATCTTACATACTCTTACCCTAGAAAAATTCGTAAGTGAAATTGAAGTACATATAGGGTAAAACCGGTGCGATTTCTATATTTTTTCTATATTCAACGGACTATTAGAATTTAGAGTGTTCGCTAGAATGATCTTGAAAATGTTCGGTTCGACAAAACAGAAAACGGCGAATGCTCGCTGTTCTGTTACTAGTGAATGCTCTGGTGTATTAGCGCCATAAGGTTTAATGTCAATAGAAATTCCATTTAAAATAGCAAACATACAGACAAGACTTATACCTTGGAGAACGAGCTTTTAGCCTGAGCAACTACCGTCTGAACTGCCCGAACCTAAGAAATAGTGATGATTCATGGATAAGTCCAGTGTCAGTATATCCTGACTTCCCATAAAAACTGTCAAAAACCTTCATGATAGCCTGGAGTCCTGCACCTACATACGATGCTTCTTGAGGTACGTAGTATGTGACAAAATTTACAATTTAATACGCATAAAACTTTGAAATGTATTGTATTTGGCCCATGGCCCTGCATGGCCGACGATAGGTATCTCTACTAGACTATCAGACAAACAAACTTCGACAAATAATGGCAATATCGAGTTGTTATAAGTTTAATTATAGCAATAATCGGGTTGTATATCACGGACCCTTGCCCAAATCCGGGACTCGTAAGGCTGTGTTTTTGATGGCAGAACAAGCGAATTGGTTAAAACGCTCGTCAAAGAGTAGAAAGATATACTTTATGGCTTTGTTTCGTGTATTTTATGAAGAACCTCGCGATGCTAGTGCAGAAGCTTAAATAATTTTAGTAGAATTGCCGCAGTGTAAATTGATTCAGATTCACCAAGATGATTTGATCTATTAATTATCAAATAATTAAAGGTATTCCGGTAAGCTATCAAAATGCTCAGCGAGGTGATGGTTTAAATCGCTACAAGAACTAAGCAACATTTTGAAGAACAGTTAACGCCTACAGGACTCATAGCAATAAAATGTATTTTGTGTCATGTGTATTGTCCTTCTAAGCATTAAAATCCAAAAACCATGTTCTACTTTTTAATCTGCTTTACTTTGATTAGATTGACGATGTTCTCCCAAAGACTATCTTATGATAAGTTATAACGCTTCCTCTAAGTTTGTGTATATAATCTGTCCGTTCAGTTCTGAACTTCGATCACAACTTTTTGAAGATAGTGTTATTGGCAACAAGTAACTCTTCTCTACACTCCCACACTAAAGGGTTCCTTATATTAACTGTTTCTTTAGCGCGGAGTCACAAAATTGCATTTGTTCCTCTACTTTTGATATTAAAGCTATGTACTTAAGTGTAATAATCGTAAAAGGTACATTACCTTTTTATTCTGGGACCATGTTTGAGGAAAATTGATTGTTGTAATGTTTATGGGCTATTTAGGCTAATAATATTATCGTTATGTTAGATGAAATCTGGAAGCAGTAGTTTGGGTACTTTCAGATTTTGGTATCATAAGATGCAATAGGTACTGTGATCAAGTAGTGTGTATTTGTGATTGAATGGCTATAATATATACTTATATTTATTTGCACGTCATGATGGTATTGTTTTATGGAACGGCAAAAATTTAAATAACATAAAGTCAATTTTTCAAAGTCCGTGTGGTGACGGATTAAGAATACGGATTGTCACCACCCCATATCATCCCATGGGTGTCGTAAGAGCCGACAGAGGGAGCATAATATTATGCAGAGAACAGCACTGTAAGAGAGGGAAAACTTGATATAAACCCTATACCAACCCGTTTGGCTAGCGTGGTATAGTAGGCCAATTCCTCCTTTCAAAGGAGAGGCCTAGTCCAGCAGTGGACTGTTAAAGGCTGATGATGATGATGAAGTAAAATTTTATTTTTGCAAAATTAAGTTTTAAGCTATGTACGCAAAACTAGTTATGTACCAGGTTTTTCATACGAAATTCAATGCTTAAATAAAACAGAATAAAAATAAACTTCAACTTTGCAAGCTTGTACAAGGTTCTTTGCAGAATTCCTTCCATTTTACATACAGGTCACTATTGAGAAACGTACAAATAGAATCACAAACGTCAATGATAAACTTGCTCATTTTTCCATTTTATCAGCAAACTTCAAAGTCCATTGGTGCCAAAAAGCACCAGTTTATGCAGAAAGGACCCAAAACAAATGGCGTAGTGATAAATGAACTCGTTTTTATTTGTGAAGCTGGCTCTATGACCTCACGATTGGGGGGAGGGAGAGGGGTATAAATGACGTCGTCCCTTTCCGTGTGTGCCATTCTGATTATGAAAATGACTGTTTTGCGGTGCGAATTTCGTATGTATGCGTATGTACTGAGTTAATCATGTCATCTGGTCGTATTTCGGGCATCGTATTTTTTAATCTTTTACGTGAAACATGTCATTTCCTGGCATTGATTATGTGACCCTGGGATTTTATATTCATCTGGCGTTGGATAAACGATATTTTTTATGGTTTGCTTGTTTTTTTGCTGTGTAGCTCGATGGATTAATTTATGCAATCATGGACGACGCACATGAGGATTAAAATGTTTATGCTCTGTGAACTAGGACAGCGTTTCAGTTGATGTAAATTTGTTGGCGACAAAATAAACATTTGTTTGTGGACGCACTTTTTGTTTATATTTAATTACTTCAATGGGGTTTGATGTAAATATTGCTTAGTTTTTGACACCATACCTAGTAAGGAAAAAGCAGGTTTAAGGCTACGATATTCTAGTGGAAATACCAACAAACTACCATGCTGACGGTACAGAGTTCAAACCCATTAAACTGACCACCAATTTTTGGAAGTTATGTGCATATTCAAATTCTCAATTATTGCTTGCGTCACACCTTGGCGAGCATAAGCTCGTCACGCTATGAAGTTCTTAACAGTTGGTATGAAGATTTCGCTAATATAATCAACGGATTATACTGACGGTATTCCAAACCATTAAATATGACGTTCCAAAATTGACGACCGGATGGCGCTGCGGAGGTGTAAGCGACTGCTACGCCGAAGGTCACGGGTTCGATTCCCGCTCACGTCAAACATTTGTGTGCATGAATATGGATGTTTGTCTTGGTCTGGGTGTTTCTATGTATAACACGGATATATTTACAAAAAAAAGTATATTTATTTATTTATTTTTATTTATAGACTCACTCCTGTATCACCGAAGGGGTAGGCAGAGGTGTAATATTACACCCACATTTCGACATGGAGTTTTAGGTCCCACGTAATAGGGGGCGAGCCTACTGCCGTACCACTATATTACCAGACTCCGTGCTGTTACTGAGAATTTCCTAGCGGAAAAACCCAATAACACTTTGCCCGACCCGGGAATCGAACCCGAGACCTCCCAATCCCGCGCGCTCATTTATGGCGCGAGACCAACGAGGCAGTAAAAAGAGAAAAAAAAAGTATATATGTATGTTTATCCATTATCTAGTACCCGTAGTACAAGCTCTGCTTAGTTTGGGACTAGATGGTGTTGTGTGAATGTGGTAGAATATGAATAAAATAGCTAAATATTTTGTGGTAGAATAATATTCTACCACAAAATATTTAGCTATTTCATGCGGCAGTCGCTCGATGAAATAGCTAAATATTTTGTCAAATCTGATTAGACTAGTGTGTGGACGCCGGTGGAGACGTAATTGTCTTGGGTGCAACTGAGTTTATGCTAATACGATGAAGACCTAGATAAGTAGGATGAATTTATATTAATAACTTTGAAATAAGAACCTAAGTGTGAAGCTCCAAAGTAAAATTTCTATCTCACAGAAATATTATTCAATTCTACATCTTTTCAAAGTCACTATTGGAAAATCTATGTTATACATATTTTAATAAAATTATTAACAGATTTTCCTTATATTCAACTTTAATATACACTATTGTAAATTAAATCATATATTGTCGTCAAAATACATGAATACATTGCTTCCATACACACTTTTTCCTTACTAAATGTTCATACGGTTATACCATTTATATAACTAATATAACCTGATCTGTGTTTGTACCGCGACTTAATTTCATCAAAAAGCAGCTTACACTGGACAAGTGGACATATTTATAACTAAATAGCTTTAATAGAATAAGTATGTAGTAGGTGTATGTATATAAAAAATAACATAGATAGTCCTGTTCAAAACAACATTCTTCATATTTATATTTTTGTGTTCAAGGTATCTTTGCCTATTTGGTGTTACGACGTTGGGAAGTGGGTGAGAGGAATGCAGTTTGTTAGCTATAGTTAGGAGTTCTGTGGTAGAATTTTTGGTATTTATTAAAAGCTGTGTTTGAATAAACTGCATGAGACTTTTTTCTTGAATGAAATGTAAATACTAGTTATGTTTCAGGATTTCCTATCAGTGTAGAACAAGATTATGTCTTTCTTGTTAAATAACCAGTCCACGTGAATCAGCAGCGTCCAAAGCCAGTGAGTGCTAACATTTAGCCTTCACTTGTGTGCTTGGGAAGTGAAGTCAGAAAGGGTACGGCCCTTGTGAAAAAACCCAGCAAACCAGTACACAATTTATATCGCAGAGCATTTTAGAGATAATTCAGGAACTTTAGAAGGAGCCTTATAGGTCAGAAGTCAGATTTATAACAAAGAGCAAAAGTAGAACTTAAGTATTCAGATTTTTCCATATAGATGTTATTAAAAATAAATGTAAAATTTCCAAAATTTGCAAAATTTTTTTGACATTTAATCTATAACGTAGCATGTACGAACAATACCATTTCGGAACAACGCGATTTCAAAGCGCTTCAATACAACGTCAGTGACATTCCCAATAGTAAAAACTCAAATAACTCTGCAACAAAATATTTTTATTCGTATAGATATGTCAATACTTGTTTGAAGTATCGCACAGTATTGTGAATAAGTTATACCCTCCCTGGGTGTATGAATACCATTCGTTTCATGTCTTGTCACGTCGTTCGACGCTGTCGCTTGTTACCCGTATTCCCCTTATATGATGTTAGTATTCAGTGTGTTTTATACTTTGGATAGTAATAAAATTCCGTAGTTATGAACTGTATCTTAGTTCAAAGGAATATTATGCACTTCAGTGGCGGTGATTCACTATTGACTAGTTTTGGGGTACAGACTAGCATGAATTGAAGATATAATATTTTGGGTGTTTATTTGCAGACAGAAACATAGAATTTCGTTACTGCCTCCGTGGTCCAGTGGATAGCGTATGCAACTGCTGATCGGAGGTCCCGGGTTCGATTCCCGGGTCGGGCAAAAGTGTTACTGGGTTTTTCCGAATACTCAGTAGCAGCCCGGAGTCTGGTGATGTGCCCGGTAATGGCAATAGGCTCGCCCCCTATTACGTGGGACCTAAACATTCGTGGCAAAATGTGGGTGTAATATTTACACCTCTGTCTACTCCTTCGGGGATACAGGTGTGAGACTATAAATAAAAATAAAAAAAAGAAACATAGATTTTCGTTTCGCAGAAAATGTTTCATGCTTCTGATAATATTTGGTTAATTTATATTTCGTTTATTATTGTTTCAACAACTGTTAACTTCCATTAAACTTATTTCACAGAAACAATTTTTTTAAAAGTTGCTTTTTTTAAAGAGCTGTCACTTCATTAAACATTTTCATCTGTATATAACGGGTGTTGAAATGCCTTTGCAAAATATTTTCAGGGATGAATATACTGCTATAACTGAATACAAAAACATGAAAAAATAATTCACTAAAACTTAAAAATATTTTTTTGTAATCATGCATTTCAAAAATCTGTTAGGTGGATTGATCGCCGCTCAGCTGATCGCCGTGAGCTTGCATTGCAGGCTTGCAACAAACACAAGTACGTACCTACCGTGCAGTCATATTCTGCACCAGTAAACAATTTATTCTGATTTACTACTTAAGTAATATTTAATGAAAATAGGAACTTACATCATAGTACACTGTTTGAATTAATTTTAGATGAATAAGTATACTGTCTATATTGTATTAATAACATGTTTTGCAAATGCAGATCAACTTATTGTATAACATTCTGAAGTTACTAACTGACTGATAGACAAGTTACCACCGACAGTGCTAGTCGTAAGATGCTGAAAATTGACATGTATCTTATTAAGGTAGTGTAGGGGAGCACGAAGACGACATTTTCGAAAATTGCCCTCCTAAGGGGGTAACATGTCCCACAGGGATGAAGTCGTGGGCGCAGTGTAGTTAACAATAAGAAAAAAAACCGTAGGTAAAGTTCATAATTCTAAAGTTCACTATAAACCTACGAAATCGACAAATATATGCCTACCTCGTGGGCTTGAAATAAACCTCCAAATCCTACAAACGACAATACACCTACGTACATGTTCTTGTACTTAGTTAAACTAAGTTTGATAATATATTCGTCTAAAACAGATGATGTAGAGGTCCCCATACGAGCATAGTTGATAACAAATCTGATGGGTCAACTAAAGAGAATGGAACGTAAAACTGAAATATAGAATTTATGGAATATTCATGATTTAGAGATTTGCAGATTTTTTTTATTCTATGAATTAAGTAATAAATAGCTGCAAACTTATTTGCCAAAAAACTAACTTGATAAGCTCCTCAAAACATATTAACTAAAAGACGAATTATTAAGGATAATTCAAAATCTATTTCGTAGATCTTGATCTTTAAATTAGATCACGATACGCACCAGCATTCAATAGAAAAAACTAAATCGGATCACCTAATTCTCACATAAACACACACAACCTTTGCACAATCAACTGCAAAAAGAAGGAACCTCCTTCTTTTTGAAGTTGATCTTTTTGACTCCCAGTAGCGACTTAGACAAAGATCTTCATGACAGCCGGGGCCTATGGTCTAAAGTACACTCCAAGGCACGGGGTAAACGATGAATTAACAATTTAATACGCACATAACTTCAAAAAGTCATGGGTGCACGCCGTGGATTCGAAAACCCCTCTGCTAGGCAGCCTGTCGGTACCTCCTCTAGGCTATCACTGCCTTAATATAATATTCTACAATATTTTATTTTTAATTTCTCCAGCAATGCCTCCTCCATTCCAGCCTACATCACACCGTCTCTGTTTGGTTAAAACTAACTCATACGAAATTACCCTTACGGGCTTTGTAATCTTCTCAGATAGCGGTTAATATGAATACCAAACCTGCCGTAAAGTCAGGGTTTGTCAAACTCTCGGCACAACTTTTGGCTTGTTTGTTTTGTACTTCACACAGTTGTGGAAACTTTTGTGAATTGAATCATGATTGAGTTCGGGGGTTTTGTGGACCGATTGTGGAGAAGGTTTGGGTGAATATATGTCCGTGTGGTGACGGATTAAGAATACGGAATGTCACCACCCCATATCATCCCATGGGTGTCGTAAGAGCCGACAGAGGGAGCATATTATGCAGAGAACTACATTGTAAAAGAAGAAAAACTTGATACAAACCCTATACCAACCCCTTTGGCCAGCGTGGTGTAGTAGGCCAATTCCTCCTTTCAAAGGAGAGGCATAGTCCAGCAGTGGACTGTTAAAGGCTGATAATGATGATGATGGGGGAATATAATAATATATAATAGTGTATTAGCGTTGTTGAAGTCTTTTATAAAATTCATTTTTCATGTGCGATCATAGTTGAAACTTTCTTCTTGTTTTTGTTCGTGTGTATGATAAAGTAGTGTCGGAGTTTATTAGCCTGCCGAAGACGTATAAATGGCCCAACAATTCATGTCCAGCCTCCGATGTACTGTAGCAATCTGATGTAAATGCCACACAAGCGATCACCCATTCAAGGTGAGACCTCTGCATATGTTGTTTAACTTTGCTGATATACCACGGCAAATCAAGTCATAATTTGACTTTCAATCTTCTTTTTTTTTCAAATTCAAAGATAGATTACAAATAAATTAAAAGTGTTATTGAAAAGGTCAGACCCATTTTTAATTATTTTGTTATTAAACAGGTGTAGGAATAATTTCTAAATCTATTGACCAAGAACTGAATCGCTGCAACATGCCTACTTATTAATATTATAAATTCGAAAGTGTGTATATATGTATGTTCCGTTTTCACGCTAATACAGCTAAACAATTTTTTTTGAAATTTGATATTGAGATATACTGGACCATGGAAACGGACATAGGCTACCATAAGATGCAAAAATTAAACTGGGGGGGATTGTAGGGAGGCTAGAATTTTTTACGTCACAAATTTACATCTTGGAAGTAAAAACGCATGCGCTATAATAATTGAGTGCGCATGTGCTATCGTATATCTGTCAGTACTGACACATCATACATAATGTCATAATTATTGTGCACGGTGATTACATTGTTCACATATATAAACTAATAATTATATACTATGCTTAAAAGGCTGAAACGATTTTCTCTATTTAATATTATAAATGCGAAGGTGTTTATATGGCTTTGCCATTTGACTGTATGCAAGGCGATGTTATTAAGTACCTTTCGGTAGATATAATGGTATATAGTGTCATGAATACTGACCGAGCTACTTTGTACCTACCCTATAGAGTTTCTGAAGTCTTTTCTTCACACAACTTGAGACTGAAAGTAGATTTGTGTTACTCCGAATTTAACGCACGTGAAGCCGTGGGCAAAAGCTAGTTAATCATAGTTCATGCCGAGGATTTTTTTAATTGTCAAGGACTTTTTCTACTTTTACTCACAAATTGAATTTGTTTGAATAGCAAATCTAAGTTTGATTAATCCATCGAAATCTTTCAATGTCTTTATAAAAACCAAGCCAATGACATTGTAAACAAAAAAAAAAAGGAAGTTAAACGTATAAAATTGTGAAAAAATCTATTTAAAATATAGTGTCGATACATACATACATATATTCATAGACTCACGCCTGTTTCCCAGAGGGGTAGGCTGAGACTACGGAACAGTGTCGATGTCTGTGAAAATACGAGAATCAGCCTTCTAGGGTTCGTCATCTCTAAAATAATAGTAGGTAAAGTAAATAACATTTTAAACGGACACTTCCTTTGAAAATCCTTTCATATAAATTAACAAGGTAACACAGTAAGACTACACACACAGTATATTCGCGATAATGGTGCTTGCAACAGTGCCGAAATATCGGATACTCGAAGCAAAGGTACGTACCTAGTATATATCGCAAATGACAATATAAGACTAAAGAACTAACTACAAAGCTACAACTTTGCAACCATCTCCAAACATCGGCACCAAAACAAGGCCGAATCAAACGAGCTATATCGTGGCCCATCAATGCCCCTCAAGGCAAGCCGTAACAAAGGCATCAGCTGAACATTGAGGACATAAATCCATCAGACACCATGAATGTGACATATCACGTCCGAGCCGACGCGCATTACCTACTGTCGACTTTACGACGGACCAAGGTTCGTAAAAGTTCGGCGCAAGATTTGGGCAACAGCGGGTTATGAATAAGCGCAATCCTATTTTCTAAAAAATATCGCAAATACTCTACAAAATTTATATAAACTTATTATAAAGGTTAACTCAGAAACACTCGCCAGAACCAATTTTAAAAGGGACCAAATTTAACTGGGACCACACAAGAAGCTCCAGAATTCAAATAATCATCAAAATCGGTTCACCTAGTAAAAACTACTGAGGAAGACATATAAAAAATATGGTTCGATTGAGCAGTTCCTATTTTTAAGTCAGTTGTAAGCGTACTTAAAATTTGTTTTTGCTCGCGAACTTTGTGTCAAATAAAATTAATATGGAAAGGCTTGTCAAATGAGAGTAAGACTCTCTATCGCAACTTTGTGACCATTTGTACCAACCACTATGCTGCCTTCAACGAGTCGTATAGATGTACTTCGGCATATGTTTGTATGCCTTTCCAAATATTTCAGTTAAGACGACGGCTTACCCATTGTTCCGAGGAGAGGAACAATATATAGAAAATCTACTGAGATACATTCGATTAGTATAATAATATAGTGTCACCACTATTCTTAATACTTGCAATACTTTTGCTAGTGACTGACTAATAGGCAAGGCATAGCAAAATCTGTTGGGCGTAAGAAGCAGTTTGGCATGTACCTATATTCTTTGAGAACCGTACCCGGTATTCCCACGTTACCGAGAAGAAATACTTAAATAATTATGCGGCATTCTCTAGTCTTTTATTATTACTACATTTATTTTGCCGAACTTCTTACGTCTTGTAATAGAGATTTTGAAGTTACATATTACTACAAAATGTTCTTTATGTTCACATTTTCCTGTATGATTTCTATTAATATGAATGCACGTTTTACTAAGTCCTATCATAACACAAATTAAATCCTATAAAAAAAGGCAAGCAGACTGCCAAAAAGCAAATAAAATGAAACTGTAACTACATTACTAAGGGAGATAGTACAAACATTACCTGGAAAATTAACAGGGGATTGATCAGATTTCCGAGTCAAACGGAGCGTAAAGTCCATCGCAATGCCAATCAAGGGGTCGCTCTCTTTACTCCCTGCCCACTTGTAATTTGCTGTTTGAATGCACGCAATAATATACACAGACACCTACAGCACTGATCGTAATTACAAGCCCACGATGCTAGTAATTGGTGAAAGTTGGATTTCTGCATCTAATTTGTGAGTGCAAGGCCAACTAACAGCAGCAGGAAATCATCTCGTTATTGACTTAAATTGGCCTGACAATTCTGCATAATTCCGTGCAGAAAACTGAGCCCTTTTGTTAATACGACCCTCAATTTTGGAGCAGAATCTGTATTGTATAAAATTCTTGCATTACTGACTAACTGACAGACAAGTCACAAGCAAAACTATTGGACGTAAGAAACTGAAATTTAGCATTTACTAAGAATGAATTCTCCGAAATTCTCACGGGATCTGGAAGAAATGGTTAAAATAAAATAAAATGTAGCTGCGAGCATCCTCGAGTTTTATTGTAAAGCTCGACGAATTATACGCTAGTAAAATTAATAGTTTCATTTGCCACAAACTCTGTTTATTCTTGAACAGTTTGATAGAACTTCAGCATATAACATCATTACGAACTTGAGACTTAATGAAAAAGGCTATAATTCCCGTTTACAGCGGCGACATTAACAGCCCAACAGTATAGTGTATCTCTCGCAACGCACGTTCCCGTCGTCAAATTGTACTTACATAGTTAATTGTACAACATTTCCTTCGCACACAAAAACTTCACCACAACATGAAACTAGGAATAGTACCCTTAGGGGAGACACCAACGTTTTACAACTTCGGCCAACATAAAGTATACAGTCACCAACCCGAGGTGGTTGTATGAGAGTCGCTAAGCGGTTTTTGATGTCGTTCGCCCGCAAAGGTATCGTAAACGCGTATGTTTGGAGCTCAGAATATGCCCTGTCGTGGACCAAAATGTTTTTGTGTTCTCATTCGGTACGTAGTAGATGTTTACTCCGAAACAAATGAAGGTGCAATGGTCTCTTAAGTGGAATGTAACGGATATACAACCCAAACAAGTTACACTTCTCGCGACAAGTTTAGAAGGAGAATTTGTATGCAAAGTGTCCTATTTCCAACTTAAATGGAAAACTAAATTATATTTCTGATGTTTCGGAGCTGGGGGAACTTCGTAAGTTCTTGGATTAAGATTAATACGTCCATGACTAAGCTATATAATAATACTGCGGAGTTTTGTTTGTGTGTTGTGGATTATAATTGAATCGGTCATTTTTTCCAATATGCTTTTTCTGCTGAAAATAGTTCCTCAAAGGTAGATGTGTATTCTGGGTGAAAACAACTTAAGTCAATACGTTCCTTCCTCTTTTAATAATACCGCGTGAAAGACGTTCATTGCATAAACAACATTAGTGACTTAAGAGGTTTTTGCATGCACCACTAGATTGGCATTGATAACAAAGGAGCCAATGAGGTTTGTTCAATGGATAGATTGATGCATTATATAAAAAATAATCTTGGGCTAAATATTAAGTATTTATATATTTTTTCCGACGGCTGCCCTGGTCAAAATAATAATAATACATTATTGAGATTTATATTGTCTTTGACTGACTCTAAAACAGGGTTTCTTAAACTGGGGTCCATGGACCCCTTAGGGGTCCGTAGCATGAGTAATAGGGGTCCACAATGGCTCAGTAAACACTCAACATACGCCTCGACTTTTATTATACCTACCTAAATAAGGCTTGTTTTACCCTAATTTATTCGTTAGTAGGGGTCCATGAAAACTTTCCCACTCTGAAAGTGGTCCGTGACTGCAAAATGTTTAAGAAACCCTGCTCTAAAAGATTTGAAAAAGTTTATCAGTATTTTCCCATACGTGGTTATTCTTTTTTCCAAGTGACCGTGATTTAGGAGTCATAAAAAAATGTTCGAAAGCATGATCATATTTACGTCCCAGGAGAATACATTGATTTGGTTTCGAACTCCAGCTCAACATTTACAGTCATAGAGCTAAAACTGAAGATGTTTTAGAATTTAAGAAATGGTGGCCAAATTTGTACAAAAAAACATGCTTGTCAACTGAATCTTATGAAAAAAAAGTCCCAAAGGACCAGGAAAAGTCATTTGCACCTTCGACATACATGAGTTTTCAGTATGATTCAGATTGTAAAGGAACTATCATAGCCGAGGAATATATTGATGGATTGATTAAACATGCATTTTCATTAATAAAGAAAATTGCAACTTCTGTTTCTCTTTCATCAATCAAAGCCTATTTATATGATTTGAAAGTGCCCATCAATAAAAAATAGACGATTTAAAACAAGTTCAAGATAGCATTCATACGCCATTTTATAACAAATTTTTTAGCTGGCCAACTGCAAATGTTGAAGATAATCCAGATGTGAATGATGGAGAATATGACTAGTTATTATTAACAAGACAACTTAATACATGTAACATGTTAATAAGATAAATTTTAAGTGTAATTATTAATTATAAGCAATAAAAAATATGATTACTACGATTGTTTTGGTTAAATTATATACCACTAACCCTATTTCTCGCTAAAACAACATAAGTCAAGAACTGGTTTTCGAGATTTTTTCATTATTTCTATTGTTACGGACGGGGTAACGGGATTGAAAGGAAACAGCGAGTAGCACTGATGACACTTTATTCGATTTCACACACACGACGCGTCGTTTAATTCCGACGCGGACAGCACTAATATCTGCACTATAATTTTTCACTTCACTTTATTTCAGTACTTCTTCTTTCTTCTTTTTACTTCTTCCTTTTCTTCTTCACTTTATCACTTCTCAACTTAAACTGGCGCTCAGCGCGTCTACACCGCCTTATATACCCCTAGGAATGTTCTAGATCCACTAATTTCGATTGTCTTTTCATTATTCAATTGTTTTTCCATCTCCTGTCTCTTTTTAACCTTTCCATTCCTTCCTGAAGTTTCTAGAATTTTCTAATTTTTACTCGAAATATTCAAATAATCTTTTTTAAATATTTGCCAAATATTCATAAACATTTTCTAAATTTCATAAAAACCTAAATCCACATAACTTTTATGACTGGGATTTGAACCCACGCCATCAGAACGTGCACGGGATGCGTTATCCCCACGGCCACTGCCTTGTTGTCAATGAGTTGTAAAGAAGAAGTAGCAAAAATGCCCCACTTCCGACTGCAAAGATAAGTATCTAAAAAAATCGCTAAAAATCAGTATAAAAAAATTATATACTTCCGGTAATCATCTTTACTGGCTAGCACATAAGAAAATTGCTCTGAATATTAATTCAGGAGTAGAAAACCTGTAATATACTAGCTTCTGATTTTAGTTTTAGAATAGGATTTAAAAGCAATTAAACACTGTAATAACTCACGTTTGACAATAGTTATTATACTAGGTTAGTAATACAGCACATATACTGAAGAGTTTTGTCAAACAATAAGACTAAATATGCTTAAACCAAACTTGTTAGCAGATTATGTCAAAGAACATAATCTAAACCAGCAGAGTTCCCTTTGCGAGGTTGGAAGCAACTAGCGAAGAATTTAATATGATTTTCCGAGACATAATATGAGGAATTAATTATGATATCAGAGGGTCTAGTACGAGTTTGCACTCGATCGTCACGGTGGACGGGAACAATTTCCATACATTTTCTACATGCGTCCGCTAGTGGACTGTATCGATCGCTACTCTCCGTTAGGAGCGCTTTTAGAAAATCTGTTCGGGGATACAGGCTAGAGTCTATAAAAAAATATGTTCATTTGTTTAATATTTATTCCACTTTTTTATGGTCGTTAGAGTAGTAGGTACTGCATGATTGAAAGTAAAATATTTTAAGATAAGTACTTAATACTGCGCCTGAAACAATATTTGGAGGAATTTCTAAGTATGATAGCCAGTAAGGATGACAATCAGAGGTATGCAATTTATTAATACTCAATTTTATCTATTATTTGATATTTTCTCAGCTGTCGGACGTGGGGTAATTTTATATGGAAGTTGCAACTTCTCCCCTGGCGAACACTTGACAGAGTGTATGACGTCATCAAACTAAAAACTCATTTCCAAATAATAAAATAGTCTTCAAACCTCTTTGCTAATTATTGTGTTTCGTGACGACGGTTTGACATGACACCGGCCGTCACACTACCCCCCTCTAAGACATGCGCGTCCCACGCATCCTTAGACCCATAATACACCGCTCTTCTATCGACATGGACCAGATGATTAAACTTCGTAGCTATAGAAGCCTGTGATCTATGTGTAAGTTTGCTTTCTTTGAGGCACAAAACTTGCCCCTTGCCTACCTTGTATTGGAATCTCCACATCTCCACACTTACGGATTTCGCCGTTAATGTCTTATCTGCACCGATGATCTCTGAAGAAGTCCAGCCCTACAATGCAATCGTCTACGATGTCTGTAATCACCGCTCGTTGCCAGTATAGGTTGTCACCGGTTTTTATAGCCACCATCTGTTCGCCTTTAACTGGGATGTACTGACCGGTAGCCGTCGTCAGTCGAGGTGACCTTGACGGTCTTAAAATCTTTCCATTCTTTCTTGTCTAACGAGTTCCTATAACCATTCGTGTCGCACCGGTGTCCAAGGTCAGCGAACAGGTAACGTCATTGACTGCTCCATCGATAGTTAAACCGTTTCCATCCGTGCGTTGTCGAATACGAACTTTCGGAGCTTTCCGTCTTCTGATCAGTGCTTGCATCGAAGTCCTGGCTGTAATTGCTTCCTGATCATTTTTCAACAGTTGAACACTAGCGTAAATCTTACTTCTTTCTGTTACATGTTTCTGACAGCTACTTCTTAAGTGTCCGGGTTCCTTACAGTTAAAACACCTTAGGACGAAAGATCTGCAACCAGTTCTTTCTTCTGCTGCAATAACTCTATCGCGATCACTCGTCACTTCTTGTTGAACAGCCTCGACTTCTAAAGCATGTGCTAATGCGTCTTTAATGTTGCTGTGGTGTTTCAAGCGAACAGCAGCTCTGACCTCATCGTCATAAATACCGTCGATAAACGCCTGGAGTCGCATGCTTTGAGCTTGTTCCGCGGGTGCCGACTGATAAGCTTTTCGTACCATCTTCGTGACTTCCATCGCCCACTGCTGCAAGGATTCGTTTGGATACTGACGACGGTTGCGTAACTTGGCTCGAAAGACATATTCTAAGTGCTCGTCTCCAAATCTGGATTCTAGAGCCTCAAACAGCTGTACGTAAGTAGCGTCCTTTCCCACGGCCTCAAGCACCGACAATGCTTCTCCACGCAACGCCAGGATGAGTGCAAACTTGGCCTGGTCGACATTTCAACCGTTGCTTATAAAAGCGGCTTCGAACTGTATTCTGTAGGCCTCCCAGGAAGTGTTTCCATCGAATAATGGTACTTTTAAATAACCACCAGAACTTGATGAGTTGATAGAAACCGAAGGGCTGTTGGACTTCATCTTCTTTAACTCCTCCTCCACCGTAGCTATGCGGGTGTGTATCTCTTTCGATACAAACGCCATGCGGGACTGCACCTCTTCCGATACTGTCACCTTGCAGGACTGTATCTCTTCCTCCATAGTAGCCATGCGAGATTGCACTTCACCGATACACATCTCCATCTCGGCGATCTTACGAGCGTTCTCCAATATATAATAACTGGTAGCGCCATCTACCTTCCTATATATAACTAATCGCATCAAGATCAATCGTTCCACGTCTAGTGCGAGCGATACCATATTTCCGTCCCGCTCTATCCCACTCCCTAGAAGGGCACTGCCTTCGCCTGATTCGTCGACGCGATTCGTCGACGCGAGTGACAGTCTAGAACATTCCGCTCGCTAAGAACGCCGTCTCGATACCGCTCCGCGCCGCACCGCTGTATGTGATTTACCGCTTCCACCAAGGAAAACCCGCTCGTGAGTGAAGTGAAAACAAGCAGCTGCTTCACGAAAACACCAGGAGGAAAAGAAACGAAGAAGGTTGTATAAGGTAAGTGCCTTCCATCCTATACCCACTCAATCACCTCCTCCCGTATCCATCTCCTCTTCCCTTAATCCTTTCTAGGCGACCCAGAACTCGCCCTAATACAGTCCATTCCATTAATCCTTCCCAAGTCGCCTAGAACCCTACGGTTTCGGTGTAAGCCGAGCCATTTTTTTGGCCCTTCGAGCCGGATTCATTTACGTTTTATACGTTATACCGCTATACCTAGGCAGTTATAGCACCTAGCTATACTCCTAATATATTCACATAACCGTCACATGGTTATTTCCGCCCGCATCAGTAGGTAAACTTTTATGTAGCTACCTACTTATTAAATTATTATTTCTGCAACTATCATAGTTGTCTTATAAATCTCATATTTCAATCAACTTTAATTCCTCGGCTCTAAGGTGTTGCCTACTTAGCCTATTTAGGTAAAATAATAGATACATTAGATATTCTTATTTTGTTTCGTTCTCATTAGCTTATACTTACGTAAGCATGTCACAACAAAAGAAGTCACGCGTGTCGGAAGACAAAGAGATGACAATCTTAGAAGCAAAACGCAATATTTTATTTGAGCGCATTCAAAATATCTATGAACGATCAAAACCCGCATCTATGTCTGACAGTAATAGCGAAGCATTTCTCAGTTATTGTATAACAGTAGATAGTATTCGAACAGATTTTCATAAGTTGTTAGACGATTATAACGCAAGATTACTTTCTATCAATCCTGATGAAAAACCGAACTATCAGGCGTATACCTCATTCGAAGATCTTTATTGTATTATTAAGCGTGTACAATCGCAATTGGAGGGTAAATGTTCAGCAGAGCCCGTTGCCCGCAAACCGAGATTACCGCCAATCGAGATTATGTCGTTTGACGGAGATATACGAAATTGGCCGTTATTCTATGCAAGTTTTAAGTCTACAGTGCACGATAATGGTTCTCTGACAGATGCTGATAGGTTGTACTATTTAATAGGTAAACTGTCACCGAAGGCCCAGTCCGTATTTGCAGGTGTCACACCCAGTGCTGAGAATTATCAGGTCATATTTCAGTCACTACTTGACAGATATCAAGACACGCGCGTTCTAGCGTCTACGTACTTTGACCAAGCTTTAAATCTCAAACTGTCCAGCAACGCGTCTGTCTCGAATTTCCAGCTGTTTATTGATAACTTCGTAACCGCGGTTAATTCTCTTAGGAATTTAAAATTAGAAGATCTTTCCGACTTTATGTTGCTTCAACTCGCTTTAGAAAAGTTTGACACTGATACAATTCGCGCATTCGAGATGACGGAACGCAATAATAAAATACCTACACTAGATAGTTTTATTTCGTTCATAAAAGATCAGTGTCGAATATTTCATAATACGCAGTCTGGTTCACCTGGCCGTCTAACACTAACAGCAACAAACAAAGGTTGAATGAATCGCGAAATAGTAATAATAACTCAGTCCCTAATCCACAATCTTACGTAACATGTTCGGAATCTAATAGTAATAATTCACAGAAGTGTCTGTGCAGTAATATAGTGCACGACCATTACTATAAGTGTCCCACCTTTAATGATTTAAATCCAATTGCTCGTTTTAAAAGCGTAAAAGATAACAAAGCTTGCATTAATTGCTTAAGCATAAAACATAAAACGAGTAATTGTTCCAGTAGAACGAGATGTCGCTCGTGTAAACAAAAACATCATACACTGTTACATTATGATAAAAATAACCGGTTGTCAAGTCAAGCCGCTAACCTTGACACACTCACGCAAGTGCAGAACACGGTAGCTGCGCCTTCCACGCCTCGCAATGAGATATCGTTGTGTACGACATCCATTGCGCGGGCGACGCGCACGCGAGGACGGCACTCGCGCATCTATAATGATCCGCGCAGGGCCAAAACGCAGTGTACGGCGTCTAAGACTGTTCTGTTAGCGACAGCGCAAGTTATCATATATGATGTTAATGGGTCGCCGCACATGGTACGTTGTCTGCTAGATAGCGCATCTCAGACCAATCTAATAACATCGGAATGCTTCAAACGCCTCGGATTATGGAATAACTTTAAAAATACTAACTCAACCGTCAAAGGGATAGGCGGATCAGAAAGGCATTGCAGGGGTTCCGTAGATATTAAAATACATTCGCGCTTTGATAGGAATATTAATTTTAACATTTCTTCGCTTATCGTGGAGCGTATCACGGACGCATTACCGAACGCTAATGTAGACGTAGCATCACTCACTCATCTCGAATCATTGCCGCTAGCTGACGCGGAGTTTGCGAATCCGGCAGGCATTGATCTTTTGATCGGAGCTTCAATATTTCCGCACTTGCTACTAACTAACATAGTTCGTAGTGAGCGATATGATTTACCGCCCGCTATTGAGACGGTACTTGGGTATGTGATTATGGGTACCGTACCTACGTTACATACTTCTCATTGTATTACGTCTTGCTGTTGTTCTGCTCTTCAAGAGATCAAGGTGGGTGCTAAAACTGTGTGTAAGATAAAGCACTAATTAGCTATGCTATGCTACGCTATGCTATGCTATGCTATGCTACGCCATGCTATGCTACGCTATGCTATGCTAAGCTACGCTACGCTACACTATACTATACTACACATCCGCTTTGTATATAGATGACATTGCCTAATGTCATACCCGCTCCGCTAGCAATTTCGCTTTGTGAAGAGCTTATTCAGCTTTTCAAGCGAGGCCAGTTTGATCTTGTCAAATGGACAAGCAACTCTAAGGAGGTTCTCGCACGCATACCAGATTTTCATAAAGCTTCTCCAGACATTGAGTTTGAGAAGTCTGTACCGCATAAAGTTCTCGGTTTACGCTGGGACAAATCCTGTGATAGTTTTCGGTTTGACGTCTCACCGCCAGATGATAAGTGCACCAAACGCACTATGCTGTCCACAGTGGCTCGACTATGGGACATAATGGGTTTTGTGGCTCCCACAATTTTGTACGCCAAGCTCTTGACAAAGGAACTTTGGCTATCAAAGTGTGAGTGGGATGAAACACCCCCTGACCATATTGGCGCCGCTTGGGGCCAGTTTTGTATTGAGCTTACCGCGCTCAATCAAATTACTATTCCGCGTCATCTTGGGTTGGTAGATGGATGTACCATCAACTTAATAGGTTTCGCTGACGCCAGCGAGCGTGCTTACGGCGGAGTCGTATATTTGCAAGTCCGCATTGGTTCTAACTACTCGGTGCAGTTAGTTTATGCCAAGTCTAAGGTCTCGCCTGTTAAACCATTTCGGTTGCGAGACTGGAGTTGTGCGCGGACCTTCCGCTGTCTCATTTGCTCCGCAAGGTTCAAGACACAGTTTTGCCCCACTACTCTATTAATAAATATACGCATTTTCCGACTCCAAGGTAGTGCTCGCTTGGATTCATTCTTCTCCTCATCGCTGGCAGACTTTTGTCGCCAACCGCGTTAGTAAATTGATTGAACTTGTTCCCGCTACTTGTTTCAATCACGTCGCGGGTTATCGTACTCGTCTTCAGGAAGAACTTTCCATAGATCATATTGACTGGAAGTTTATTCCACCAGCATCACCACATTTCGGTGGATGTTGGGCAAGCATGGTCAAAGTAATTAAACGCATCCCTTCAAAGTTATAGGTCAACAGATCCTCTCTTACGAAGAGCCTTTAACTGTCCTTGCACAAGTCGAGGCACTGATCAACTCGCGTCCGCTTCCAACTCAGTGAGATCTGGCCTGAGGTTGGACCTACCTCTTGGTTTGGGTGTTTAGTTGGTAGTTTTCGCTATTATTGCGTTTGTAGCTTTCGCTAAAGTTAATTTAGATTAATTTTATTGTCATATCGCTGTCTTAGCCTATTGATGGGTTATGCGGTAGTACACCCAACATAGCTAAGTTCAATTCTATTTTTTTTTTAAAGGCAACCCTTTAGGGCCGGGGGGATATGGTAGCGCCATCTACCTTCCTATATATAACTAATCGCATCAAGATCAATCGTTCCACGTCTAGTGCGAGCGATACCATATTTCCGTCCCGCTCTATCCCACTCCCTGGAAGGGCACTGCCTTCGCCTGATTCGTCGACGCGATTCGTCGACGCGAGTGACAGTCTAGAACATTCCGCTCGCTAAGAACGCCGTCTCGATACCGCTCCGCGCCGCACCGCTGTATGTGATTTACCGTTTCCACCAAGGAAAACCCGCTCGTGAGTGAAGTGAAAACAAGCAGCTGCATCACGAAAACACCAGGAGGAAAAGAAACGAAGAAGGTTGTATAAGGTAAGTGCCTTCCAATAAATTGTCCTTGAAATATCCTATACCCACTCAATCACCTCCTCCCGTATCCATCTCCTCTTCCCTTAATCCTTTCTAGGCGACCCAGAACTCGCCCTAATACAGTCCATTCCATTAATCCTTCCAAAGTCGCCTAGAACCCTACGGTTTCGGTGTAAGCCGAGCCATATATGCCGAATTTCATCCTGGCTCTCCATTATTTCGCTAAGCTGAGATTTAAGCTGCTGAGAGTTCTCCTGAAGCTTGGATTTAAGCTGCTGCGAGTTCTCCTGAAGCTTGGATTTAAGCTGCTGCGAGTTTTGCTGGAGTTCGGATTTAAGCTGCTGCGAGTTCTCCTGAAGCTTGGATTTAAGCTGCTGCAAGCTTTCCTGAAGCGACTGTTGGAATAGTGCTGCGAGGTCTGCGAGAGATAGCGGGCTATCTGCATCCCCGGATTTAGGTAACCCTCCTTCAGATCCGCTTCCTTGCGAAAGAGTTTCCATGGCCACGACTTCCGGGCTAGAATCGCCTTGCTCTTGAGCGGCAGCCTTCGCACGTGTGATAGCTCCTTTTCTCGGCATCTCTCACGTCTTTGAACCTTCCTATCCCACTTCTGACACCAATTGTTACGGACGGGGTAACGGGATTGGAAGGAAACAGCGAGTAGCACTGATGACACTTTATTCGATTTCACACACACGACGCGTCGTTTAATTCCGACGCGGACAGCACCAATACTAGCGTCTTTTGCACTGCACTTCACCGCACTTTACTGCACTATCCTTTTTCACTTCACTTTATTTCACTACTTCTTCTTTCTTCCTTTTACTTCTTCCTTTTCTTCTTCACTTTACCACTTTTCAACTTAAACTGGCGCTCAGCGCGTCTACACCGCCTTATATACCCCTAGGAATATTCTAGATCCACTAATTTCGATTGTTTTTTCATTATTCAATTGTTTTTCCATCTACTGTCTCTTTTTAACCTATCAAATATTCATAAACATTTTCTAAATTTCATAAAAACCAAAATCCACATAACTGTTATGACTGGGATTTGAACCCACGCCATTAAAACGTGCACAGGATGCGTTATCCGCACGGCCACTGCCTTGTTGTCAATGAGTTGTAAATTTGGCGAACACTTGACAGAGTGTATGACGTCATCGAACTAAAAACTCATTTCCAAATAATAAAATAGTCTTCAAACCTCTTTGCTAATTCTTGTGTTTCGTGACGACGGTTTGACATGACACCGGCCGTCACACTATTAATAAACTGTAAAGGTTATACACTATTTTAATTTTTTACCACTTAAATGCTAAATTAAGCATAAAAAAATCCCTTAAAACTCATTTGTTTGTGATTGAAACAGTTTTTATTGATTTCTCAAAAATTATAATTTTGTGACTGCCTCGTTGGTCTCGCGGCATAAATGTGCGCGTGGGATTGGGAGGTCTCGGGTTCGATTCCCGGGTCGGGCAAAGTGTTACTGGGTTTTCCGAATTCTCAGTAGCAGCACAGCCTAGTAATGTGCCCCGTACGGCAATAGGCTCGCCCCCTATCACGTGGGGCCTAAAAATTCGTGGCGAAATGTGGGTGTAATATTACACCTCTGCCTAACCCTTTGGGGATACAGGCGTGAGTCTGTGATAATTTTGTGACTTATGAGGTTTTTGAAATGACCGATTAAATTGAGCTTCAATATTCAAATGCTTTTTCAAAAAAAAATATTTGATGAACCGAGAAAGATGTAAATAAAAACCACCACGCTAAAAAACCTTATATTTTCCATTTGCATTGCGTTGAGTGATATTTGAATAAAACTTATAGTTTAACTAGCTGAACTGGCGAACTGCGTACCGCCATTTATGTATTATACATATAAACCTTTCTCTTGAATCATTCTATCTATTACAAAAAACGCAATAAAATCCGTTTCGTAGTTTTAAAGATTTAAGCATACATAGGGACAGACAGACAGAAGATAGACTTATTTTAAATTGTCTTTCGAGGTATATACCACGTACCGTTGTTTGGAGTAATCGATATTTTGGCACAATATTCACGGATGTACTTTAAATTCCTATAGAAGACAGACTTTATTTAATACAATGTAGTGCTATGTTTCTCATCAAGAAATATAGAAATACAACTAGAGAAAGACAGTAATCAAGAGTATTGCTTTTATGCTACTTAATTGCCTCGAAGATAAGATATCTCTGGAACTACTTGGACCACGGTGGTGCCACGAACACAGTTAAATAGTAGTGACACTGACTGCCTATCTGGAGATCGTCAAATCGATTCCCGCCTAGGACAAAATAAGTCTTTGTGTGATGAGCACGTTTCTTTGCTGAGAATGTACTTGTTTATCAGTGATCTAGTTGAAAGTAAAAATTATTTATTCACTTAGGTCACAAGTTAATTACATAATTAATCTTTTTTTTTTGGTGTCGTGTTGGAATATCCTCATGGAGTCCCTACGCGCTGGGGGAAGGGCGTAGGGGACTGTCAGACTCTTACTGACTAAAAACCAGCCCGTGTTCCTCATATACCTGGGTGTAGGAGGGTCGGGTATTGGCGAAGCATTCGTCGTTATCCCCCGACGCGTATTGGCCCGCTAGATGGTCAGGCGAGCCCCGAACAAAACCCCCTTGGCGGCGGATGAAGGTGTTGGGCTCCGCCGTCAAAACACCCAGCGGCCGCAGAGGATAGGGAGGATAGCAACCTGGCAACACCGCATCTCCTCTGCGGCCCCCCGCGACCGCGCCCGACTGCGAGGGACAGAGTCCCCCGCACCCGCACCTTTGGATGCATCCTGCGCAGACCTCTCCAAGCCCACGCGGAGCGTCCACTCTCGAGATTTCTCTTAGTTTCACCGCGGGTATCCAAGCCACGGTTACTGATCCCCCCCACCACGACGAGGTGGAGAGCCCACGTGGGGTACATAATTAATTTACATTTAAATTTTGTGTCACGTTCGCAAAGCAAGGGTGTAGAACCACGTCAACCACGACAAAGTTATTTTTGTAAGGTGCTGCAACTGTTTCACATTATACTCACAGATATCGTACTCTAACAATTAATATGGTTAGGAAATAATGTTCATTATCCTTCAAAGGCAAATATGGTGAAACAGGAGCATCCACTTACGTCTTATAATGTAGGCAACTGATCATATGAGCGTATTGATCGTGTGGGATTTGTCTTAGAATATTATTATTTTAATAGTAATCCACGTACTTTCAACCCATCTTTGAGGCAAATATCCTGGCGTTTGCGGTTCTCAACATGTTTAATAGTATTTTCAGCGACATTTTCTATATAATATTTTATAATTCTAATTTTAACTGTGTACGTGGCACCACCGTGGTCCAAGTAGTTCTAGAGTTATCTTATCTTTGCAGGCAATTAAGTAGCACAAAGGGTAATACTCTTGATTTCTGTCTTTCTCTAGTTGTATTTGTTGCTGTTGACAGAGAGAGTGGACAATCCATCGATACGAGAGTGCGTTAATTTATAAGTCCCCAAAAACTATATTCGTGGTGCTAGTCGACGGCAACACAAATTGCTCTCCTGTCCATCATCGTGGCGAATTCCCTATGCCAATAATAGTCCTACTAGGAGAGCCATAAATTTAATAAATTATTTTTTAGTTTGTAGTCGGCATGTTCACATTTCCTTTGATAGTATTGGCACTATGACCTCAAACATGATACATTATTTAAATAAACAGTAATAATATTTCTGTTGAGTGACATGGCCATATTATAATTGTGTTTATTATTTCATTGTTTTAATTTTATTCAATTGTTATATTTTACATAATAGACTACTTGATCTAATTTAAAATTATATTATATTATTTGTAACTAATCTCAAAGTGATAAAATTATGTTTTTGATAATAGATATTATATTTATTGGCAATCTGGTCACAAGTACTTTCTCAGTTCACACAACAACTCATAATTATATCTTTATTTAATCAATTTTCAATGTTATAATTTATATATTATATATAAATTATAACATTAAAAATATATACATATATATACATCTAGTAAATGATTATATGGTTCAAATATGAAAGTGCAACGATAAACCTCGTAAAATGCCTCGCCAAGTACCCGTAAAAGTTTCACTCGAAAAACTTGGCAGCACTCTAGACTTGGCATTTTTGGAATATTGATGAAAACTACACTTATGAAAACATAGACTACTTTTATCGGGATTGTATTTCGATTGCTTCTTTTGTCAATATATTCTCTATATCTATGTTTTTTAAGGAATAACTACAGTATCACAGTAGTAACTATGTATTTCCATCTGGCAGGATAGCCGTAGCAAAACCTAAAAATCTCTGACTCTCAGTAAAATTATCATCGAATACTTTTGTGAATTTTACATTAAACCAACACGCTATATAACATAGCCAGTAGAAAAACAACGTTCCCAACTTTTATAAGCCCAGATCCATTTATTAATATCGAATAAAAAAAGTTACAAAACAAGAACTTACGAGTAACTCAATAAAAAAATACCGAACCCAATCCGTCATATCGTAAGGAAATTTCTGGAAACTTCAAAAACTGTACAGAAATATTAACAGGGCGGGAATATAGATCACGGTTGACGAAATTTCAACAAAGCTTCAAGCCAATTTCAGTCCCGTCAGAACGATATGTAGATGGATCGTGGTAAACGATTTTCGATTATATCATGCGGGTACTCGTATCACACATGTCTCCCTGCGAGGAAGATAGATGGCGTAGTCTACGCTTATCTTCCCCCACTTTGACGGCCAGGCCTTTTAAAATGTGCCCGCATTTAAACAGTTTTTCGCGTTTTTAAGTCGAGAAATGAAACTGTCAAGTCATTCAGCTGTGGTGATTGATTGTGAGATTAGACATATTTGGCGGGTGACGGTGAATGCAGCTGTGGGATTGACGATTGATGGGTATTTTTACCTTTTTTATTCGATGTGTTAAATAATTAGTGCCAGAAAAGTGGAATCGTACAGTGTACTAAGAATAAGATCTCGGGTACAAAGTCGGCACGCACCACAGATTTTTCGAAGTTTGGCGTATTAAGTTATTAATAATCGCTTACTAAGCGGTGAACAATAATATTGTAAAGGAACCTGCTTGTCTCAGGGTTCTCCATAATTTTCTCAAAAAACTTAATAAGTCTGCTAACCTTCACTTGGCCAGCGTGGTGGACCATAGTCTTATCCTTCCCATGGTGAGGAAAGGCCTGTGCCTTGTAGACTGTATATATACAGGGCTGATGATGATATAATTATAAACTTTGTCAATACAAATTAAACACCACGCTGAAACACCAAGAAATGTTACAACCACCTTAAGGATAAACTTGATAAATCCATTAGTATCTGTATTTGTCTAATACATAAACCAGACAGATCAGCAGATGAACTTGATTCTAATTGAAAAGCTTTTAGTTTCATCCTATTCAATTTAAAAACCTTAATTAACTTTGACTGGAAGCCATTTTGTATATGAAAACTCTGAATAAGAAAATTAACTTATAATTTTATTTTTTATAACATTTTACACTCGAAAATTATATTGAATTTGAATTCCAACTGCCTTCAACTTCAGTATGATGAATATTTGATTTTTTTAAATAAATCTCATCGCTTTAATTCAGTTCTGAACGAAAGAACGGAGTAATCGAATTATTCAAATTGGCCCGTTGAAGTCGTCAAATTAAAACATTGACTTAATTTGCCTGCCCTCAATAACAACTTGGGCTCTAGAATTTGTAATTTCTAATCAATTTGATGAAAAATAAAGATGCATCCAGACTAGGGTTTTCAATTATAATGGGAATTATTACAAGCATTTAAACTAGTTTAAGTTTCATTTTAAATTATACATCTGTAATAGGTATTATAAACTTGTTTTAACAGACTTTAAGTAAGAGGAGACTCCTACTGTAAAAGTTCATAAAATATTATTTACCGATTTCGAAAATTCTTTTTTTGTTTAGAAGAACACTTTCCATTTGGTCCCATCCAAGTTTGATGATTGAATGTTAAAAGTAGTTTTTTCTTCAAATTTATTATAAAATTCATAAGTTTGTGGTTTTGATTATATGAGTTTGAATGAATCAAACTCATATTATAAGCAAAATCACAAACTTATTATTAAAATCAATAAATATCAATTTGTTTCATATTTTGTTAAGCAAATTCAGAATCCTTTCGTTGTCAAATTAAGCACCTCATCTTTATGAATTTGGTTGAAAACGACACAAATATAGCACCAATAGTATTTGAATATTTAGGACAGTAAATGCTTACCTTCAAACGTACCGTCAATATATTCGCCACTATTGTATTATAAATAAATTCCATATATTGTTACCCCGCGTTACCGCTTCATAAATTATTTGTAGACCTCTTTCAGCCCAAGGCTATTCAGTGTCGCGTTATCGGTATTCAGTCAACCCTAACATTTTTGTTCTCACGAGGACGTTACGTTCTATCATTGCCAATTTTACGATACTTCTATAAGATTTACTTGTCTACGTCACCTCCGTGAAGTCTCACTACACATTTGTGATATACAGCTATATTGCTGCCTTCGTGGTCCAGTTTATAAGGTATGCGTCTGTTTGGAAGATCCCGGATTCGATTGCCGGGTATACAAAAGTGTTCCGGGTATGTACGTTTTTCTGATTTCTCAGTATCAGCATGGAGCCTAGCAAAGTGTCCGGTAACGGAAATAAGCTTATATTTTCGTAACATGGCCAAATGTAGGTGTAATATTACACCTGTCTACCATTTAAATTAAAAAGCAACTGTCGTCATCATAATTATTGCCCTAGCGTTTCCCCGGTTGTGTCCAAAATGCCTTTGAACCCACTTACATTAAACTAACCAGATAAGACAGAATACGAGTTTATGATATACTGCAACTACCTATACTTATGATATATAAGAGCACTAAGTAGTAGAGTAATAACCATGTAATAACAGGTAAATTTCAAAATTTTTAAGTGAAGCTCATGGTTCCACATCCTTTATATCTTGTTCTGAAACCGAAAGTATATAATGTGCATTACTGAAAAAAGATTACCTAAACTGTAATAATTATATATATCTCGGGATGTCTCCAAGTCCAAAGTTAGGCAGATCTTAAACTATAATAACCAGACAAATGAAAAATCATAACTTTATGTTCCTAAATACATATATATAATAGAAAAAATACAATCAGCGACAAAACAAATAATCGTATTCATCACAAGAAGATTTAACATAGCACATAGCATAACTTCACGCCCTTTTTATCCCCGAAGGGGAAGGCAGAGGTGTATTACACACCCACGTTTCGCCAGTGATGTTAAGGTCCCAATGTAATAGGGGACGAGCCTATTGCCATCTACCGGGCACATTATTGAGCGGGCGACAATCAGAGGTGTGTCCCCGGGGTAAATGAGGATCGAACCCGAGACCATCGTCTCGGCAGTCCGTTACGTAGGTACACCACTGGGCTATCGCCGCTCTAAGAAGAAGATTTAAGTAGCTTGGTCTATTGATGTATCTTCTTTAGTTTTGTTTTCAATATGCAATTTTCATCATCATCAACCTGCCATGGTTCACAGCTGGATATAATTATGCAATTATGATCACTATCAACTGTTGTTGACTTCAGAGTACGATTTTTGCGATAAGTCGCATATATCGTATTCTGAAGTCGTCATTGAAGAAAGAAAGGTAAACCTTTCTTTTTCATTCATATTCGTTACTTCAAAACACCTGCTTTCATACAGGCATCTTATAGTAAATTCTTTCTATAAATATAACATACATCTATATTCATCCATACACATACATACATGGGGCTCTAGTCGCGAGTGACGTTGATTGATGAGTCAGCAGAATTGACTGCTCTTGGGAAATTAACAGCCGGGACAAAAACACTTACACGTCCCATATTGTGTGGGTGTCACATATATCCTTGTCATGATTTCGTATTAAAGATTTTGTGTGACTATATTTTTTTATATGTTAAATTGGACAGCAAAGTGTGGCCTTAAATGGGTCGAATATTTCAAGTACAGATATAATTCTTCTCAATTCTTAGTAAATGATACGAATAAAGTAAAATAAAATCTATAAAAAATAAAATTGTGTATTTATAAATAATTAAGAATATTTACCAGGTTTACTTGTCAAATCAATTTCTGCTATGTACACATAATTTTGGTTCGAAATTTTACTGTTAAATATGATAAAGATAGGATAAGATAAAGATTATTTATTGCACAACTGTGTACATAGGCAGATATTACAGTTTTAAAAAATAAGGTTTCAACAGTCTACCCCTGTCGGGTATGCAATATAAGTACATAAAAAATAAAAATAAAATGTAACTTGTTCGAGTACCTAAGCCAAGAAATTACAAGATTCAAAATTACAAATATAAAGTTACATAATGTGTTACGAATGTTTTTTTACCAAAAAACTCGTGCATATTATAAAATACATTTTCAAACAACCAATGAGTTTTAAACAATTTGTCATTTAATTCTTTAATAAATACAGGTAAATGGTTATAGACACGAATTGCAGTTACATGGGCACTTTTACAATATATGGTATTTCTGATTATAGGTAAATTAATATTATATTTATATAAGCTACGTATATTCTTCTTTAAATTAGATTTAAGATTAAAATAATTCATATTGTTTCTTATAAATAAGCACAGTTCGAATATATAAATACTGCAAAGAGTGAGAAACTTTTTCTCTTTGAATACATCTCGGAGTGTTTCCGTTGTATGCATATTGTATATAGTCCGTAAACATTTCTTTTGCAGAATGAAAGTGGATTGTACATTAGTGGAATTACCCCAAAAAATTAAACCATATGTTAATAGTGGATAAACATTACCAAAGTAGGCGTTTCTAGTCACATCTATATTAGTAGTTTCTGCAAGGATTGACAAGGCATAACATGCACTTAAAATTTTCTTATTAATTTTATCAATAGCGCTTTCCAGTTTAGATGTTGGTCTACAGTAACTCCTAAGAAGTTTGTGATTTCAGCGTTTTCAATAATATTGTTGGAGCAGGATATAGTTAATCTAGCCGGATTTCTTTGATAATTTCTGAACTGTATTAATTTCGTTTTTGTTACATTAATATTTAAATTAATTGACTCTAACCAATCTGTTACAGTTCTTAGCGTGTCGTTTAATTCATCTTCGTAACTAGTACAACTTTTATCATTATTTGAAATGAAAATAGTGGCATCATCAGCATACATTACACACAAGTGGTCTATTATGTTCGGGAGTTTGTTAACGTAAATAAGAAACAGTAGGGGCCCCAAATGCTACCCTGGGGTATACCTATTTGAACTTGTTTGAAGTCAGATTTGATTGTATCCATCGTTTTACTGCTTTTATTATACACCATTATCATGGTTGCCTGCACACTGTTGTGTAAATAATTTTCTAATAATTCGAGTGCTATTCCTCTTATTCCTATTCTATCTAGAGTATTTAAAAGAATATCATATTTTACACAGTCAAACGCTTTCGACATATCTATAAATATTGCAGCACATTGCTTTTTAAAATTAATATCCTCCCACATAGAATTGAACAATTTATAAATAGCTAATGACGTTGTTTTTCCTTTTTGAAAACCAAATTGATTTTCATTTAAAATATTGTTTGAATTTAAAAAATATGTAAATCTACTGTATATAACTTTTTCAAAAACTTTTGAGAAACATGGCAGCAGTACGATCGGTCTGTAATTGTTTATGTCATGTCGTGAACCTTTTTTATAGAGAGGTATGATGACGTTATTCTGTGAACACCTGCAGGAAACAGGCGTGAGTCTATGTATGTGAGAACATAGTCATACCAATATCTGCTATGTGCAAATAATCCAAGGATGATACGTCAGGCTATTGAAATAAAAAAAACATTCTAATTTCAATAGGGCAGACGGTTTGAATGTTCCTCTAGTTTGGGACCCTGTCATCAGGCTAATGAAACCCAACAAGGACAAAGTCACCATAAGACCTAAGGACACTTTGAGCTCATTCTGCGTAAATAGTTACACTAATAGTTGAAAAATGTTCGGGTACTTTGAGATAATTTATACATTCAAGAAAAAGACAAATATCACCTCAGTCTGCCGTGACCATGAATCCTGTAAAGAATTCGAAACGTCGGCTAGTAATAAAAATGTAGTTTCTAGATCATTCGGTATAAATGTAATAACTAGTGAAACCAATACAACGCGATAAAATCTGTAAACTGTAGTTTAATTTCAAATCAGTTTTGTTCGAAATTTCATTGTTAAGTATTTGCGTCGTCATTCAGTGAACTCCTACTGAGAAGCTTCCATAACTTCACTATTAGGAACAATAAAATTAATTACATGACTCGAGTGTTTTCAGACCGCTCAAAGGCCTAACAATTCTTGGCCTCAGACAGGAATCGACCGATAGCCTATCGTGCTCTCCAAAGCACGTTAGCGCTCTGGTGCAATGCCTCACGCGGTCAGTCAACGTAGTGGCGACCGTTGGAAGCGGTGCTTAACTTTGCAAACATGTTACAAACAGAAAGCCAAGCTTAGCTATTTATAAGGAAACTAATATTACTGGGCTATTGGAATGTAATGTAATGATGAATTGTTATAGATAAAGTCTTTTCATAATACGTCTGAAAGTCAGATGGCGACTCACCAACTTCTAGCATTATATTTATGATTTTTCATTTATGGCAAACGTTAAAAATATCGTAAATTGACAATAGGCAACATTATCGTAAAGAGCGATCTTTTCGAAGGATCCCTTGTCAAAGAAACCGTATGAACCCAACGATATATATGCAAATATATGTCAATTTACGAACTGTAGTCTACCATTTATACTTATTTCAATGTTTTTAGGCTGCTTATTTAGAAGCTATACAAGAACACCTAGTTCCAGACGTCAATCAATGTTCAACAGAAAAACAGCTCTTATTGTAAAATTGGTTTATATAAAGATAAAATGTGTCAGGTAATGAAGTGTTGCCATGCCGTTCTGTGCGGGATTGAGATATTCGTTCCTGTCTTAAATTTTAATAAAGGCCGCCATATTTGAATATACCTTTTCACAATGTGAGTAGGCGTATAAAGTACCTACGTTTACCACCTACACTTATTTGTATTTTGAGCCATAACGACAGTGCCAAACATTTCCCGCTTACGACGAGATATAAATAAGTACAAAACAGCTCATAAGAAATTTAATATTTACCAGATTAATGTACCCACAAAACGCTTTTTTGGGTAAACCTGCTTAGACTATATTAGATACCTGGCTACTAGGGCAAATAAGGTCGTAAATGGCTACAGAAAATATTAAGATATATCTTTTAGTCTTAAAATAAATGAAACACAGCTTAGCGATAAATATTCTAGACCTAAATAGCTTTGTACTAAGGTAGTTTATTATTTGAAACGTGTCGACCACGTAGTGTTTCTTATTTCAGCTTATTTTTTACATACGTATGTATCGTGGATATTTGTAGGTACATTTTGATGCTCAAGTTTATTATGAGACATCTTAAATGTCTTGGGACAATTTACACATGACAATCTAATTATAATATATATATATATATATATATATATATATATATATATATATATATATATATATATATATATATATATTGCGTTACTGACTGACAACTCAAAGCGCATACAACTAGGCGCAAGAAGCTGAGATGGACCATATTTGCAATCTAATTTCTCTGGTATCATCATCATCATATCAGCTGAAAGACGTCCACTGCTGGACATAAGCCTCCCCCAAGGCACTCCACATAGAAGTATCCTGAGCGGGTCGGTACCCACTGGTCCCCTAAAATTCGGCCCCTGTGCCCACTCGTACCCTCAAATTTTTGTGGTGCCCACTCGTACCCTCCTCTATTTTTTATTTAAAATAATTTATATTTCCTATTTTATTATATTTACTCTACTAATTAGATATTTATTTTCAGTGCTGTGGTTGTGGTACAGTCACGTACTAAAGGTAAAAAAAATTAAACAAATAAGTAGATATCACATTTATTAATAAGTGTTAATGACAATCAGTCTTTTAGATATCAAACAATTCGTATTTATTTGTACTTTTTATACATACTCACAGATATTTTTAACAAATTAAACATTGTGTTCATCTGTACATTCACAGTCACGATTTTTATATAACTGTTTTATAAATTATATCTTTTTTTTAACGCACTTCTCGACATTTTCGTATACGCCATACAATTGTATTAATTAACTTTTGTTTTTGTATATTAGATACAACGTATTTGAAGTGTCAGCAATATTTTACGTATAGTACGTATACATTATTAACTTGTAATGAGAAAAAGAGAAAATAAGTTTATTATTGCAGGTTTGAAGTAGGTATTACATCAAAATATACAGTACTGCTAAAAACAATATTATTTGAACATAATCATTCAATAAAACAAAAATTAATAGCTTTACTTAAAGTAAAAGACCTGCAATAACCGGGCCTTACTCAGCTATATTGCTATGCAGTGGCATGAGCATGTGAAGTGTCACAGCGCTGATTTACAGTGAATGGTAATAGACTTTTTTATATAAATATCCTAGCTTTTGCCCGCGCGTTAAATTCGTTGAAACACATCTCTACTTTCAGTCTTAAGTCGTGTGAAGACACTCCTGATTATTGTAATGAGTCAGAAGCTCTATAGCGTACAAAGAAACTCGGTCAGCATCCATGACAATTGTCAAAGCCATGTTTCAATACGTGTCCAATATATATCCATAAACACTTTCGCATATATAATTTTAGTAGCTAGAGAAAATCGTTTCAGCCGTTTGAGCGTAGTATATAATTATTAGTTTAGTTAAGGGAACAATGTAATCTCCGTGCACAATATGACAATATATATGATTTGACAGTACTGACAGATCGCACATGCGCAGCACTTAATTATTCGCGCATGCGTTCTTACGTTCAAGAGGAAAATTTCTGCCGTACAAACTTCTATCCTCCCTACAATCCCTCCCAGTTTCATTTTTGCAACTTATGGTAGCCTATGTCCGTCTCCATGGTCCAATATATCTCTATATTAAATTTCAACAAAATCAGTTCAACCTTTTTCGCGTGAAAACGGAACATACATAAACACTTTCGAATTTATAATATTAGTAGGGATGTGATGATGATAATAGATTTTTCTATAAAAAACTTATATAACTTATAAAATTACTCAGTGATATGAAGGATTTATACTATACATATATTCATCTTTACAATATTTTAATATGACCCCACCTATTTGGTACACCCTGTTTAGATATGCAAACTACAGCTACTGAGAGAAAAGTATTATAATATTAGGTGTACCTACGTAGATACGAAACAAGAAAAAATCTCATAACCATTCATAAAATCGATTTTTAAAATGTTTTACCAATAAATATTCAAAATTAGCTCCGAAAAATATAAACTGTGTATTTTTCAGTATATGAGATATGTAAAGTAGTGTAAAAAATACTTCTTACATGTTTTTATCCTCACATTTGTTCACTTACTTAATTCAGTAGTTAATATAACAAAACAAACTTATTACAAATTGATTGGACCTTTACAAATTCCGGGAATATGCGAACAGTGGCCAACAATATTGTTAGCCAATCCGGTAAGAGTCCATATATACTCGTACTATAGTATAATTTGATTATTTTATAGTACATACTTTAAATGATTGATACTACTTAATAATTAATATCGTAACAATATTGTACACGAATGTACAATGAAGACAATACTTTTTACATAAAAATTAAAATAGTTTTTATTAGGGGCCCAAAACGCACCTGAGTAGGTGCCGAATCTTTAATTATATTCCAGGGCACGAGTGGGTACCTGAAAAAACAATAAAAATAATCTTGTCCCCTGCCGGGGTACCAATGGGCACCTAAATAGGGGACCAATCTACAACTTTTATTCCGGGGGACGAATATTAGGGGACGAGTGGGTACCGACCCCTGAGCCACCAGCATCCATCCGCTGCCCGCGACCCCAACAATATCGTTAGTCCACTCTGGTATACCTACAGACAAAAATCGCATATCAAGGTATTTGTGGTCCCACTGTTGAAATACGTTAGACCTATTTAACGATATCATATCTATTTCAACTTGTAATGGATTTACTAGCACAAAACCAATATGATAAAGCGTGCTTATATGCACTATCAGCATAACCATTTAAATTCGTCTTTGGCGTGACTATGACTATTCTAGCAAGCGGTTGTTCCTTTCCCATGAAACGTAAATAAACAAACATGGCTACTAACGTGGGCTATCAAAGATTCTATATCGTGATGAACAAGCTACAACATTGACGCGGAATTATTACATGTTAAAGGCTAAAAGTTTTTTACGATATACTTATTTGTTCTATACAGCCGTCATTTGGGTTGTTTTCTGTGAGACTTGTTACGACGTGTTGTATTCAGGATAGTGGCGTAAGTTGTGACCGTATTTTCGTTGTGTAGAAATAAAGATGAGGTGAAGTTCTGATGTACATTTTTGACGTGACGGGATCGACAGGTTGTCGTCTTCTGCCATGGTGGGAAGCGCAGCGCAATATATTATTGATTAAAGTGACTTTTTATTGATGCTAACATTTTTTTTTGTTAGTCCAATTGTAGGTTGATAGCAGAAAAAAGGTATCTTAAATATGACGATAATTACAAATACAATGCAAGAAAGAGACCGTAGCTGGCGTACCCTACTGAAGTGCCTGATCAATCTTCATACCGTTTAATCCTTCTTACTGATGAAGACGATTACACTAAACAGCCCTCATCCATGCCCGGGTATAAATAAAAGAGCGGAGGCGTAAAAAAATTACGCGTAACATGCGTTCATAAGGAACCCTAATTCTACGCCACCGCAACAAGTTAACTAAGATTTATTAGCCGTAACGATCCTTGTAAAATGCTTACATAAGTCACTAATACGCTTCACGAAGCTTTGTAACTAAAAACGTTGCAAGATACATTTTCTCTGAAAATAAGATCGTACAGACTCTTGGGTGACGCAGAGACGAAACTATATTAGGGGCATGTAATAACGCTATTTTAACTAACGATAATGCCAAAGAATACTATCATACTATCTTTTTGACATACAATTATTTGTAATTCTTGATAGTACAAAGAAATCTAAAATTAACTTCATCGAAACTGGTACAATACATTGCGTAGATTACACCAATTGGAACCCACATTGAACCAAAGTCGATACTCTAAATCAATGCTCTCCAATCTATTTGTCTGATGACTCCCGCGATGTATCGATTTACACAGATTAACTGAAGCCTTACCCATTACGAAGTAGCCTACGACAAATCATCTTCATGGACTATGTATACAGACTGTTCCATTGCTGGGCTCGGGCCTCTTCTCACGATGAAAATGGTAAGGCTATATGCCACCGCGCGGGCCAATTGCGGGTTAGCAGACTTCAAAAGTCTTTTAAAAACGTTATGTAGAACTCTCAGACATGTAGATCCCCACGATTTTTTTCTCATCGTTAAACAAGCTATACTTAATTAACAATTAAATACATATTTAACATGCGAAAGTCATTGGTGCGCGTTGTGGATTCGAACCCGAAACTCTCTGCGGAGCAGTCTGTCGGTCAGTTAAGGGTATTAAAGCAGGACATGCTTTTTTCCCTAAAAGTTTGATACTGTGTGCAAGACATGGGTCTCTGCCAACGAAAATTTCTGTAATTAATTGTGTCAAGATCGTAATAAAGTCACAAAATGCGTAAATGGCCTTTGTCTATCTGATCTTATCTTAAAAGTTTTTTTTTTTCGAAAATGAATGTCGATGAAACTACTTTACCTTAGCTATATATATCGTATATCCATAAAAAAGATAAATACGAATGAAAGCAAGAAAGGAGATTGTATGAATATATCTTTTAATCTAGAAAATGGATGTATTCTGATCAGAGAAAGTAAATTTTATATCACTTGTAATCCAATATAACAACAATCTGAAAAAAACTTCTTTTAATTTTATAATATTGAAATCTCTTTAAGTTCTGAGTAAATGAAATCGTTTTTTTGTGTGTTTTACTTCGGCAATTTTCTATGAATTTTTCGTCTCTTAAAAAATCGACAAATATACGTTGAATTCAAAGAAAACTTTAAAATTCAATTTGCAGTCTGATCAGATTTATGGATGGCGTCAGTATTCGTTGAAAGGTGTATATAAAACCTATTTAAATTACTTCGGCAGTAATGCTTTGGCTAAAACAGTATTAGCATATCGCATTCAACTTAAAACACGCGACTAGGCGACCTATGCACGCGTTGCTTAACTTTACCGATCTTTTACGATTGGCAAGCCAAGTCTCGCTATGAGCACTACCTTTTAATAAGTAATTTTTTTGTGATTAAATTTCAAATTTCTTGTATTGTTGCAAAGCATCTCTTCACCATCTCAAGAATAAACTAAAGAATACTACAATACAACTTTTCTCAAATCCATAGTACACTAAAATATTCTCCTTAATCGAAGCCTCGCGCCGTCCCGTAAATATTCGTACGCTCTGCCTAAAAAAGGATACACCAAATATTTGTTTTCAATATTCAAACGACATGTTTAATCTAGAGAATGAAGAACGAGTGTATACTCTCTTTGCAATAAATATTGGTAAATAAAAGTACAATGTTTGCTTCGTTATGTAGTAATGTGTTTATTTAATGGCAAAACGAAGGCGTTCTGTAATACTATGTGGATATTGTTATATGTTTTGTAGTGATATGTGATATGTCTACACAGCGCTTTGTATCGTGTCTAAACTTATCATTAGGTATATTGAAATTACACATATAATTTGTTCAAGAGCTAAGCATTTCAATAAGAACTGCCCTCTAAGCCTCCTAGCTCATCATCTTGTTAGCCTAGAGACGTCCACAGCTGGACATAGGTCTCCCCCAAGATTCTTCACACAGACCGAGTTCTAGCTCATAGATAGAACTAATTATATCATAAAACGATGATGAATTTGTCTAACTTTACGATTCTCTTGATTTATAACCGACGACGTTGATTCGACTACAATATCCTTAATAAAGCTATTTACGTAAAAAAGAAATCCGAATATCTTAGTGGGAGTAGATAAATAGATTTTTATCAAGAAGACCGAAGTAAATTTAACCCACGAAACCCACACCGATTTTAACGACTACATTTAACGACGTGCCCTACTCGGGTTTCTCATTAAAACTACAAAAATATTAATTTCAATATTAAAACTGATATTGGTCTCATAAATTGTTCGGACGTTCATCTTTATCAGTCACTTCACTGTCTTCACGAAAATAAATATTTTATGCGAAATTGTTTTATTACATGTGAATGGGATAGGATGAAGGGGAAGACCTAGGCGGACGTACTCTGACTAGATTGGAGATATCCTAAAAAAAGGACAGGTCAGAAGTACCCTAAACAGAAGAGCATGCATGAGAAATCTGATGAAGTAAGAGAGGTATGTCAGGATCGTAGCAAATGGCGTTCCGTAGTTTCTGCCTACCCCTCCAGGCAACAAGCGTGAGTCTATATATATATGTATGTGAAATTCAAATATTAAAGGTTCTTTGATGTAAGGTTAGGTTTATATTTGCGAAGGAGTTTTTACTACGAATAATTCTTTAATTCAAATTTTCGTATGACTGAGTTTTTATATATTAAAATCACTTATTTTATTAGTTGAACCTGTTTAAATATGTAATAACATTTGCAAGTGGGCAACATTCAGTCCACTTATAGTTTTATAATCATTAAACTTGGTTGATCTGATGGATGATGGAGCTTGAAGGTGAGAGACAGTATCCCGAGCTGTCTGCAAATGTATTAGTAAACCAATCGAGTGAGGACTTATAAAAGCAACAAGTTTCATTAATTTATTTGATAACAAGCATGTTACTTTTTTTGTAATAAGTTACCTTGGTGACGCATTTTTAAGTTATAATGAGTTATATGAAAAGTAAGAAATTTTTAAGTAATGCTCATTAGGATACATTGAAACGGACACAATCATTTGAGATGTTTTCTCCAATAGATATCGAACTAGATGTAGTGTTGGTTGATTCAGTTCTTACGCTAGAGCCTCGTCCAGTTTCTGCAGGTCCACTATCTCGCATGTGAGGTTGATATGGGCTCCAAAAACTTTGTGGGGCCCCGTTTACCCCGAATCCAATTCCAATTCCAACAATATCATATACTGCTCTTTATAAGTCGGTTAAAAAACAAAGCGTGAATGAATTGCAGCGAACACCGTGCCTAAAAAATGCATACATATTCGACCGTCTATATCAGATTATGCACATTCCTTTGATATTTGCAACAGCGTACCTATTAATTTTATATACTTGCTTGGATGGGTGACCGAACGGTGTTAGTTAAATTTATTTTAGAGTGCTATCAAACTCACATTTGGTGTCTTACAAATTCCAGCACGAAAATTATCAAGTTCTTGTTATAAGGCTTATAAACTCCGGCACCAAAGATATACACCGCTATTTTATAATTAGTACAAAAAATTTAACAGGGCACTAAGTATCTTTAACTGATCATAATTATGTAGTTGAAAAATAAAAACACTAAGTCCCAAAACTGTCTCACAACTGTCCACAAAAATACGTGATAATTGGTAAATGCAATACTAATACTATGACCGACCCGTGTACTATCATACCATTGATAAATTAGCCCCCGCCCCTCTGCGCCTGCGCCACGCCCCGACGATGTGACAAACAGTACTAAATTGTTAGCTAAAGTGAGCGTATCTAATTTCGTTGCAAAAGTTAATTGTTTGTCTACGTTTGCCCGACGTGATGGCCTATCATATCAGTTCATATCACGGGAGTATGTAGCTATGCTTCGTGCGTACTTTTTGAGTGGAAAAATCGCGAGTGCAGCTGTGTACCCATGGACATCGTATTGTGAGTGTACAAAAGTGACCGGGTCAGTGTCAAACAATTAAAACAGTGCATATTGGATGCTTTTGACAACGGTGGTGGACATTTCGAAGGACAATGGAAATACTTGTAAGTTTAGTAAATAATACGTACTTAAGTAAATAATAATTTGATGCAGGCGCCTCAAAATCGGTCTGTGTTCTCCACACACCTTGAGGAAGGCCTATGTCCAACAGTGGACGTATCTAGGCTGACATGATGATGATAAAATAATTTGTTAATAGCAGATGATTTTAACTTCATAAATACGCCAAAATTACTCTTTTCTTTTAGTCCAGAACACCATATTTTATTTTGATATTTGTTTGCTTTCTAATTACATACCTGTATTTAATTACTTGTTAAACGATAAATGTTACCGGTCCTACGCCCGAATGAAGCATGAAGGAGAGGGTAGAACTAACAAAATTAAAAAATAACTACCTACATTTATTATTTTCCTCATTTTATTTTCTATTGCTACCTACATCATAAGTGCGACAGAGAGAATGCGAATGAGCAGGATGGAATATTATCAATGAATTAGTGAATGGATTGTAAAATATGACTATGATTTAAGTGAGATTTTCTACAATAAACAAATGATAATAACTTTGCTTTTTATTGATATTATGAAATTCTTTCGTCACATATATGATAATAATATCTTCGCTAATCTGTCCTTAAAGTTTTTGTACTAATTAAAAAATAGCGGTGTATATAGGCTATCTTAATATATAAAATCCTTGCGTTACTGACGGACTGACAGACACGCTACAGCCGAAACTATTGGGCGCAGGAAACTGAAATTTGGCATGTAAGTTACTTGGGGACCGTAGGGGTGCACTAAGAAGGGATTTTCCGAAATTCCCACGAGATCGGTTAAAACGGGTAAATTAAAAAAAAAGGCAGGCGTAGCTGCTGGCGTCCTCTAGTTTTGCTATAAGAAAGGAAAAAGAAGTAAAACCGATGTAACCATAATAGTTTTATTTATATGTTTACATTGGTTCTACTTTATTGCGTTGGGTTGTTATAATGACATTGGTCCCAAGTGTTGCAACACTGCACCAAATTGGATACCCCATTAGTAATAGATACAAATTCTGGGTATCGCATTTACTGTGAATGTTACGTACGCGAAAGTTAGTTGTACGTAAATGGCAACTGGGACCAGCGTCAACAAGTAAAAGCTACAGAAAAACAGAAGCAAAAGAAAAGACTTTTGCTTCTGAATTGAAAAGCAGGTTAAAGAAATACAAAAATAAATCATTTTCTAATAAACCATACACATAATATATCAAAGAAGAAAATATTAAATAAAAAAGAAAAGTCACCCTTAATCAAATTCTTCATTCGTTTAATTGTAGCTAAAAACTGTCAAGATTACGTCAGTTTTCAAATCAGAAAAAAACTGTGTATCATATTCGGGCCATTCGTTTAGGTGAAAGTCAAAATCATTTATTCATCTAGGTCACAAGGTGACGCTTATGAACGACATTTTTATATTGATTTACTTAATGCTTCTACATTTACATTTAGTAGATACGATGATAGACACATCAAACATAATATAACCCATAAGCAAAGAAGTCATCATCTCATTTTCAAACACCATGGATTCAAATCTTATTTAAGTAAAATATATATGTGAATAATAGCTAATGACATCCATATGCACGCGCCTTGAATAATATTATAACTTAACAAGTGTGATTGGTAATTCAAGTGATAAACTGACGAATATTATAGTCCATTGGTTTGGAATTTTGATTGGAATAAGCAATTATTGACTATATAATATGCACAGTTATTGTATTAGTCGTTATATGTATCGAATATCTGTGACGTGTTCATTGTTATTATATTCCATTAATAGAATGTGCGTATTGCACGTGAAATTATTATGATCCTACAAATTATAATTATGCATAATTTTCACATAGCTATGACGTATGTTAAGGTACTTGTAGTGTATGCCAGTACTAGCCTACATTAACTACGTACGGGAATTGAACCCGTGTTAAAGCACTGCCTTTAACTCACTAAGCGGGTATAGCTACGTATTTAGTGAATAATGAGGTAAGGAGAAAGAAGCAAGAAGATACGCGAAGAATGAAAAATATTATTATGATTGCAAATGAAATTATATATTAACTAAATTTAAAACTATACATGGAACATACAAAAGAAATGAAATGAATTAGCAACAATGATATAGCGCGACGCGTATAAGCTCTAAGCAGGTTGGAAGCGGTCTGTTGTAGCTCCGCGCCGACTGCCTTGCGCCCACGTCGTGCACGCCGCGTCAAGGACACTTGCCGTCTGCCAGGAACAAAAATCACGCGGCGAGTTCGTGCCTGCGGCACGTGTAACTTGCCGGACATCTGCACTCAAACATCGTATGATTTTATGGTGTGGTCCAACTTTCATAAGCGAGGCGATTCCGCTCACTCCGTGCCGTTGATGTGTGGTGCCAGTGGTGCCACATATCCCCCCGGCCAGCCCGTGACTACGGGTGATAGAAATTGGGGAATCTCACCGTTCGACTACTCCTGGTTCTTCTTTCTGGCTCCACGATGGTGCTAGCAGCAGTGGTTGCAGTCGGGATAGGTAGTGCAGTTGGTGCCGCCGCTTGGGTATCCCTCTCGTCTCGGAGCATGTAAATATATACAAGTGATATAGAAGGTGTAACAGTTGCAGCACCTTACAAAATGTAAATTGTGTATTATGCAAAACTTGGCGATGAAAAAGAGTGACCGTGAGTTTTATTGCCCGTTCTTTCTCATGGTTCTACCTATTGCTTTGCGAACGTGCCAGTAAATGTAAATGTAGAAGCATACAGTAATAATGTTTTAAATTTGAGTATAAGTAATTATTTTATAAATTTATTATTTTGACGTTCATAAGCGTCACATGGTGACCCAAATGAATAAAGGATATTTGAATTGAATTGAATTTGAATTGAATTTGAACGACAGGCAATACTGGAGAGCCCATTGCTACACCGTCTACTTGTATGTAGTGTTTCTTGTCCCATACCAGATAGCCCGTTGTCAGGCAGTGTTTGAGTATTTCTGCATATTCCTTAGGCATGTTGCTTTCTGTTATGTTAATTTCTATAGAGTCATGTATTGGTATGTATGTAAATAATGACTGTATATCAAAACTAACCATAGTTTCCTTGTCAGAGAGATGTAGGTGTTTGATTTCACTGACAAAATGGTAGGAATCTTTCACATGTGCTCTCGTATTGCCTATGAGCGGTGAGAGAATCTTTGCCATGTGTTGAGCCAGTCTGTAAGTTGGTGCGCCTATCTTACTAACTATCGGGTGCAAAGGAGCGTTTACCTTGTGTATTTTTGGTAGACCATACATTTGAGGAGGTTTTGCACACGATTGTATTAAATATTTCACGTCCAAATTTAGTTTTTCGGAGTATTTTTTAACAATATCACAAGTTTGCTTGAGTATTTTGTTCGTAGGGTCTGTCTTAACCAACTTGTAGGTACTTTCATCCCACAACAGATCTTCCATTTTTTGTTTATACTCGGACGTGTCCATCACTACCGCACTACCTTTGCATTTCCTTTATCTTCTCGGAGTACTGTAAGTTCAGGCCTAGCTTGCAACTTCTTCAGTGCGAGATATTCGGTCTTTGGTAGATTCCTGGCCGGCACTTTCGATTGACGCAATACAGCAGAAACGTCCTGTCGTATGGCCTCAAAAACTTCCTTATGAAATGAAATGAAATTATTTATTTGCCAGAATGTAGTACAATAGGTGATAATAATTAGAATTAGTCCGTTACATTCTACCATAAAAATGGTGTGCAAAAGATATTATAAGTATTATATTACATAATTTAAAGACTATAATAGTATTACCGAAGAAAAATATATAATAAAATTAATTAGGTAAAGTAAAAAGAAAATAAACTATAATTTAACAATGTCAACAATGTACAGTACATAATTATTATATTCTTCTTAATAAAAAGGTAAGTCATTAATATATACAAGAGATAGAAAAGGACCTAAAATAGAACCTTGTGGAACGCCTAACTGTATAGGAAATTTAGAGGATGTAGTCCCATTTACATCGACGCACTAAAATCTTTGCCGCAGGTACGACTCGACAACACAAAGTGCGGTTTCCTCTACGCCGTAGTGGCGGAGCTTACGCAAAAGTGTGTCGTGATGAACGCAATCAAATGCTTTTGAGAGGTCACAGAATACTCCAAGCATTATAAACGTGTTTTATGAGAGAAACACCCGCATCAGTAGTGGATCTACCTTTAGTAAATCCGTATTGATCTTTATGAAGCAGACTATTTAAATTAAAGTGTCTGAGTAGGTGCTTTAATAAAATCTTTTCAAATATTTTACTAAATGCCGGCAAGATAGAGAATGGCCTAAAATTATTTACGTCATTTATACTGCCAGATTTGAATAAAGGTATGATTTTACTTAATTTCATCAAATCCGGAAATGCGCCTAAGTCAAAACATTGGTTAAAAATTATAGAGAGGTAAGGCGCAACAGTCTCAACTATAGTACCTAAAATTTTAGTTGAAATGCCCCAAAAGTCGCCGGTATTTTTAATATTAATTGATTGTATGCGATCAATATATCTCGCGGGGTAACGTGCTCGAATCTAAACACGCTCTTGCATTCAGGTACACTGCTAAGCAAAAAATTTCTAGCGTCTAAAGATGATGCTTGTAAAGAGCTAGTAGTTGTTAAAGGTATGCTCGCAAAGAAACTATTGAACATATGCGCTACTTCAGTTTGATTGGTGACTAATAAATTGTTTTCTTTTAGTTCAAATTGGTTTTCCCGTGGTCGTGCTCTACCTGTTTCAATATTTATAATTCTCCAAGTTTCTTTAATTACATTTGTTGAATGCTTAATTTTACTACTAATAAAATTTGAGTTTGCCATAACACAAACTTGTTTAAAATTTTTTGAGTAGTTTTTTACATAATTTAGAAAAGGTGTGTCTAATCTATGTTGCTTCATACCATATAATTTAAACAATTTGGCTCTACTTCTGTATAAACCTATAGTGGCCCACTGGTTAAAAGATCCGGTAGTACCCTTTAATGTCACAGTTTTACTCTTGAAAGTATTTTGAATCTCATTATTTACTATTCCAAAAAGTGAATTATAAATTGTATTTGGATTTTCTGAGTTCAATATTGAGGGATTGAGTTTAGCGATAATATATATAATAGACTTTATTAATATAACCTATGTTTCTCCACCGCGTATACGATAAATTATTCTGAATCGTTGAAAAATATATACGATATTTTTTATAGATAAATGCATGATCTCGTGAAAAACGCATGTGAAAAATATTCTATAGGTTTATGAGGCAACTTTTACTTCGAATTCTTTGTAATGCTCGAGCTGAGCATATACTTCCTATTATATTAACCCTTTAATTATATGTTAATGTTTAGCTTGCTGCATTATTATAGCAGTATACAGAAGAAATCCAAGGCTTATGCCTCTGAGTTTTAGTTAGTTTTACATAATGGTGTATCTTTAGAGAAAATTTGTCTTAATATTAGGGTAGGGCTACTGTTTTAAAACCAGAATTTAATGGAGACTTGCTGTAGACTGACAAAAATCTTATTAACGCCTGGAATCGAAAGCTTTTTATGCTAATCGAGATCGTAAATTAAGTTTATTAGTATTGAAGTAGTTCTTACAATTAACGATCTTGTTACGATTTAATTCAGTTATAGAAGAATACGATTTTTGTGACGTAAGTATGACACTGGCATCATATTGAAACTGTATTTATTTAGGAGAATTGGGCCCCAGGATGTGTGTTGCTATAGTTTCAATCAAAAACTGAACAAAGTAAAGTCATCCTTTATTGATTTTCCAACGCTCTCTTTTCAATTGGTTCTTCATGTATATTGTCATCAAAAACAAAATTCACAGAGTAAACGTAAGAACAGTTAAAAATAAATGTCTTGCTGGTTCGTCATTCTGTTTGTCCGTATGTCACATGGCACGATTACCGTTGCGAATTGTATTTAATTCGCGTCATAATGAGAAGCCAACGCAAAAATTATCTAAACAAGTGAATAATTACTGCAAAATTAATACTATTATGTGATACAACGTTTTAGGTTTGTGCTACCAGGAATAATGAGGTGATAAAATTGTCTTGGATATTTATATTTGGCTAGATTTGCCTACCTGTGCCCGCGTTGGTGACAGTATTGGCGATAAAAGTAAGCCTATGTACAGCTATTCTGACGTATTACCTATATTACTACATAATCCATTTAGCACTTTTCATCTAAATTGTACGGTATTTTTTAACGTGAAAGAGTAACAAACATTAAAAATAGTAAGATACTATGGCAATTTGTGTGTCAGTTAAATATCAGTCTTGCTAACTAATACTTTTATTGAATACTTCAATTTGTTAATAATTATTTTCCACTTAGTCAGCGTGGTGGACTATGGCCCACCAGTGGGGGAGTTTGAAGATCTAAATTTAAGATTAAATCAGATTTTATTCTTAAAGCTTAATTTTCTGTTCATGTCTTTTACATTCGACAAGTTGTCACTTGTTGTCCTATACGCTATCAACATGTTATAAAATCCATTAAGCAAAAATGGCAACAGTATTTTTAATATTAATGTAAAGAGCGCGTTCATCAATTGCTCTCATAACAATTTTACCTGAAACTCGGAAATGAGGTGTCATACGATTCATTACAATTAAAATGAAAACGAAAAATAATAAAGTGCGAGACACACGAGGTTTATTCAATCCTCATTTATCACTTTGCACCGACAAATTGGTGAAACGAATTAAAGTATAAGATTTTTTTAAAACAAAATTAACGCTTATGGTTTTACGCAACAAAGAAAATACACAAGAATTGCAAACGCCAGTCAGTTCAAGTTTTAAGATAATGAGATAATACGATTCGTCAAATCAAGATTTTGATGTGAAATGTATTTTGTGACGCTGACTTGGAGTTAAGATTGAAATATTTTATTGAACTCTATAAATTTCAAACTAACAAACCAGGAAAGATCAATACGTGGATACCTAGTATTTATAGTTTAGCACATGTATGTGTTGTAAGTAAGTAATTGTTTCAGACAACTATATGTAGAATCCATCTTTCAAAATGCTAAACAGCACGCGTCCAAATATAAACATTTAGCTTTATTGCAGCTGTTTAAATGAGTAGTTACTGGTATTTTTTATGTGCCGTTGTTTATACACTGATTTTATTTTCATATGGTCATAATATTTTCAAGCTCAAGAGCTCTCAGCTTGAGCATCGATGACTCTCTCAAGACATGATCAAATAGCTGATACCATTTGTACGTCATAGACGTACAAATGGTATCAGCCATTTGAATTAGAGGCTTCATCATTTACTACGCTTAATAAAATTCTTTCTAAACCAAACTTCAATAATCACAGTTGATACAATATTTTACAACAACTTAATTTTTTTACATCAACAAGATTTTGTCGTCCCTAAAAATAAAATAATTGCTAAAACCATAAAAACAGCTATCACCATAACTATTTTATTTGGGCCTAGAGGACATCAGTAAAGCAATTCATCTAAACAAGTTCTCTGACTAATGTTCTTGAGTTAGATCAAAGTTATAAAATACCACAAAAGATTCAAATTTGATTCAAGTGAAATCATACCCTTCGAGCACCATTTATTACTGTGAAAATCTCATCTCATTCTTAATTGTTATTATACGGCCGCTTTATGTTTACCAGTGTTCGTTGGAATGCAAATAAGAACTTTGATTGAACTGTTAAGTTGAAAGTCAGTTGGCTGTTGAGTTAGTATGGACGAGTGGAGCCAGAGTGAGTAACATGCCTACTGACACAGATTTGGAAACGTATTGGTGAAAACAGACAAATTACGAGAGGGAATGGCAGTATTTTCTACTAGGCACTTCTAAAATAAGAACTGGGTCTAAATTGAAGTCGTATATAATAACGATACCCTAAATAGCTATAGAGAAGGACCTTCTACATGAATATCGTTTATACAGAAGTCAAAGTAGTTACAGTACTGTAGTATTGTAATACCTACTACATTGTAATTTTAAAGAATAATGCTGCTGCAATTATGTTTAACTTGCAATTTGAACACTGTAAACGTGAATGTATATTTTCTTAACTTATGCGCCGTGGAATTGTTTTGACACAAAATAAGGTACACTGCACATTTGTAAAGAAGACAGATCTAGATAGTATAGTAAGTCTACGATAACTTTATGTCCATTCTTACAAAATCGATTAAAATCGTTAATTATAAGGTGTAATGAATATCCAGCTCCAAGAAACAGCATTCTTTTTTAATTTGTCTCAGAGAATACATAATTATCTCCCGTAATTCGCATTGATAGTAAATGAACACCTGATTTCATTAATTCCTATAATAGACTCAAAGGATTTCAAAGTATGCAAACATGATTAAACTATTTAAAGGATTAAAGTTTGAGCATCTTACAATAATACTTCGATTATATTACGTAGTAGTTTGATAAATTAGTCCGTGGCATTCAAATTACGATGGATACCCCACTTCACAATTTATGGCTTATTTAACTTTCGTTAAGTGAATTTGACCTGAGTTTCGAAACTATTTCTATCACTATGGAGGACGGCCAACAGTTTATACTTATTGAGTGGACTATTGAACTTAGAGAATACCTTATTATGGTTATGCAAACGGAGCAGAAAAGTTTCAAGAAGGTTATCCTTGTATTTATAAATCAAAAGTTGGTACACATAAGAAAGTGCCACTTTGCGAGTTTTGGACTTGTTCTTTAAGCATAGATGTTCTATGATGGCCGAAGTCAACGTTATTGGAAAATAGTTTTTGGGTTGAAACGGATAGGTTTCTTCTTGTTTAGTTAATACTGGAAAACGTTTTTAAGGAAACCAGTTGAATTCAGCTTTAAATGTTTTTCTAAATATTGAAACATAGTATTTTCAGCTACAACTAAGAACTTATTTTAAGACAAGTAACAAAAGCTTCTTATTTGAGCCACATACTTTATGATGTATTATCGCATACTGTGGCACTTACATGTAGTTATTTATAATCTGCGCAAGATACACGAATCAGTAAACTTCTCCAGTAGTTCGGAACTCGTTCTGATAAAACACTCCTTTGGTGCATGAATGACATTTATATCTACGACAAGAACACTACGATACATGACTAAGAATAAAATTTAGAACTAAAATCAATTTTGCTGTGTATTTCTGTTCTTAGAAGTTCAACAATTGTATTCCGTTTCCACTTATTAGTATGTATAATATATGAGCTTTACTTATGTATGTCAGTAATGACAACCAACAACTTTTGCATTAGTGTAAATTTACTGCGCTTGTATACTCACTTTCTCCTATAAGCAGCCAAAAATATGTATGACGTTTTGACAGATACAATGATTTGTTTGTCTGTGAATATGCGTGTTTAGCTTTTGAAGATAACCACTTACAATCGTGGTATAGTCGGAATGCCATGTTATGTTTATTTATTTTGCACATTTTAACTGAACACGTATGTAAGAAATAGGCAGCGATAGCAGAGTGGAGATACCAACAGACTGCCATGCAGAGGGTACCGGGTTCGAATCCACGGCGCGCACCAATGACTTTTCGGAGTTATGTGCGTATTCAATTATTATCGCTTGTCCCGTGCCTCGGAAAGCACGTTAAGCCGTCGGTCCCGATTGTCATGAAGATCTTTGACAGTCGTTACAGGGCGTCAGTACCTTATAAATAAACTGACACTAGTCTAAACCATGGAATATCGCTATCCCTTCGGGTTGCGGAGGTCAGACAGGCAGTCGCTCTGTGGAAAAGCTAATATTCAGCCAAAATCCGGTTAGACTAGTAAGCGGACCCCAGATTGAAACTGGGATAACGCTAAGAGGATGATGATGTATGTAAGAAATTACATAAAGTTAATATATATTAATTATAAGGATGCTCGCGATATCCTAGTAGCGATTCCAATTACAGACTGCCATGCAGCTCACTGCATATCAGATTTGAATCGCACCAATGACTTTTCGGAGTTAGGTGCGTATTGAATTGTTAATTATTGCTTGCCTTGCGTCGGTCCCGGATGTCGTGAAGATCTTTGATAGTTGTTATAGAGAGTTCAGTACCTATGAATAAACTGACGCTAGTCTAAACCAAGGAATATATCTAACCCTTTGTGTTGCGGAGGTCAGACAGGCAGTCACTCTGTAGAAAAGCTAATATGCAGTCAAATCCGGTTAGACTAGAAAGCGGACCCTAGTTCTGGGCTGGCGATGTGTTCCACGTTCGGAAATAGAAGTACGCTTATTAACGCGATCATAGACAAAGAGGCGTCAACTGCGTGTTTTCTTCGCATAAACCCCGCCGCTTTCCGCGGTATTAACCAGATTGTCGGTCCTCCTTGCGAGAGGCCTATTTGTCGAGCGAGTATATTTAAAGACATTAGAGAATTATTTAAAGAGAGAATACACCAAAATGTTTTATAACAGTTTTCATCGGAAAAATAAATAGGAGAGACCCAACTATCAAAAAAATACTGTAATGGAAAATCTAATTAGAGATTATTGTACTATAAACCTTTCTTTCCGCAAAACGTTAAAGTTATAATAATTTCATATGTTCTACAAGGGTTTTTAAATAAATATACTAATGTTCAATAACGTATTAAATGAATTCCCAGATCTGCATAAAAACATTAAAACCTTTTCATTTAGCATTCAATAATCCTATTAATAAGTAACCTTCATTATATAAGCATGGGTTAACAATGTCGTGAAATTTCGCCTCCGTAAATTTTATAACAATCTATAGGACAAAGCTTTTGAAACCCATAGCGGTTGAAATTTGTAGGGTAATAAATATTATGGAACATTACGCTTGTACCTTTGCGAGTGTATAGGCAGGATATATTGTCATTCTACATACCTTAAATATTTTTGGGTACCTGTAGTCGCTTCAACACACAAAATTATTTCAATAGGTGTTTTATGTGTGTGTTATTTGGTGCCCTATGTCATTCGACGACAACTCGGAAAACCGAAACGATGATGATCTGAGGGCCAATTTTTGTATTTTATATGACATTAACATTAATACCTAGAATTACTCCTACAGACCATTAATATAAACTGTGAAACACATTAATTGTAAAACACGCTTTTACAATCAAATATTATAATTAAAACACATAGTTTAGCCCAGAAATAGAGACAACTTGAACGATCCATAATTTATTTTTTGTTTTTACGTGCATTTATAAAACCGTGTTTTTCTAGTGTTTTTTAAACTATTAATTTATTTTATACTTTTTAGTCTTTGATAATGAAATATTTTTAACATACATTTATTTTAAGTAGGCGAAATGAACCCGCATCCTCTCCATCTCCGCCAGTGCGTCTGTATTGCATGATGTTTTATATGTCAGCTTAGAACAATCTAGCTCTTCAATCTGGAGACCACTAAGCGATTTTACTCTACTTAGGGCCACATACGCCTGTCCAGCCGCAAAAGTACGGGACCCTAAGTACACCACTGCATCGTCTACCGTACAGCCTAGCCTCTTTTAAAATTACTGGGAGCATGCGCATTTCCACCGTACTGTAGCTATAATTGGCCGGGAACTGGATGCTTATAGGCTGAATTAGGTACTCACCGTCGATTCCAAAATTAACTTTGATAGACGGTATGTCGGTTTCATAGATTTGGTCACGTCTTAAGTGCGGCCAGACGATGTCTGAGATGAATCCTTGAATGAATCTTTGAATTTTTTTAATTTACTCGATAATCCACCCGTTTTATTTATATCACTGAGAATATTGGACTCTATTGTAGTATTTCCAAGGTTTCGGATCCCGTCAATAAGTTGGTCTTGAGCCTTTTTGTCGTACATTTGAGTTCCTTTTTGTTCGGAAAATTTAAGAACTTCATTGTTGTGCTTCTCTACTTGGTTGTTTGTTGGATAAATACGCAGTGCTTTTTCAAGCGCAAACTCGCCGGTAGCATTTGATGAGACCTTAGTCAGCAATACTGCGAGATACTCGCTGTTAAACTCTCCGACCCTCAAGGCGTTCAAGATATCGGTGAATGTCGTATCTCCTCGCTGGCGCATGTTTTGTCTGAGTTTGACTTATGTGAAAAGCCGCCATAAATGAGTTGCTGGTCTCATGTGGTCCGACTGTTGAAACACCTGTTTACCACGCACTGGCGGAAGCTGCAAGAGGTCGCCAAAGAGCATAACGTTTATGCCGCCAAAGGGTTTATCGTAATTCTTTAGCTGGCGTAAACGAGCGTCTATCATGCACAACATCTCATAAGGAACCATAGATATCTCGTCCACGAACAAGAACTCTACATTTTGCCACTATTGACGCATAATTCTCAAGAAGTTGCCGGAGAGTTGAGGCATGTTCACTAAGACGCCGTCTCTTTGAACTGGTAATTTGAGCAAGCTATGCAGTGTAGAGCCACCTACTAGTCGTGTTGCAACTCCAGTCAGAGCGCCAATCCTTGTTACCTGCTTCCCGTAACATCTGTTCACTTGATTTTTCAACAAGTTAAACAAGAACGTCTTTCCTGTTGCAGCGCCACCAGTTACGAAAAGTTTAAACCTTTGTTGATCGCCCTGTTGCTGCGACTGTATGTTTGACGTGATAATATTGAATAGTTATCCTTGTTCCATATTCATAGCCTGTCGTGCTGATTCGAATTGATAATTAGTCATAGTCTGTTCAGGATAGTCTTCATTGTGTTCTATATTATCCAATATTGGAGGCTCTTCTAGGATCTGAAATGCGTGCACTTGATTGAATGCAATTTCCAGCTGCCGGTCGCGCTCTCTGTGCCGCTCCATGTGACCGCTAATTGCCTTCAACTGTTCTTCCCGAGTTAAGAAAGCCTCTCTTGCACTATAAAACCGTTGTAACAGATATGCTTCTGAGCGATAAGGCATATACTGAACCAGCAAACTGTAATAAAAGTTCTCCGGATCAGTGGACGCTATGAAGTATGGTACTCGAACAGCAGCAGGCACAGTTCTTGCGATCATTTTGCTGTTGTCTTTGGTTTTTATGAAATTTCAAAAATGTTTATGAATATTTAGCAAATGTTTTATTTTATTTTATTCGAAATATTTAAATAATTCAAAGTCCATTACGTGGCCTTTCTCACAAGTGCAAACACGACTATGATACGATATTCCATCATGGAATGCCAGTGCCTACCATCCGGCTTCATCATCAGACCTTGAAACCTAATTGTAGTCAAAGTTCATTACGTGGCCTTTCTCACAAGTGCAAACACGAATATGATACGATATTCCATCATGGAATGCCAGAGCCTACCTTCCGTCTTCATCATCAGACCTTGAAGCCTAATTGTGGTCAAAGTTCATTACGTGGCCTTTCTTACAAGTGCAAACACGACTATGATACGATATTCCATCATGGAATGCCAGTGCCTACCATCCGGCTTCATCATCAGACCTTGAAACCTAATTGTAGTCAAAGTTCATTACGTGGCCTTTCTCACAAGTGCAAACACGACTATGATACGATATTCCATCATGGAATGCCAGAGCCTACCTTCCGTCTTCATCATCAGACCTTGAAACCTAATTGTGGTCAAAGTTCATTACGTGGCCTTTCTTACAAGTGCAAACACGACTATGATACGATATTCCATCATGAAATGCCAGTGCCTATCTTCCGGCTTTATCATTAGACCTTGAAACCTAATTGTAGTCAAAGTTCATTACGTGGCCTTTCTCACAAGTGCAAACACGACTGTGATACGATATTCCATCATGGAATGCCAGAGCCTATCTTCCGGCTTCATCATCAGACCTTGAAACCTAATTGTAGTCAATGTTTATTACAAGACTTTTATAAGAAATCCAAAACAGCTATGATACGTTTTTCCATCACGAAGTTCCAGGTCATATCTTCCGGTTCCATCATCAGATCAGTTCGGCAGTACCATATTATTTAATTATCATCAGAACTACATACAGCTGCCAATTTTCATTACGCTACGAGCCTTGGAATATGGTTAAATTAGTTACCTAAGATTCCATTACATAGTTAGTTACATACACGACGACCTAATAAAAGCGTGTTAATTAGGCCCGACGATAACAACCTGCAAAAATATGTTGCGATTAGGAATCACTGCAATAGGGTGTGTAGGGACGCACAACGCCAACATATCCATAATTCTGTGAAAAACGGAGATCCAGCAAAGGTCTGGAAATTTCTCAAAACCCTGGGGGCTGGCAAATCACGTCAACTTACTACTCCTAATGACTTCAACGCCAAGAAGACAGGTGTGCGCATTTACAGCAAAGTTATAACCATTCGTTCTCTTCTGGACACTCCACTACCGATACAGGACAGTCTAAATATACTTGGTATGGACATACGCCGCAATCTCAACCAGAGAAACTACATTGAGGGTGTCATTAAATCGGCATCTCGAAAACTCGGAGTCCTGAACAGAGTGAGGAGGTTTTTCACGCCGGAGCAGCTGTGTTTATTATACAAGACTCAAGTTCACCCCTGCGTGGAATACTGCTCTCATCTCTGGAACGCTGTCCGTATCATAGGTGACCTTGAGGCTACTAAGACCCTTGAATCTCTGCAATTACGCAGGGACGTAGCCTCAATGGCTGTCTTTTACCGATTATATCACGGTGAGTGTTCAGAAGAACTCTTTCAACTAATCCCACCCTCTCCTTTCTTATCTTGAACAACACGTGCCGGGTTAAGGTGCCACCCTTATACGGTAGATCAGATACCGTCACGTACGAAAAGGTTTTGTACATCTTATCTTTGCCGTACCATAAAGATGTGGAACTCACTGCCAGCTCACGTGTTTCCTTCCTCCCTTGATCCTGGGTCCTTTAAGCGGGGCGTGAAAAAGCATCTCTCAAGGCCGTCAAAGAGAGGGCCGTCATGTCACATTGCTTAACCAGCAATTGAGGATGGTGGCCTTCCCAATAGGACTTCACTGTCAGCTTACCATCAGGCAGCGTGAAGTCAATTTGACAGGTTTTTTTTAATAAAAAAAAAAAACTTCAATATTGACTTGCTCAATCAACATTTCGCTGCCTCGTCCAATATTGATAGGACTACTAAAGAAAGCACTCTTAACTATCTTTCATCTCTGCCAACCTCTAGTTATTCATCATTTGTCTTTAATCATTTCACCGATAGTGATGTTAAGAAGAACATAATGTCAATCACATCCAACGCAGCTGGTAGTGACTGTGTCAGCCGTAATATGCTCCTTCCCACCCTTGATGTAATCCTGTCTATCATTACTCACATCCTTAATTACTCTTTGTACAGTGGTGAATTCCCATCGATGTGGAAGGATAATGATAACTCCAATCCTGAAAAAATCATATCTTTTATCCTTTTCTGATTACCGACCTATTTCTATCCTACTATTCCTTTTCAAAGTCCTCGAACGTCTCGTTTACAATCAAGTAAACTCGTTCCTTTCTAAAAATAATCTCCTTAATCCATTCCAGTCCGGTTTCCGTCCAGGCCATAGCACCGCTACAACCCTTATCAATATTACGGATGACGTCAGGGCTGGTATGGAAAGCGGCAAACTTACAGTCCTTGCTCGGCAAGATTTTAGCAACGCCTTCAATACAGTGGATTTTGACATTCTACTTGGCCGTCTTTGCTCTCTTAACATGTCTCCTACGGTAATGGATTGGTTTCGTAGTTACCTGTGTGGCCGCCGACAGCGTATACGAGTTGAAAATTCACTCTCTTCATGGTGTACAACGACTGTTGGCGTGCCCCAGGGAGGCGTGCTGTCACCTTTACTCTTCGCAATTTTTATAAATTCTATATCAAACAATCTTCGCTCTTCCTACCACCTTTATGCAGATGATCTCCAAATCTATACGCAGTCGACATTGGCAGAGATGTCATACTCTATAGGTACCATCAACAGTGATCTTGCACAGATTAGTAGCTGGAGTAAATCCTATGGACTTATAGTGAACCCCTCGAAAACGCAGGTCATTGTTGTTGGTAGTTCGAGAATGTTATCGAAGATCGACTGGTGTCAACTTCCTGACGTTATATTTAATGGCACCGTAATTTCTATTCAGGATAAAGTAAAAAATCTGGGCTTAATCATTGATTCTACCCTTTCCTGGCACACACAGGTCCAAGAAGTTAGTCTTAAGATATATGCTTCGGCAGGTTCATTGCGAAGACTTAGGAATTTTCTTCCTACTGCCACCAAAATTGCACTTGCAAATTGTCTTCTATTACCCATTATTGATTATGCAGATGTCAGCTATCCAGATCTCGCCGAAAACCAACTAGATAAACTTGAGCGCCTTCAAAATCTCTGTATACGATTGGATTACGCAAATACGATCATGTCTCACAATTTCAAACACAACTCAAGTGGTTACCCATACGATTTCGCCAGAATACTCACATACTTTCTCTACTATACAATATATTGTTTAACGCTTCAGCTCCTTCCTATCTTAAAGGACTATTCGAATTCCTACATGATACGCATAACCGTTATTTAAGGTCATCAGAAAACTTAAAGCTGAAGATGCCGGCTCATTGCACGGATTTTTATAATAAATCGTTTTGTGTCACTGCTGTTCGCCTATGGAATGCTCTCCCATTACATAGCAGACAGGCTCAGACGGTAACAAAGTTCAAATCCTTAGTCAAGGATCACTACCTATCACTATGATATTTACCATTCTAATAGCTTTTTAACTATTATTTATTACTTATATATATGTGTGTATCTATGCTGTATGTATGCATGTATGTATTTACGTTTGTATGTATAAGTATTTATATATGTTTAGTATATTTTTATAATATAACATAAATGTATATATAATTAAAGTAGTATCATATTATAACTACACTTGCAACTACCATTTCTTTCCTACCAATAATATCTCCATCCAAAGGTTGCCTGGTAGAAATCGTTGTTAGCGTTAAGGCCGCCCATTGTACTGTATTTAATATAAAATTCCTGTATACCTGTGTTCTTAAAGTGTACAATAAAATATTAAATAAATAATTAAAAATAAATATGCTTCGAATACCTCACCCATTTCCAGGCTTAAATCTTTTGTTATGCTGGATACCGATATAGACGAAGTTATTCAAATCAATACTGGGTTAAAAGATACTTTTGCGCTGGGATGGGATAACATCCCCACAAACATAATAAAAAGGTTTAAGCACATTCTTGCACCGCCACTAACACACATATTCCAAATTTGTATGTCTGAAGGAATATTTCCAAAATGCTTAAAAAAGGCTATTGTGATACTTGTCCACAAAGCAGGTGACAAGAGCTGTGTTAATAATTATCGGCCCATTGCTATTTTACCAGTGCTATCTTAGATATTAGAGAAAACAATAAACAATCGACTAATAAAATATCTTGAAACCAACAACATTCTTTCAGACAGGCAATTTGGTTTTCGGCCTCACAGGTCAACAAGCCAGGCAGTTGAGCAACTCACTGACCACATTACAACTAATTTAGATAGTGGACAGCATGCTATTGGGATGTTTCTAGACCTTGCTAAAGCTTTTGACTCTGTGTCGTCTTCTATACTGCTTAAGAAACTTGAATCTGTCGGTATAAGAGGTAAACAGCACTGTTTACTGATTACCTCTCTGACAGGTATCAATGTGTAAGAATGGGCAACAACATAAGTAACGATGCCCCTAACACTACATTTGGTGTACCCCAAGGAAGTATATTAGGAGCTACCCTGTTCTTGATATATATAAACGACCTTTGCAACCTCAAACTTCAAAATGGTGTCTTTATGTCCTATGCAGACGATACAGCACTTATTTTTACTGCAAAGTCGCTCGATGAGGTATATGAACTGGCTCAACTTGGCTTCAACACCGTAAACACTTGGGTATTTAAAAATTTGTTGAACCTAAATGCACATAAAACAAAGTACATTCATTTTACAATGAAAAACAATAGCAGACACATCTCATCTAACAGTTTAGTGGCTCACAACAAGCTTCATTCACATGCTGACACTGCATGCGCTTGCCCTACTTTAGAAAAAACTGATTATATTAAATATCTAGGAATTACGCTTGACACTAATCTTAACTTCCGCAAACATATCGAATTATTGTGTAAAAGAGTGCGGAAACTAATTTCCATATTTAAAAATATACGCGACGTTGTAAACTTAAAATTCTTAAGACAGGTTTACACTGCACTATGTGAATCCATCATCTCATATTGTATAACCGCATGGGGAGGGGCAGCTAAAACGATCCTTCTGCCTTTAGAACGGGCTCAAAGAGCTATCTTAAAGGTAGCAACCCTTCACCCTTTCATTTTTCTCACTTATGAGTTATATCAGTCCACCGGTGTTCTAACTGTGCGCCAATTTATTCTACGCACCATACTAAAACAACACACCCTTCTTCTTTATGCACCAATCCCATCAAGCAAAAGACGGAAAGATCTAGTCTGCACCAAACCTCTAGGTAAACATGTTTATTTAAATAGATTCTTTGCTTTCCTCGGACCTTTCCTATATAATAAATTAAATAAAACCTTAGATTTATGTAGCATAAGTTACAAGCAGTGTCATCTTGTTGTTGCAAAACACCTAATAACAATGACCTACTCTGATACAGAAAATTTGCTTAATGTAATAAAATAGTGTGTAAGTTTCTACGCTAAGTTACAACAAATCATAAAATTAAGTCTACTTTCTATTACATATTGGCAGTTCATGATTATTATTATGTTAAAATATAGCCCTTTATTATTATTATTTAAGATTTTTTTCCTGAAACACAGGTGTTAAAGCCTAGTTCAGGTAAACATTAAAATAGCTATATATACCAAATATAATGTATTACCGTAATAAATAAAGTTACTACGCATCAATGTACCACAATTTAAAAAAGGCACTTATCGCATACATTATACTGAATTATAAAATTTAATTATTTTTACTGTAATATTGTTACGAGCTGGGGTTCGACGATAAATTAAAACTCACTATGCCACTTAAACTGATCTTTATTTACTGACACAAACACTATACACACTTATTTCTCAACACTAATAAAAACACACTTATTTCACACTACTAGAAACACCACTAAACACTTCCTCTTACTTCCCTTCGCTTGATGATTATCGCTCCGATATTCAATTGTACTGTGTCCGGTCTGCTCGTCCGCGCGCTATTTATACTGGCCGGATAACATCACTAGTGCATTCTTGACGCTTCCACAAAACTGTCGAAATAATCGCGAACAGTCGATACAGCAAAGCCATCTAGTACAGAGTAGATGAATTACTCTTAAACCACCGATACATCAAATCTGAAGAGATTTGATGTATCGGTGGTTTAAGGGTAAGAACTAGAAGTAGTTCTATCCTTCACGGATAGATGGCGTTATTTTCAATTATCGCCATTCGTAACACGGCCTCCCTCTTAAATGTGTTCGTCTCGAATATCGTTGGACCCATAGTAACGAGCCAACCGGTCCACATGAACTATCTTCGGTGCACCTCGCGGTTCCTTCTGGATTCGATAGGTGACGTCGTTCATCCTGGTAATTATGCGATATGGCCCGTCCCATCTGGCTTGTAACATAGGCGATTTACCTTTGCTTCGTACTTGGTTATGAAGCCACACATTGGTGTGGCTTCATAACCAAGACAACAAAGGCTTCGATGAGGGATTATTGAATCCCTCATCGAAGCCTTTGTTGTTCGCCTTCCAGTCGTAGCGAGTCTTCATCTTCTCAGACATCTGTTGTTCAGATTCCCTGATGTGCTCGTATACGTCGTTCATCCTGTTGCGTAGCTCGGTCGCGTAATCCGTTATATTGCGTGGAGATTCTGGTGGAATACCGGTGATTAAGTCTGCAGGTAAACGTAGTTCTCTACCGAAATTGGCAAGAGCTGGTGTTACTCCTGTAGTTTTGTGGACCGCACTGCGATATGACAGGAGAAATGGTTGGATGTGCTTGTCCCAATCTCTTTGTTTGCTCTCCACGACCTTCGCCAGGAACCTTTCCAGTGATTGTTTAAACCGTTCAACCATGCCATCTGATTGCGGATGATAAGCCGTGGTCCTGGTTTTATGTGCACCCATTACGCGACAAGTCTCCTTGAACACCTCAGATTCGAAGTTCCGGCCTTGATCGCTGTGGATTTCCAAGGGCACCCCAAACCGACAAAAGACCTCATGCACCAGCTTATCGGCCACTGTGGTAGCTTCTTGATTTGGGATTGCAAACACTTCAGGCCACTTCGTGAAGTAATCCATCACAACCAAGAAGTATTTGTTGTCGTCCTGGCTCTCAGGAAATGGTCCAGCGACGTCCAATGCTATGCGCTCCCATGGAGCTCCTACATTGTACACCTTCAAGGCACCTCTGCTACGAGTGTGTGGCCCCTTCACAGCCGCACAACTTGTGCTTTTGCGGCACCAATCCTCGACGTCATCCCGACAGTGGAGCCAATAAAACCACCCTCGGATCTTAGTAAGGGTCTTCGATAAGTACGCAACGGTTCCCCTGACCCGAATTCCTAGGTAGACAAACTGGTACAACCGTTTCTGACCGCGGGTGAAGAATGACATTCTTCAGGCAGTATACTTTTCCTGAAGTTGCACCTTCCATGAAGACTTCTTCCGAGCCACATTTCAAGACTCTCTGGTTAACATCGATCTCGCAGCGATATTTCCGCATGAAGTCTAGGCCTAAGATGCAGTCGTCCACTATATCGGCCACGATGACTTTGTGACGGTAAACTTTGTTGCCTAGCTTCAGATCCACCTCCATTTTACCTCGGACGGTTATGTGCTGACCGGTAGCTGTTCTCAGATTCACACATTCATTGTTCCTGAAGCAGCCCCGAAGAACCCGTCTTGCCAGATGGAAACCGACGACTGTCCGAGAAGCACCCGTGTCCAATGTCAGCTTGCATGGTGTTCTGTTAATTTCGCCTTCAATGATCAGGCTGTTCCCGTCTCATGATTGCGAGATCGAGATACTTGGGGCTCTTCCATTACCAGCCAGCATCCGCCCCGCAGTCCTGGCTTCTACTCGTTTCCCTGCTCTCGCTGCCTGGCAGGCACATCAGGCGACACCTTTGGTGGAGACAGGGTGTCACCAGACTGCCCACGCTTTGGGCCGCTCAAGCGGATATGGCCTCTTTCTCCGCAGTTGTAGCACCGAGGTGACGACACAACTTCCCTGATGCGGTGACCTAGATCGTCGCGTCGCACTGCTTCCACCTCCAAGGCGTGGGTTAAGGCGTCCTTGAGGTCCTTGAAGTGCCCAAGCCTCACTGCTGCCCTTACCTCCAGGTCCCTGATCCCATCCGTAAACGCCTGTACGAGGTTCCCGTCAATAAGCGCAGGTGGCGACTGGTATGCCTTCCTGACCAGTTTTGCCACCTCCAGGGCCCACTGCTGCAGAGTTTCTCCGGTGCGTTGCGTCCTGTCCTTCAGCTGAGCACGATACACATGTTCGAGGTGCGCGTCTCCGAACCTCGCATCCAGCGCCTCCAGAAGCTTCTTGTAGGTGACGTCTTTTCCGAGTGCCTCCAACACTGTCAAGGCCCGATCGCGAAGGCCCAAGGTTAGGGCGGTTAAGGCCTGTTCTTTATTCCACCCATTTGATCGCATCACAGCCTCGAACTGGATCTTGTATGCCGACCATGATGACGAGCCATCAGACGGTGGAACCTTAAACCCTCGAAGCGAGGGCGCTATAGCCGCTTATGTCACTTCCAGCCCACGCAATTTCTTCTCCACTTCAGCAACACAGGTCTCGTGGTGGTTATGTACACGTTTCTCTATAGAGGCGACGCGAGTCTCGAGCTGGTCGTGTACTGGCATCTCCACGTCGCTAATACGGGCCTCGTGCTGATGAAGTTCCTCCTTGACCACCTTCAGGTCCTTCCCTACAGCGGCGCTGAGGTCCTTCATGAGCACCAGCTGCTCTTTTAGGCGGCGCGCGTGCTCCTCCTTATCGCGCTGGAGCTGTTCTTCCAAGCGGCGTGCGTGCTCCTCTTGTCGGCGAGTCTGCTCCTCCTGAAGACGGGCCGGCTCCTCCTTGTCACGCTGCAGCTGTTCCTCTAGGCGGCGCGCGTGCTCCTCTTGACGAAGAGCCTGCTCCTCCTTGTCGCGCTGTAGCTGTTCCTCCAGGCGGCGCGCGTGCTCCTACCGGTGAGCCTGCACCTGCATGAACGCCATCAGAGCCGCGATGTCGGGCACCGTCACGGGGTGTGTGGCGCTTGCAGGCTCCACTGCAGCCGTGGAGTCGCCTCTGGTTCCTGGTACGCACTCCTTCAGTTTCTTCCTTCGGCATAACCGGCATAATTTATCCCTTTCTTCTGACACCAATTTGTTACGAGCTGGGGTTCGACGATAAATTAAAACTCACTATGCCACTTAAACTGAACTTTATTTACTGACACAAACACTATACATACTTATTTCTCAACACTAATAAAATCACACTTATTTCACACTACTAGAAACACCACTAAACACTTCCTCTTACTTCCCTTCGCTTGATGATTATCGCTCCGATATTCAATTGTACTGTGTCCGGTCCGCTCGTCCGCGCGCTATTTATACTGGCCGGATAACATCACTAGTGCATTCTAGACGCTTCCACAAAACTGTCGAAATAATCGCGAACAGTCGATACAGCAACGCCATCTAGTACAGAGTAGATGAATTACCCTTAAACCACCGATACATCAAATCTCTTCTAGTTCTATCCTTCACGGATAGATAGCGTTATTTTCAATTATCGCCATTCGTAACAATATTTTCCTATGTAACATGTGACGTTTATTTTATTGAATAAAGTTATTATTATTATTATTATGTTGTTTATTAAATATTCTTCTCACAGTCATATTTCACATACTTAATAAATATCACACTAAGAAATAAATTAAATATATAAAATGGGACCACGGAGACCCACCGGCATCGGGCACAAGGACCAAGCTACCGGTGGTTAGGGCTCCAGAGAAAGGAACCTCCGTACGATGCGTGTCGTGTCCAGCAATACTGCCTCGTAAAGAGGACTTGATCCAGCCGTCTAACGAGAGCCTCTTGAGGTGGTGGTCGAGGCTCTTGGCAATAAGACCATTTATGGTCACGACTATCGGTACAATGATCGCCGAGTCAACATCCCACATGTCGACAATCTCGTGAGCCAGGTTCAAATACTTAATTTGTTTATCTTTTTCGGCTTTCACGAGATTCACGTCATGGGGTATGGTGACGTCGATGATGCAAGGCGCTCTAATCTATCACCACTATGTCCGGCTTGTTAGCCACAATAGTTCTGTCAGTAATGATAGACCGATCCCAATACAGAATAGCACGACCATTTTCAAGAGCTGGGTCGGGCACATACCTGTAGTACGGTATTTCAGAGTCGACAAGTTGGTACTTTAAGGCAAGTTGCTGGTGGACAATCCTGGCTACTTGGTTGTGTCTATGCAAATATTCGCCATTGGCAAGACGAAAACAACCGGATACTATATGTCTAAGCGATTCAACAGGCTGGTGACATGCCTGACATATGTCGACCGTCCCATCCCTTAGAATATACTTCCGGTAGTTGTTCGTCATGACAACTTCGTCCATAATCGCAAAGACAAAACCTTCTGTTTCGGCGAAAAGATCGCCAAAACACAGCCAGGACACTGACGCTAGAAAATTTACGTCGGGCCCATGCAAGACCCGGTAAAAACGTCCATGCAGCTCTTTACCTTTCCATACTTCCCTGCGCTCCTCTACACCAAGTACGGCAGGTTTGCGCCAGTTCTCTTTAGCCAGACCCAGCGGGGTAAGCCCTCTGTCCACTTCGACCACATCTCGGTGCACACCCGCGTCGGTGTGGAGAAAGTATTCTCTGAGATTGCACACCTCGCGATTGTGGTGGGTCTTGGCACTCAAGAAGCCACGACCCCCACACTTGCGTGGGATGTACAATCTCATCACCAACGGTATGTCGTGAGTAGACATCGAACTTTTCTATCCAAGGCGTCCAATTCTGTTTAAGTCCATCTGAGTATGCCGAAGGAGTACATTAAGACGGGCATGGCCCAACCGTTACAGGCACGCACCTTATTTCCGCCCGATAAAAGCTTTTTAAGACTTTCTTCAGGCGGCCAAAGAAACGTGCCTGCAACGCCTGTTTCATGCCAGCGTCATCAATGCTTAATGCCTGCGACGTACCCAGATATTTGTAGGTTTCCGTTGCAGAGAGAGATCTAAGTTGTGTGAAATCGGAGAGCTCTATACTATCAGATTCTACACTCCTGCCTCGCTTTACATGCATGACCGCACATTTATCCACACCGAACTCCATCTTAATTGAATTACTAAAGCTTTCAGTTATCTTTAGTAATTCAATTAAGATGGATTTATTATTATTATTATATTATTTTTAGCGAAATGAGATTATATTTTGAATTTATTCAGAATCGATAATTTGCTCATTTATTGTCATGTTCGTCTTATATGACTACTATAGTTCAACGTTGACTCATTGTTCCATTTACGATCTAGTCACGATAACACTTCAATAACATTTGAATACCAGTTATTTTATAAGAATACCATTTGTGAAATGAGTATGACACTGACATGACCTCGAAACTGCATTTTGAACAAATCTAATTAGAAAATCTAATTAGAAAGGGTGCATAGGGTTCCCACCAAGAACTTAGGGTCCCAAGCCAACCTCACCTGCAAGTGGTGCACCTGCCGATCAACGGACGAGGCTCTGGCATACAAAATATCCCGATAAGCGGCAATGGGCTCGCCACCTATTACGTGGGATAAAAACACTGGCGAAAAGTAGGCGTTTAATATGTCTCTGCCTCCCCTTCGGGGAAACAGGCGTGAGTCTATGTATGTACTAATTAGAAAATTATTGGCCTTCTGGATGTATTCGTTAGCAACTGGCCAAACATAACACAACACAAAGATTATTGGTGGTCCAAGGGTAATTTAAATATTATTATGCCTTTGCCGAGCAATACGACATTTATAGGCTAGTAAAAATATTCCCGCAATGGCTTGTACTTTGCGTCAAAAGTGAAAATAACAAACGTCCAAAGTCTCACTCACTCAAATTATTTTAAGAAAAATTTAATCAAGATTGTGATAAGACATCGCTTTCTTGTTTATACCTTAAATTAACCAAAAATGTAATGGAAAAAAAACATTATTTATATTGCTCGTCTAAGTTTTGAGATGAACGAAGCTGTTTTCCCTTAATTTATATTAACTTTCGAACTTGATCTTTATACATATATACAATTTTTGTGTTACTGACTGATTGGTAGACAACGCATAGCTAAAAGTATTGGGCGCAAGAAGCTGAAACCTAAAAGAATCTTACAGGAAATAAAGATTATTTTATTTCAATATCTTTTTTTCATACCTCTAGGGTGGCAGACGAGCACATGGCCCACCTGATGGTAAGTGGTTACCGTATCCCATGGACGCTTGCAACACCAAGGGTATTACTAGCGCGCTATCAAGCCTCAAGAAGGATAGAGGAAAGAGGAGTAAAAAAGGGATGGGATTGCGAACAGAAGTTGGGGCTCCGACACTCTCACTCACCGAACGAAACGCAACAGTAGGATGCTGTTACTTGACGTCGGTCTTCTGTGAGGTGCTGGTGGTTCCCCAGTCGAGCCGGCCCATTCATGCTGTTGCCAGTGTGGATCGTCTACCTTGTATATTATATTCTTGCATTACTGACTGACTGACAGATAAGTGACAGCCAAAACTCTTTGAGGCGCAAGAAGTTCAAATTTGGCATGTATGTTCTTTATGGATGATTTCCCAAAATTCGCATGGGATCGGCAAGTGCAGTTAAATTCAAATAAAATGCGCGGGCGTAGCTGCGGAGGATCCTCTAGTTCGATTTAAGTACATCTTGCATTCTTTGGAAGAAATTAGTTAAATTAGTTGAAGAAAAAGATTTAGTTTCGGCCGCCAAAACATAAATAGCAGCTTGGGTTATTTACAAATGCCTCATTTCTTGTAGATTGAGACGATCAGGCGACGGAGAATAAAATGTGATTTTGTAAGTTTGAAGGTGGAGTTTGTCTTATTGGTTTTACTGGAGTTGCCTGAATTTATATTAAATTCTGGCAGTGTTGAATTTATATCGGTGGAAATGGAGTTGTTTATTTTGTCATGTCTAGTAGTCTATGTGTACCTCACTAGATTAATAGATTCTGTTCTACATGCTTGGAAAACCACAACAGCTTTTTTTTTTTTTATAGACTAACGCCTGTATCTCCGAAGCAGTAGGCAGAGGTCTACACTACCAATAATAATTTGTGGTATATCAAGCATTACATTTACATAACAATTACACACAATTTCATAAAATTCTTCATGTCAAAAGCTATTCAGGGTAGCCGCACCTAACCTTTTTTATTTTGTTCAAATGCTCCACCATGAAGTAAAATAACGTACAAGTTCACACACTTTCAGGGTGCATTTCCATTGACGCCGTGATAGGCGGAGTGGAGCGAAGCAAAGCTGATCTAAGCAGACCAAACCACCGGATTCAATATCCGATCTATACATGAATTTGGAAATAAGAGATGCATATTTGAAATAAACTTCATACAAAATATGTTAAATAAGTACCTCTGATCTTCAAATCCATCCAGCGCCGCACAGTGTCCAACCACCACGGAACCCTCCGTTTTGTATAGACTGGAGTTCTATAATAACGTTTCAAATCGTTATCAATATTTAGTTATCACATTAATCAGAAAGCACGGTCTATATAACTTACCAGACTGTTACGATTGTAAGTAGGTTCTATTTCAGACGAATGATCAAATAAAGTTTATATTTGTTTCTATTTATAATCTATATTATATCGACTATATTTTCTTCAGCACATTTTAGGTACAAATATATGAAGTGATATCTCTCCTGTTTATAAACTATTCTAATGCTGACAACGGGCCTCATCTCACTGTGAGAACAATCCACCAACCAAGTCAAGTGCGAGTTGACAGTCATAAAATGTCAATCGAGAGTCTATGTCTTTCAAGAGCAGACAAGCAGGTGTAGGTTTATCTTAAGATAATCATGTTGTTGTATGTGTGAAGAGATAAAGAAAAAGACCAAAAGATAAAATATAAACTTAACTCTGGTGGCGCAAAATAATGATTATAAACAACTACATAAGTTACATAACTACGTCCTAACTGTAGGGGGCGGGAAGACGACTGCTGCGCCGCACTTACACAATAGTGCGCCTTGTGTATAATTTGTAGCGTCAGCAGCCGCTACAATATCCCCCTTTATTAAAAAGAGAATATAATAAAACAATACTGACTGCCTCGTTGGTCTTGCGGCATAAATGTGCGCGTGGGATTGGGATTCAATTCGGTCTCGGGTTCGATTACCAGGTCGGGCAAAGTGTTATTGGGTTTTCCGTTAGAAAATTCTCAGTAGCAGCTTGGAGTCTGGTAATGTGCCCGATACGGCAATAGGCTCGACCCCTATTACGTGGGACTAACAAGCTGGCGAAAAGTGGGTGAAGCAATATACCTCTGCCTACCTCTTCAGGGATATAGGCGTGAAACTATGTATATATGTAACAAAACAATACACAATATGAAAAAATCTGAAACAAAATAATTTACATAAATTAATTTAAGTAAGTACCAGGTGCTAGCGCTAGAATCGTGTCATATCGTAAAAATGGTGCGTATCAAGTTGCCGAAGCGCTAGTTCTGAGAATGCAAAGTAAACAGTAATGGTATAACTATATAATGTGGGGCTCTTTAACGATGAACTATATGGCTACTTTTAAATCAGTTATAAGTACCACTAATTTAAAACACAATACCAACACAGTCAATTTTAATCAACTTCATTTTTCTTCGTAAACCACTTGTAGAAAGAGCTGGTTGTACGAATAAGAAAGTAGCAGTCTCATCCATCCTACCAGCGAACTTCACTGTGCTGCCTGGGCCGTAATGAGGGATGACATATTTTCAAAGCTAAATAAAGGAAAACATTTCCTGATAATGTTTTCCTTCTTATTTAGCTTTGAAAATTCCTAAAAAACCTCATAGCAGTTTGATAGTGAAAGATAAACAACAGCAAACGAGGCATACGTTCTTTCATTTGACCTACATACTCGTGAAAACCTTGAACAAAATATATGTTTAGTTAGTTTTTGTAAAGAAAATCGGAATTTAACAGCCGCTCATTAGGTTGGTAGCTTACATGAGTTAAATGGAGGGAATAATAGTACGAAGTGCACTGTACCTCTATATATAGGCATATAATACGTTTAAGTTGGATTCATAATATGTAGCTCATCATATTGTAGCGTTTTCAGGCTTTCTATAGGAGGTAGTTTTGATAATGATGTTTTTATTAAATTGTGTTTATGAGTGTAGGTTTTCTATATGTTCTGGGATAATAACAATTAAATAAGGAGGATGATTTATCTCTAAATTATAACGTTGACAAACGCGTCGGTAGATAATATTCTTGTTAGTATGTAATATTACTCGTTCGCCATAGTCTATTTAATCTCTATTTCAGGACAAAGCTTCCACTTCCAAACTTAACTACACAAATATCTTCTTGTATACATACTAATTATTAAAAAAAAACTGATTTGGTATTTCAAAGCATTACTCAAATAATTAAGTAGGTACGTGACGATTGCATTATTTTTAAAGACATCAACATATATTTTTATTATCATTGATTCATAAATAACAACTTAAACAATATGTTTTCATGATGTCTTACAAGTATAAAATGAATCACGTTTATAAAAAAATATTATGTTAATTCCTCAAACATATTTGATCCACATAAATATACTCATGATTTCTTTGACAATATTTGAAACACAAACTCACATTTAGGATCTCAGTTATAAATATAACATTTCTCTCATGTAAGATTTATTCCAAAAGAAAAATTGAGTCAGTTAATTCAATACGGAATAAGGAAATCCACAAACGCAAAATGATCGTCATTGAAGTTAAATAATGCTGTATTCTTACTACATTAACATCAATAAAGAAGACATCTAAGCAAAGAGTTGGATAAAAATTGATAGGACGCTACATACAAGTATCGGCACTAAATAACAAAAACTGCCATTCAAAATTCAACTTTAGTGGACAAAGAAAAGGTTCGTTTTTGTTAGAAGATGTTGAGCCAAACATACTTATTTTTGTAAATAAAATGTGTCAGAGGAGACGGTGTTCGGTAGTAAGGTTTAATAACGTAGGTTTAATCTCACGGTCTTCAATATACTGGCTAGTACACTCATATACTGTCGTACTGAGTGATTTAGTGTGGAGGGTTTTTCGATACACGAATCTGGCTAGATACGGCGAAATTGGGTTGTAAATGTGTTTGTTATAACTATAGACTATCACTGAAATTATTTTGAATTTGTTTTCCTATTATGGATACTTATCATGAGCACAATTCGTATCTGTCATCCCGGTTGCATCCAAGTCTTTCGCTTTAGAGCCCGCTTTTTTTCCAGCCTTCTAGCCTAAGGAGTCCTGACAGATTCCTATTATCATTCCAATAGAGGGAGATCTTAATCCATAGAGATGGCTCTATTCTTTGGTTAAGGCCACTTTCAAGAAAGAGTGTATTAACTGCCCTGTAATCGTTCACACTGTAAAAGATCTTAACGGCAGCTAAAACCAAATTTCACGTGCCGTCCAAAGCCTGGAAGAGAGTGAACAGAAATAAGATAGAATACTTTATTTCAGAGAAGATTAACATTTCATTCCTAAATTTTATTCTAACGTAACATAATTTGTTCATACATAATTGGTAAGGAAGGCACTCAGAATCGAATTTATAAAATTGTAGGCATTTTAGTATTTTGCCACAGACTCATTTCTAAGATTTCTTATATTTCTTTAAAAATTAGATCTGCGGAAAAGACTTGTGTGGGAGTAGATCTCGTTAAAAGTACGAAATAGGAAACGAAACGAAGAGTTAATGCAGGTAATAGAGTGAAAGGAGCTTTGAAGGCGTTTATCAATAGCCAAATCGTGTCCAAAAGGCACGTTTGGCTGTGCATAGAGGGGTGTTAGTACCTACGCTTATGTATGTTAGTGAAAGTTGGGTATGGCAGAAGAGTCATGAAAATAAAATAAATGCTGTAGAAATGAGAGCACTGAGAAGTATGTGTGGTATGGGTTGGACTGACCGAGTAAAGAATTGTGTGATAATAGAGTGTTGTGGGGTAAAAGAAGATGATACCCCTCCGGGAAACAGGCGTGAGTCTATGTATGTATGTATGTATGTTGGTCAAATCTGGAGATCATAGGTTCGATTTCCTTCACTTTCATTATTTGTGTGAAGAGAATGTTGTTGTTTACTGGGTCTACGTGTAATTTATCTTTACCTAGACTTCGCCAAAGGCTCCTCTCGCGTTATTTTATACAAACAAACTTTATTTTTGTTCATTTTTTTGTCGGATTGGGAAATCCTCATGGTGTCCCTCCGCTCTGGAGGAAGGGCGAAGGGGACTGTCAGACGCTTACTGACTAAAAACCAACCCGTGTTCCTCATGTACCCGTGTGATGGAGGGTCGGGTAACTCTGAAGCATTCGTCGCTACCCCCGACGGGTATTGGTCTGCCAGATGGTCAGGTGGGCCCCAAAAAAAACTCCCTTGGCGGCAGATGAAGGTGTTGGGCTCCGCCGCCAAAACACCCAGCGGCCGCAGAGGACAGAGAGGACGGCAACCTGGCAACACCGCATCTCCTATTCCTCTGCGGCCCCACCACGACACAACAATGGTGCGCCCCCATTTGGTCGAGGAAGGTAGGGCACGCGGCGTCGCAACACCGACACGCCTCTCCTCCCGCGACCGCGCCCAACTGCGAGGGACAGACAGAACTGTTCCCTGGGTACTTCCGGGAAAATTCTGGCCTAATGGGGGGATTGTGTGACGTCGTAGCGGCCTCAGCCCACTAACCTCGGACTCTCCACTTCGGGCCTTTAATACGACCGTGCGATGATGGTCGTCCCTTTCTGGCCGCCGCAGCATCGCAAACTAAGTCGTTTTCCCTCTGCATAGCAGGAGTGCGTTTTCATTGGACTACATGAACCCTACTTCTCCTATCTTGGTTTAGAGTCAAAATTGTGTAAAATCAGTTTTCTTTTCCTTTTGCTGAAGGCTGTATAGATTCTTTTTACAGAAATATACATATTGTTACCGATTATATATCGATATTTTATTTAACTACATAGCGTTGACCCACGTGCAACGTAAAAGTGACAGGGTTCGTGTAGTCCAATTAAAACGGTCCACTGTCTGGTCCCCTGTTTAAAAATATATAAATATATTTATCGGTTAACTAGTTACCATTGTACCTACTGGCTCTTCTTTGTTTGGGGTCGGTTGACCGTATGTGAGTTTCAGTTAACGATATTTATTTGATCCTTTGACAAATAATCAACTGAAGTTGCAAAACAACTGGCTCTATAATACAAATAGTCATACCATCTTATATTAACTCAGTGACATTAAAATAGATATCTAAATATCCCATTGAAATTTAGTTCATATAAATGTCACATTATATTGGCAGAACTTTGATCACCGTTCTGTTTGAGCGTCTCTCGAATTCCATCATTTCACACATAAGCGGTTTCACATGAAATTAAAATAGTTGTCTCCTCAACTCACATTTCATTTAAAATGGTAAAATGTGGTTTATTTCAGTCTCGAATGATTATTGGATAGTTTTTGACATTTTTGATTTAAACAAAACTGAAGTTAGCTAGGGTAGCTATTTGGGTGGATACAAGAAAAAGTTTCGAAACACGTGGAATCATAAACTAATAATTATTGTCAGTTCTGAGACGTGATATATTATTACATTTATTCGTGCCTCGTGCTACGTATTCTACTTAATACATTATGTACCTTACGTAAAACTTTACGGAGAAATGTACACCATGAATTTTAAGTCAGTGTTTTCCCGAAAAGTATGTACTCAGCCCATGATTTAGAAGCTACCTACCTATAACATTTACAAAATTCGTAAAAAAAAATTGAAAAATTTGTTTTTTTGTATATTATGTAAAATATGTATTATAGGTAGCTTCTTTATGATGGGCTGAGTACATACTTTTCGAGAAAACACTGACTTCAAATACACGGTGTATATTGACTCCGTCGTCCAGTGGCTAGCGTCTGCTGATCGAAAGTCTCGGGTTCGGTTGCCGGGTCGGGTAAATGTGTTACTGACTTTTTCCGAATTCTCAGTAGCCCCACGGAGTCTAGTGATATACACGGTAACGGGAATAGGCTCGCCCCCTTTTACAGGGGTCCTGAAAATGCATGGCGAAATGTAGGTGTGATATTACACCTCTGCCTACTAATTCGGAGAAAAAGGCGTGAGTCTATAAAAAAATATTAAAAGAATATACATAGGTATATAGAAGTTTAGTTAAATAAAATAGGAGGTATACAGTGTGTTAAAGTTGTTAGGCATGCGCAGAGTTAACATTTTTGTAAAGGAACCGTGTTTACAATTGGATAAAACAAATGTGTGAGTGAAATATGACCTTAAAAGGAGTATAATAAAATTGCTTAAAGCCAGGTCTGGGCTGCTGGTGTGATATTTAGAACTTATCTCGTAATAAATGGCCAAAAAATTACTGATTTAAGAGAATTGTACGGAGTTGAGTGAATTTTGTACGTTTGCACTAAAAGGCACGCGCGCACAGTCAGCATTTACGCACATAATGACTGACTGCAAGATTTCTTATAACATTGTAAACTATTAGTCTTCAGATTACAATAGGCCACCATCCGCGCCGCGTGTCTCACCCATTTATCATAGAGTTCGCGATTGCTTACCATAATTAGCCATCGCGTTCTTGCACCTTAGTTTAGCTATTAGTTTAGTTAACCAGTTAATATACTTTATTTCGTAGTAAATTCAGTGTATTTTATTTTATAATTATTTTGTCGAGACACCTCGTACAAGAATTTAAGGACCGTGCAGTGATCAATTCAATTACAAATATATGAACATAACTCATAAAGACTGACAAAGAAGATAATATAAGGCAAGTGTGAATGGGACAGGACAAAGGGGAAGACCAAGGTCGGCGACATACTAAAAAAAGGACAGATCAGAAGTACCCTAAACAGAAGAGCATGCATGAGAAACTTGATGGGAGTGAATGAAGCAAGAGAGGTTTGTCAGGATCGTTGCAAATGGCGTTCTGTAGTCTCTGCCGACCCCTACAGAAAACAGGCGTGAGTCTATGTATGTATATTTGTAACACATATCGCTCTTCAAATGCTTGCCACGACCTGTACTCAAAAAATAGTAATCCAACATCATAAAAAAGTAATCACTTAATTAGGTAGCAATCACCAGAGCTTTTATATAAATGTTGTGCCTAAAAAGTACACATTAAACTATAGAAACGGAAGGTATTATTCGCACAAATGGCCAATTTGGCGCTATTTGGCAGATATAATTGGCGAATGGTACCGTAAAATAGCTCTTTTTGCGCAGTACTATGTAATATGTATGTAAAAAGCGGCGGTAGCCCAGTGGTGTACGTAACGGACTGCCGAGACGTTGGTCTCGGGTTCGATCCCCAGGTATCTCGGGCACACACCTCTGACTTTTCGAAGTTATGTGTGTATTAAAAAATGTTAATTATCGCTCGCTTAATAATGTGCCCGGTAGATGGCAATAGGCTCGCCCCCTATTACATTGGGACCGAAACATATCTGGCGAAGTGTGGGTGTGTAATACACCTCTGCCTACCCCTTAGGGGATAAAAGGCGTGAAGATATGTTATGTTATGTTACTATGTAATTTAGAAGATTAATTTGCATATGCGCTCACAGGATCATGAAATTTGGCACGATGATACTTACTGGCGTGTCAATGTTTTAAAGAAGACAATAGATTATAGAGATATCAGATAATATTGGATTAACAAGGAAGAAGATGCGGGTAGTGGCATTAAATTTTATACAATGATGCATTGACTTTGAATTTTGAACTTTAAAGCTTTTCTAAGTCTACTCGTGTCTGACGCAAATTACGACATCATCAATAGGCTCATATATCTTATGGCTTCTTATTACAAAATAAATTGTCCGAGGTTTAGTTTATGATAGAGTTTTTGTGAAACATCTGCTTATTTTGCGTACAGCTACTCAAGTGTAAACGATACGTAATTATCACATAGCTTCTGCTAAGAAGAACTGGCCAGAAACCAAATGGGATTTGATATTTACTTGTAATTTTGTCAGATGACCATAATTATAAACTTTTTTTTTCAGCTAAACACTGTGCTAATACAGTACTATAAAACATAACATTGTTCTGAACCAAATAAAATGACACTTTTAATATAGAACACGGCGAAAACCTGTAACCTATTACTCTTACCCATCCATACTAGTACCAAGTATTCATTAGTAGAAAATATTCTACCTTTCCAAAAGTATTAACCCTTAAAGGCGGTAATGAAACATTACTAATACTGATAGTACTTATGTAGCAGTATAGAAAGATCCATGTTCTGAACATTACATAGGTGTAATAAGACGAAGATAATACGCTTAACATAAGCGCAAAGATGATTAGGATGAGTCTGCTTCATTAATACTTCATGTGAGTTTGCTGTGAAAAGAAAACTCTTTACGTAATACTTCTTGTATAAAATTATGGCCTGTCTATTTTATTATATTGCAATTTGCAAAGCGATTTTACTCGCCAAGTTTTGTCCGCTAAATCGTGGTAAAGTCAAAGTCAAAGTCAAAATCCTTTATTCATTTAAATCACAAAGTGACACTTATGAACGTCAATTTAAAAAAATAATTACTTAAAGCTTCTACATTTACATTTACTGCCACGTTCGCAAAGCAAGGGCCACGTTCGCAAACCAGGAGAAATAACGGGCAATAAAACTCAATGTCACTCTTTTTCATCGCCAGGTTTTGCATAATACACAAAAATTTAAATTTTGTAAGGTGCTGCAGCTGTTACACCTTCTATGTCATTTGTATATATTTACTCTACTTAATACTCAAGCATAATGTGGTAAAATTTTGATGTTCATTTAATTAGCCTCCTGAAAATTGACATGGTGAAACAGGAGCATCCACTTACATTAAGTACCTAATAATGCAGGCAATCCGCGAAAATGTTCAGAACCATGATAGAAATGATACAGTTTAATATTAAAAATGTAATACCAGCCCGTAAGACCGACATCGACCAGTCATCGCAAGTAGCACCCGTTCATGAGTATGACGCGTGGGCCAGCCATCATCCCTCTCGCCATATCAGAGGGACAGGGATGACCCGACACACGACGCCACCACAAGAAATGACATTTTAGTGAGCATGACGACAACGGTACACGAACCGGCAGTAATTAACAATCTGTTGGTATACTGACCATGAACACGAATTACCTGCATTTTCCAGATCGTTAATATTATCATAAATATGTGGAACGCGTGCAAAATGCAAATGTAGTACCTATATTTGATTGATTGACATGATACTTTTTGAAATATAACCACCGATCGAACTGATTGGCTACACGATTATAATACATTATAAAAAAAATAACAAATAAAAGTATCTAACGAGATGAGTGACATTTAGTAATGTGGTGGCGATTCCAAAAACTATCATTTACATGATTTTAATTGGAATGGAATAATATTTAATTACATGTCAAGAAACTTATCATCTACCTATTTACTATATAATATATGAAACATTATTTCCAAGCGCATTTGTCATTCAGATATTCATTTAAATTATAATATGCCTTTTGCATTAGGTCATTTTTAATCTTTATCTGAAATGCGTTAAAAGGCAAGTCCAAAATACTTATCGGTATCTTGTTGTAGATACGTATACTAAGTCCTATAAAAGAACTATGAGTTTTGCACAAACGAAAATACAGAACACATAATTTATGTCTATTTCTTGTATTTATAGAGTGTATATCACTATTCTTTGAATATGAATTTATATTTTTACGTACATGCATAACACTAGCATAAATATACTGAGACGCTACTGTTAGAATACCGATTTCCTTGAATCTTTCTTTGAGCGAAACTCTTGTCCGTAATTGGTAAATGGCCCGAACTGCCCTTTTTTGCAATATAAAAATACTTTCGATATCAGCAGCTCTACCCCAAAGTAATATGCTATAAGACATAACACTATGAAAATAGCCAAAATATACCAATCTAGCCGTATCGACATCTGTTAAATTGCGCACCTTCTTAATGGCATAAGCAGCCGAACTAAGTTTCGCTGACAGATATGTAATGTGTGCGCCCCATTGTAACTTCGAATCAAGTGTTATTCCTAGAAACAATGTAGATTCAGTTGTTTCCAGTACATCACCATTCAAAACTATGTTAGGACCAAGGTTTCTGACGTTGGGCAAAGCAAACTTAACACATTTGGTTTTTCTGGCGTTCAGTACTAAGTTATTTACAGTAAACCATTTAGTCACCTGAATAAGAGCACTATTTATTTCGGTAAAGTTTTCCTTATTTCTATCTACTTTAAATATCAATGAAGTATCGTCAGCAAACAATACCACGTCACAAATATTTCTCAGGTAAAATGGCAAATCATTTATGTAAACTAGAAACAGGAAAGGCCCTAGGATACTACCCTGCGGCACTCCCAATTGTACTGGTACGCCACTGGATTTTGAGCCATTTATTTCTACACATTGGATTCTGTTATTTAAATATGCCTTAATAACATCCAATGCTTTAGTCTGGACACCGTAATGTTTAAGTTTGCATAAGAGCGTATCATGGCAGACACAATCGAATGCTTTCGAAAGGTCGCAAAACACACCAATAGCATTCTGAGAGTTCTCCCATGCATTGTAGATGTGTTTGAGTAAAGCTACTCCTGCATCCGTCGTCGAGTGACCCTTAGTAAAACCATATTGCTCAGTATGAAGGAGGCTGTTTAAATTAAAGTGCTTCAGAAGTTGCTTGAGTATTACCTTTTCAAAGATTTTACTAAAAGTAGGTAGTATTGAAATTGGCCTATAATTACTAGGATCAGTCTTACTGCCGGATTTAAACAGAGGTATTATCCTACTATGTTTCATTAAATCTGGAAAATCGCCTGATTCTATACACTTATTGAACAAGTTACTTAGATAAGGTGCTACTATATCTATTATACTTTTCAGAATCTTCACAGATATTCCCCAGAGATCACCCGTATTCTTAGATTCTAGAGATTGCAAAGTGTTTATAATGTCAGTAGAACTAATAGGACTGAATTTAAATAATACATTACATTTTTCTACACTAGATTCTAATAAATTTACTGCGACCGAAGCTGATGAGTTTAGATCTATAGTAGTAGCAATAGGTATGCTAGCAAAAAAATTATTGAATGCGAGTGCGTCTTCCTCGTCATTATTAAACATTTTATTATTATCTAGCAAGTTAAAATTGGTATTCCTAAAGGTTGCCTTGCCCGTTGCTTCGTTAATAGCTTGCCATGTGGCCTTAACTTTATTAGAAGAGTTTCTAATTTTATCATTACAAAACGTGCCTTAGCTATATTGCATACCTTTTTAAATATTTTTGAATAATTTCTGACATACTCAGTGAAGCTCGCATCAAAATTGAATTTCTTCATACCATACAACTCATACATCCTTGCTCTGCTTTTATAAATACCTACAGTAGCCCACTCACTAAATGCTCTAGACTCCTTGATTACTTTTTCCTTGGTTTTAAAAGTACTTCTAAATTCGTTGTGAACTAAATTAAACATTGTTTCATAAATCTTATTTGGTGACTTAAGCTCCATCATATCAGGATTCATACCTATTAAAATTTTGTTCCTAAACTCATTAAATTTATACCTAGGTAATGGCCTAACTGTCACCTTACGTACTGCATTATCATTTATATATGAAAATCCTGCCAATTGACCACAGTGATCCGAAGTTAAGTCAGTAGTAACTAATTTATGTGATACTGTATGATTACTAAATATATTGTCAAGACAAGTGGAAGATGATGCAGTTATTCTAGTAGGTTCAAGAAATAAATTCGTCAAATTAAATGATTTAAAAAGATTTAAAAGCCTACTAGTCATTGGTGAACTATCCAGTATATTAATATTGAAATCTCCACAAACTATGATCCCTTTTTTATTGGTCCTAATTTTACCAATTGCATCTTCCATAATGGATTCGAACATATTTAACAAAAAAAAAAATATACGCTTCGGACCGCGGAAGCGAATGGACGTGCGCCAGTATTATTATATTAAAATAATAACAAATTTTTGTAAATACGAAATTCTGATTCCGCGAATTTCTTCGGCTCGTGCACCTGTGTCGAACACGTGCAACAATAAGGCGTGGCGCAAGCCATAGGCGACAGCGGATAGCGACCTCCCGCCAACGCGCATACGAATAACATGGATACGCCTATTACATGCCACGAGATATTGGATAAAACACTCACAACACCTAGTGATTATGTGAACACCGAGCGCGGTAATCGTAACACAAATGTCTTGAGCAGGGTGTATAAAGAAGAGATTATGGAAGAGATTCGTGAGTTTCGTTTGGAGATGCAAGCTCTTATGGCAGACCAAGCTAAGGAGTATAAAAAACTGCTTCTCAGATATATGAATACCGAATCAGAGCTTAAAGAACAAAGAAAACAAATGCAGGTAATTCAAGAAAAGCTGGTACAGGTATTGGAAGCAAATATGGGAAATGCAGCGCGTGCCAATCAATTTAGCATCATTGAGAGAAGTTCTACAATTGATAAAACTGAAATAACAAATATGCAAAGGGGCCCCACCCGATCGTTTGCCATGGCAACTAAACAAAACCAAAAAGTTCCTGGAAATACAGTACCTAGGAAGGAGTGTATGGCCACGAAAACAAAAAGTAAAATAGGAGCCGATAACAACACAGCGGAAAAAGGGACAAAAGAACCAGAGAAAGGAAGAATTACTTTGGATCAAACCCCAGAGAAGGAGGAAATAGAATCTCAGAAGGAAGGAAACTGGATAACTGTAAATAAGAAAAGGAGCAGATATCCTAACACAGAAGTTAAAAAAGGTGAAAGCACGGAAACAGTTTACATTAAGGGCACTGAACGCAAGAAGTTTCTACATGTGTGGCGTCTTCAGAAAGAAACTACGTCGGAAAATCTAGAGAGCTACGTAAAGAATGTGTGTGGGCATGAAGTACCAATTACGGTGGAAAGAATAAAACACAGGACTGAAAGAGATTACGCTTCCTTTATTATTGGTGTACCTGAAAGCAGCTACGAAACATTGTGCAAATCGGAAAATTGGGCTGTAAATATAGAATTTTGTGAATGGGTGTGGTTTCGTAGAAAAATCCAGAAAACATAAAACTACACACACACATCTAACACCGTTATTGAAACTTATTACCAAAACGTGAGAGGTTTGCGTACTAAGTTGGAAGAGTTCTATGTAGGTATATCATCTTCGGAAGCTGATTTATTCGCCATTACTGAAACAGGCTGCAACAAATCTATTCACGATGCAGAACTTGTTCCACCGGGATATACCATAATACGCTGCGATCGCGCCGATGGACGAAAACAAGGCGGCGCGTGTCTCGTGGCCACACCGCGCTTAGAACTGCGACAAGTGTTCGGCCCTAGTGACGTCAACGTTGACGATCAGGTGTTCGAATTAGTTTGTGCTACCGTGTATCTAAATAATAGACTTTTATTTTTAATGTGTGTTGTTTACATTCCTCCAAACAGTAGTGAGAGCGAATATCTGATATTGTTTAGGATATTAGAACAAGGGGTGCGGATCAGAGAACCTCCCCGCGTGCCTGTGTGGCTGCTATTCCTTCTGTCGGATGGAAAAGCAGTCACCGGGCCGGTGCACCCCGGGCAACACAGGCAGCGATTCCTTAAGGAAGGGGTTAGGGTTGTGGGTTGAGTGTAGGCCGGGTGTTAGATAGGATGGGGTAGATAGGCAGGCCCTTCCGAGGGGAATCGTTGCTTGTGGCTAATCTCTGAGAAAGAGGACGGGCGGCTAGTCGTACCCCGGCTACCGTCCAGCCAGCGCGTTAGCTAGGGCGGTTAGCACCGTCCCTGCCCGCGGGCCTTCGGGCCGCGAGGGAGAAAACCTCAATAAAAAGTTACAGCGGACACAGAGGCGCTCTTTGGAGAGCTGCACCGTCCGTCCAGCAGTGCCCCTCGTGGGCTCTGACTTCGTCCCTCCTGGTACCCTTCTGCTGATCAGAGAGGACTCAGGACGGGACCTTGGCGGGCTTGGTGTGTACTTACTCTACCACCAAGCAGTCAACGGGGGTCCTTCTTTTCTTCTTTTCGTCTTCGGACATCTTGTTTTCACTTAAATTTCGTTTTGTTTTGTTTTAATTTCTTATTATTATTTTGTCTATTTATATTTGTTTAAATTTTTTGTTTGGTTTAACTTTCGGTCTTCTTTTTTCTCCTTCCACTACCACCCCCGTTAACAACTGTCAAAAACTCGTAATCCCGTACGTAGTGTCTGTGGTCAAGTCTCGCGGCTGTTTACGGGACCGAGGGTCTTGGCTTGGTCGCCCGGACCGCGTGCAAGGTAAGCACTATAAAAAATCCCCCAATCCTAAGCTGCTGCCGCACGGCGAGAGGATGCATGGCTGGCGGGTAGGTCAGTCCCTAGTGCGGCCCCCTCAGGGCACCAGCCGCCACCCTGTAGGTATTAGGCTTGCCCAGGTATAGCGGGATCTCTGCCTGGGTCAACTTTTTGTTTCTCCCGCACTCGTGGGAATACTATGGAAGATATACCTCAAGCAACCCTCCCCCTTAAACCGAAGTCGGTTGACAAAACCCGATCTCGCACGCCCAGTAATGCGAGATCAGAAAAAGATAAGCGCGAAGAAGAACCTGCCCTAGAGCTGACTGAATCAGACAGCTCAGCAATGAGCTTGGTGATACCAAGCGACAACCCCGATAAAGCTGTCCGGAAACGGCATCACTCGGGGTCAGAGCCCTCGAGTGACGAATCTCTACCTGTTGCGCCTAAGGTAGCGACAGCGAGGCGTGGTCGTCCGCCAACACACGGCAAGTACGTGGGGCTAGGCAAGGCACGAGCCGAACTTGCCGCTGAAAAGCGGCGCATAGAGAGCGAGGAGCGCGCCTCCGAAGAGGAACGGCGCATCGTAACCCGCACTGCTCGTGCGACTGCCAGTCGCCGTTCCGAGTCCTCGGCGGTGGAACCGGAAGCAGAGGACTTACCTGCCGCATCGATTCGCTCGCGCATTGAGGTCGCCTTGGAGGCCATACACTTGGTCTCCAGACAGTCGAAGGGACTAAAGGAGACATCCCAAAACTCCCTGAGGACGGCTGTGGCTTCAATGCGCGAGTTAACGGAGGTACTTTTGGAGCGCACCGCCACCGAAGAAACAAAAAAGCTGCAGGCGGAGAATACCCGCCTGTCAGCCGAGATCGCTGCGCTTCGGCGCCAACATGAGGAGCTCCGTACCGCGGTCGAGAAGCGCACGGAGCCAACGGACAAGGCCTTGGCAGAGTTGGTGACTCCTCTCCGCCAAGAGATGGCTGAGATGAGGAGGAGCCTCTCAGCGTTGGAGGCGAAGGCCTCTAGGCCACCGCTGACAGTGAACGGCCGGGGACTAGCGGTGCCGCAATCTCAGCCGCAGCCGTCTACGTCCTACGCGGCCATGGCAGCCACCCCGAGACAGGTTGCTGATCATGAGTCGTCGACTCGCCCTGCGCGGCTGGAGGTGCCTGCTTCTCAGGCCCGGGCAAAAAAGGGCACAAAAAAAGCCCCTCAAGCCGCGCCTGCCGGCAGTGCTCGTTCACCCCAAGCGGGCGTGGCGGCCGTTACCGGGCCTCAGACCCTCCCGATGTCTGCCGCGCCTCAAGCCGATGGGTGGGAGACCGTCGGCCAGAGAAAAAAGGCGGCTAAAACTAGGCGCAAGGCCAAAAAGAAGGCCAAGAAGGCGGCCCGCAAGCTCCGCACCCCAAGCTCCACTGCAGTCGTACTGACACTGCAGCCGGCGGCATTGGAGCGAGGGGCAACCTACGCGGAGCTTCTCCGTAAGGCGCGGGATACAATAAACCCGGCTGAGCTGGGCATAACGACGGGTTTGCGCTGCAAAACGACGCAGACTGGAGCCCGACTCATCGAGGTGCCCGGAGCGGGCAGCGCTGAGCAGGCTGACAAGCTTGCCAATAGTCTACGCCAAGCGCTGCCTGCAGAAGACGTCCGCGTCTCCAGGCCCCAAAAATGCGCTGAATTACGCATCATGGGCCTGGATGACAGTATCGTTGCGGATGAAGTCCGGGCCGCCGTCGCTAAGGCCGGGGGATGCCCCGCAGAGTCGGTCCGTTGTGGTCCAATCCGCCCAGACCGCGCTGGCATGGGGGCAGCGGTGGTAAGCTGTCCCGTGGCGACAGCAAAAAAGCTGGCCGAAGGTCGCCGCGTACTAGTCGGCTGGGTGTCGGCGCAGGTGCGCCTTTTGGAGTCTAGGCCGCTGCGCTGCTACAGGTGCCTCACAGCCGGACACGTGGGCGTGAGGTGTACCTCATCAGTGGACTGCAGCGGCCTATGCTTCCAGTGCGGCAAACCTGGACACAAGGCCGTCGATTGTGAGGCCCCACCGCACTGCGTCTTGTGTGCGGCCGCGAGCAAGCCGGCCGAGCACCGGACAAGCGCGAAATCCTGCGCCGCGCCTAGCAAGACGCAGCAGAAAGCTGGCCAAGCGCCCAGCAACAGCAATGCCGAAACGGCTAGGGGGGTGGATGGTGCGATGGAGACTTAATAATGTCTGCCGCCCTCCGCCTCCTTCAATCGAATTTGAACCACTGCGCCAGAGCTCAGGACCTGTTGCTCCAGAGCATGGCGCAGTGGTCTATCAACGTCGCCATTGCCGCCGAGCCGTATTTCGTCCTCCCCAGAGATGATTGGGCTGGGGACCTTGATGGCTTGGTGGCCATTATCGCCAGGGCCGCCGCCGGCACCCCTCCTATCGGGAATATCACCCGAGGGAGGGGGTACGTCGCAGCACAAATTGGGGAAACGGTTGTAGTGGGAGGATATTTCTCCCCGAACCGGCCTCTCGCCGACTTCGAAGCGTATCTGCTTGAACTAAGCGTCGTCGTCACTCGCAGCCGCCCCCGAGCCGTCCTCGTCGCTGGGGACCTCAATGCCAAGGCTTCGGCTTGGGGTTCCGCGACCACGACCGCGAGGGGCGAGTTGCTGGAGCAGTGGGCCGTTGAGAACGGCCTACTTGTCCTCAATCGGGGCATCGTGCACACGTGTGTGCGTCAGCGGGGCGGGTCTATCGTGGACGTCACGTTTGCGAGTCCCGCTCTTGCGCGCCGTGTCCGAGGCTGGCGTGTCGTCGAGGAGGCGGAGACGTTGTCGGACCACAGATACATTAGGTTCGACGTCTCCGCTGAAACTGAAATCCTCGACGCGCCGGTACAGCGGGCCCTGATTGGGGACAGTCCACGCTGGGCATTGAAGAGCATGAGTCGGGAGGCCCTCTTGGAGGCCGCCATCGTCCAGACCTGGACACAAACACCGTCCGGGTCTCAGGACGTCGAAACAGAGGCCGAGTGGTTCCAGAGGGCCATGACTAACGTCTGTGATGCGGCGATGCCAAGAGTGCTCAACCACTCACCGAGGCGTCGGGTGTACTGGTGGTCAGACAACATCGCGCGACTGCGCCACCTCTGTGTGGCTGCGCGGCGCCAGTATGCCCGATTTCGGAGAAGGCGTCGCCGCACTCCTGACTCAGAGTTCAGAGAGGCGGAGCTATACGAGGGGTACAGAGCGGCCAGAGAACGACTTAAAGCCGAGATTGCGCGGGCCAAACATCAGGCCCGCCAAGAGCTGCTGCAGACTCTGGAGCGTGACCCTTGGGGGCGTCCATACCTTATGGTCAGGGGAAAACTTCGCCCCTGGGCGCCCCCGCTCACCCGGAGTCTCCAGCCGCAAGCAGTCGAGGCTGTCGTTACCGCTCTGTTCCCTTCAAGGGCGGAGCACCCTCCCCCGCCGGTGGCTCCCTTTCCCACGACAGCCAGCGTGGACGTAGACGACGACGCGGTTCCCGACGTGACCCGGGTCAAGCTTCGAGCGGCGGTGGTCCGTATGAAGAACACCGCCCCAGGGCCCGACGGCATTCCAGGCCGAGCGTGGGCCCTGGTCATAGCCGAGTTCGAGCCCCGACTTATAGGGCTCTTCACCAAATGTATGGCAGAGGGCCGGTTTCCTCGTCTTTGGAAGACGGGCAAGCTGGTCCTAATCAAGAAGGAGGGGCGCCCGGCGGACAGTCCGTCTGCCTACCGGCCCATCGTATTGCTGGACGAGGTTGCGAAGATGCTCGAGCACATAGTTGCCGAGCGCCTCGTCCAGCATCTGTCGAGCGTGGGCCCGAACTTGGCGGACAACCAATTCGGTTTCCGCCGAGGGCGCTCCACGATTGATGCCATACAAACAGTCAGTCACTCGTAAACACCCGTTGTAAACGCACGCGACTTTGCCAGTAACGCAGAGATTACAAACCGTTGGCCGTTGGTTAAACTGTATAACTTTTGTTTACCCTTTTGCCTGACAATATGAAGTGTGCTGTCTGTAACGTTACCATTAATGACGGTGTCCAGTGTAGTTCCTGTAAGAAATATCTAGATTTTTCATGTGCAAATATTACGGAGGCTGCATGGCGAAAGCGTGGAGTGGACAAGAGGTCTACTTGGAAATGTCCCACTTGCAAAATCTGCTCTCCATCTTCTAAACCATCGACGGAACCTATCTCCATTGAAACAGTCCTTATCGAAATCCGGGACCTGAAGGAACAGCTGACTAGTTTGCCGTTGCTATCTGAAGACGTGCGTCATATAAAGGAGGAGCTTAGGGAGCTTAAGTCTACTTGCGAGTTCACCGGTAATCAGGTTGCCGATTTGGCTGGCAAGCTTGCTGCTATTGAGACGAGAGTAACTGCTCTGGAACAACTACAGGATACAGTGCGTAATCTACAGGCTGATGTTGACACTATTAAAATGGAATTGTCTGCGAACGACCAAAGGTCTCGACTTAATAATGTCGAGATCAAAGGGATACCCCTAAAGAAAAATGAAAATCTTTTTTCTATCTTAGAGACAATAACGAAGAAAGTCAATTTCACATTCCCTAAGACACAGATTAATTATATTTCTAGAATACCCTTATTTAATACTAAAGAAAAATCTATCGTCGTAAGCTTTCTTAATAGATACATTAAAGAAGACTTCATAGCAGCTGCACGCTCTTTCAAGACCTTAACATCTTCAGACCTTGGATTTGAAGGCTCGGCCAGCAGAGTGTATGTCAACGATCATTTAAATTCAGATACAAAGAGATTGCTCAATAAAGTGAGAACCATAGCTAAGGAAAAGGACTTCAAATATGTATGGGTAAAACATGGCAAGATACATGCCCGAAAAAATGATGTATCACAAGTCATTGTAATAACCAAAGAAAAGGATTTAAACAAATTGATTTAAACTGTTGTATTAAACTGTATGTAAATTGTTTATTTTATTTTAACGAATCAAATTTTGAATTCTTAAAAATATGTAAAAGGTTTAGCATCCCTGCCTTGCTAGAAAGTTCGATGTTTCACTATTGGTACTACAATTATATCTATTACTCACTTTGCGCTGTTCTACTCATAGCATTTCTGCATAATAATATGACTATCTTGCTCACACGTATGGCACTCAGCGCCTGCTTGCTTGCTCACACATTTACTTATGAATCCATTACTAATACATACCCTACATTTATTTTATTACATTATAACTGTATTTTATGCATACTTCGAATGTTTATAGTAACTTTCTTTGACAATACGGTTATTATGCATTTTATTTGTAAGTCTTCGGTAAGACTTTGTTACGTACTTTCATATAAAGTAATTAATAATGCGACTATCTGCAACGTAACGTTCAATGAGTAATCTTCAAAATCAACTAGTTATTTACTATCAAAACGTTCGCGGATTGCGCACTAAAACCGAATCTTTCTATCGCCAACTTTGTCTTAGTTCGTTTGATATAATTATTCTGACTGAGACATGGTTGGTTGATAGTATATCGGACTCGGAGTTATTTGGTGACCAGTATATAGTGTGGCGTCGTGACCGTGATTACAGTGTTACTAGACAGACGCGCGGAGGTGGTGTATTGATAGCTGTTCGCAAACATATATCAACATTTCCTCAGCCCCTCTTTCAGTCTTCGGCCGAAGACTTGTGGCTAACGTTATATTTACGACAACCGGTGACAAGGCAATGCTTAAAATTACATATCTGTGCTATCTATTTATGTGGACAAAATTGTGGCTTATCATTCTCCGTACAGTTGCAACATTTTCTTCAAAGTGTAAGTAATTCCATGTTAAATAATCCTTCTGACAAGTTTTTAATTATCGGTGATTTCAATATGAGTGGAATAACATGGCAATTTAATAATGATTCGCTGGCCCCGAACAATATTTGTAGTAGTGATGAGTATCTATTGACAAATGAGATGCAAATTTTAGCCCTTAATCAGTATAACGGAGTTTTAAATAAATATGGTAAGATTTTAGATTTAGTTTTATGCAATGATAAGGTAAGCGTATGTGAATGTATAGATGCTCTTTTACCCATTGATAACTATCATCCAGCACTTTCTATTGTGGTGAATTTTGCGATTACCACGTATTTAAAACCAGCGCCGTATACTCGGTTTATTTACAATAAAGGCGACTTTGATTCTATTAATAATAATATTATGACCGTGGACTGGGCTAGTGAGTTTGACTGTCGATCTTTTAGTGAGGCTGTAGATTATTTTCACTCTACTATATCAACTTTACAAAATAAGTATATACCTACTAGACGAATTTCTCATAGCTCGTTTCCAATCTGGTACTCTCCATCACTTAAAAGACTAATTAGACAGAAATTTAAATACTTGCGAAGGTTTAAGTTATATGGAAGACTATCGGACCAATCGACGTATAAACTTCTTCGTGACAGAGTTAGAGTTGTAGAACATGACTGCTATAGGACTTACCTAGCATCTACTGAAGCTGGAATAGAGAACAACCCTAAAACTTTCTGGCGGTTTGTGAAATATCGTTCTAAAACTAACACGATACCTAACTATGTCAAGTATGGCGATGAAACACTTTCCACGGGTGAGTCGATTTGTAGCGCTTTTTCGTCTCACTTTCATAGCTCTTTCCTTAGTCCAACTGCTACTTTGTCAAATAATTATCCCCTTAATTACAATTCAAATGTTACTCACCAGGTGTCAGATATACAAACAGTAGAAATTAACTTAGATGTTGTTCAGAAGCTAATTACCAAACTTGACCCATCAAAATCACCGGGACCAGATCAAATATCACCAAAGTTTCTTATAGGTTGTGCTAAAACTATAGCAGTTCCAATAACTTTGTTATTCAAAAAGTCGCTTTCTACTTGCACTGTTCCTGGAATCTGGAAGTCGGCATTTATTACACCCATTCTCAAGAAAAGCCCTAAAACAGAAGTAGTTAATTATAGGCCTATTTCTAAATTGTGTATCATAGCCAAACTATTTGAGAGGGTGATATATGATCAAGTTTATGCAGCATTAAAAAACTCATTTAGTCCTATGCAACATGGGTTTCTCAAGGGGCGTTCAACCGTTACCAATCTTGCACTTTTAAATGATTATATTACGAAGGAAATGGAGGGTGGAGCGCAGGTTGATGTCGTTTATACTGATTATAGTAAAGCTTTTGATCGTATTGATCATACGATCCTAAAAAGCAAGCTTTCTAATATCGGTATCAGGGATGACTTATTGAGATGGTTTTCCTCGTATCTGGAAAATAGGTCACAAGCTGTTGTCGTTAGCAACTATATATCTAGTTGGGTTCCAATTCCAAGCGGTGTACCACAAGGATCTTTAATGGGCCCGTTGCTTTTTATAATCTATGTAAACGACATCGACTTGTGCTTTCGTTCCTCCAAACTTCTTTGTTTTGCCGATGACATGAAGATATATTCATCCATATCGTCGACAATGGACATGGAAGCACTTCAGTCTGACTTAACACGTCTGGACGAGTATTGCCGACTCAACAGATTGGATCTCAATCCGCTTAAATGCTCTGTGGTATCTTATAGCCGAAAGAAATCTGTATTAACTACATCTTATACACTTAAAGGTCAATCAGTCCCAAGATGTAACGTAATTCGTGACCTAGGTATTCATCATGACTCTAAGCTTCTTTTTGATGTGCACATTGATGAAATTATTTCCAAGGCCTCAAAAGCCCTTGGTTTTATTATGAGAATATCTAGGTGTTTCGTTAAACCCAAAACTTTTAAAATTTTATATTGTACCTATGTCAGAAGCCATCTTGAATATGCATCGCAAATCTGGAATCCCTGTTATGATAAGTACATAGACCGTATAGAAAATGTTCAGAAGCGGTTTATCAGATATCTCTGTTATCGACTACATATACATTACAGCTCCGATAGATATTTAGAACTATGTAAAAAATTCCACATACAACCTCTTATAAATCGTCGACGTCAAGCTGATATAACGTTCCTTCTAAAATTAATTAATAATGAAATTGACTGTCCTGACTTACTCAGTAGGTTGAACTTTAGCGTTCCCCATAAGTTAATTAGATTTAATCCACCTATATCTATTCCACACTGTGCCACAAATTATAGACGTAACTCTTTCATAGTGCGAGCAAGTTGTGAGTTTAATAAATTGTGTAAAGAATTCTCTTTTGATCCATTTAACACGAACAGCAATTCGGCAAGAAGGCAGCTGAACCTTAAGTTCTTTTCGTAATTTACAACCTATTTCCCTTTTTTTAAATTTGCTTTACTGGTATTTTAAATTCGTGTACTTTTGTTATCGAGAAACATCTGTTATGTATTTTCGTTAACTATACGTGAAGACCTGTAATTGGCTTTATGTTAACTTATATTAGTTACATATTAATTTATTGTTAGCTGTTGGTTTTCCATAATAAAATAAATAAATAAATAAATAAATAAATAAATAAATAAATAAACAGTGAGGAGCCTGGCGGAGGGCGCAGTATCCCGGGGCGAGGTGGTTCTGGCGGTGTCGCTGGACATCGCCAACGCGTTTAACACCTTGCCCTGGAGCGTCATCAAGTCGGCACTCGTCTACCATCGAGTGCCGACGTACCTCCGCCAAATAGTCGGGGCATACCTCCATGAGAGGTATGTGGTATACCCGGTTCACGATGGTTGGAGTCGGCGAGAGATGTCGTGCGGTGTTCCACAGGGATCGGTTCTTGGTCCACTCCTGTGGAACATCGGCTACGACTATGTGCTGCGGGGTGCGCTCCTCCACGGCGTCGGCATAGTCTGTTATGCCGACGATACGTTGGTCACAGCCAAGGGTAAGACGCACCGGGCGGCGGCCATACTGGCGACAGCTGGGGTTGCACACGTAGTGAGTCGCATCCGGCAGTTGGGCCTTGAGGTGGCCCTGTCGAAATCCGAGGCCATTTCGTTTCATGGGCCTCGGAACAGGCCACCTGCGGGGGCCAACATAATGGTAGGAGGGGTCCGCATCGGCATCGGGACGAGCTTGAAGTACCTTGGGCTCGTTCTCGACAGCCGATGGGACTTTCACCGGCATTTTGAGCGTTTGGCACCTAGACTCTTGGGGGCGGCGGCCGCTTTGTCAAGGCTGCTGCCAAACCTAGGGGGGCCGAACGCCTCTTGCCGGAGGCTATATGAGGGAGTCGTGCGGTCGATGGCCCTATACGGGTGTCCCATCTGGGCCGAGGACCTGACGGCCCGTAACGTTCGGGCGCTTCGCGCACCGCAGCGCGCACTGGCCGTCAGGATAATTTGTGGCTACCGCACGGTCTCCTTCGAAGCCGCGACCCTCCTCGCCGGATGTCCGCCCTGGGACCTACAGGCTGGGCTGTTGGCGTCGCTTTATAAGTGGCGCCGCGAAGCCCGGTTACTAGGCGGAGAACCCGCGCCTCGCGAGATAGAGGCGCGGAAGGCAGAACTCCGACAGGTCCTAGTGGCGGAATGGCGACAGCGACTCACGCACCCCAGCGCGGGGCTTCGCTGCATCGAGGCAGTGAGGCCCGTACTCAACGAGTGGCTGGAGAGACGACATGGCGCCCTCACCTTCCGGTTGACACAGGTGATAACCGGCCATGGTTGTTTCGGCCGGTTCCTGCACCGCATTGGCCGGGAGGAGACGCCCGGATGTCACCACTGCGGAGATCGCCGTGACCCAGTAGATGACACGGCGCTGCACACCTTGGCGGAATGCCCTGCTTGGGTATCGCAGCGCCGGGACCTAGTCGCGGCGATAGGAGTGGTCGAACTCTCGCTTCGGACCTTGATTCGTTCCATGGTCCGGAGCGAGATGTGTTGGGACGCCGCCGCCTCCTTTTGTGAGACGGTGATGTCGATCAAGGAGGCGGCGGAGCGGGATAGGGAGCCCACGCGACCTGTCTCCACCCGCAGAACCGGGCGTCGTCGCCGGAGGGCGCTCAACGATCTCCGGCCACCGTGAGTACACGCCAGCGGGCGTCGGGCCTGTTTTTGACTGCCCGCCGTCCGCTAGGCCCGAGAGGCGGCGCACGTGTTCCGCGTGCGCCTCTCGTAGCGTTAGTAGACTACGTCGTTCTTTTCCGCTCGTAGTATGAAAGAGGATGTATGAGGACAAATTATGATGTATGCAGATGGATGCATGCGATGGACGGGGCCTGCTTCGGCGGGCCAGCTCAGGTGGGGTCGCGGCAGTTATACAAACGTAGTTCCCGTGGCCCTGCCATTCAATGGGATCGGATAGAGGAACACCATGGTGGTTTTAGTGGGTAGTCCCGGCGCTTCTCGTCGGGGAGTCACCACACTCTCCCTGGACTGAGCCCCTTTAGGGGCCCAGCCTAGGGGGGTAAGCCCGTAAATTGTTTGGTTTCCACCATGAGTCAAAAAAAAAAAAAAAAAAAAAGGATATTAGAACAATTATGTGGTAAATATAGTGATGTTATAGTAATAGGTGACTTCAATATGCATTCCTGTTCTATAGATGTAAGTAATTATTTTGAATATTTTTTATCTTGTTGTGGATTAACTCAATGTAACACGGTCGTTAATTGTAATGGCCGCTGTTTAGATTTAGTGTTAAGTACGCTTGCCGGCGGGGAGAGTGTGAACGTGCGCGAGGCGGGGGCGCCGCTCGTGCCTGTGGATGCGTACCACCCGCCTCTCAACGCATTGATTGAGTTGTGGCCGCGCCGTGTCGCGGGTTCATTCCCGTCTGAATCTAAGTGTGTAACCACGGGTTGGAATTTTAACAAAGCCGATTTTTTGTCACTTTACTCGTCAATAGCGACAATAGACTGGACTGAAATTTACAAACTTAATTTAGAAATGAGTTTAGATAATTTTTATGATAAAATTAATGAAAAAATAGATAACTGTGTTCCCAGAAAACAGCGAAGTCATGTAAACTCGAAGTACATTTACCCCGAGTATTACACTGTTGAAATAATTCGCAACATAAAATTTAAGGCTGTTCTCCATAAACAGTTCAAGAAAAGTGGCACTACAAATGATTACGAGGCATTCGCTTTGTGTAGGGCTAAAGTAAAACAGTTGATTCGACAAGCAGAGGTACAACATCGTAATAGGGTTCAAAACCAACTACAAAAAGACCCAAAATCATTTTGGAACTACGCAAATTCTAAGAGAGGTAGACGGTTTTCACAAAGGATTTTAAAAGACGGCAAGGTTTTATCAGATGCTCAAAGTGTCCAAGAGTTTGCCCGATACTTTCACTCAGTCTATAGCCCTAAACGGGCCGAGTTGGACGTTAACGCGGCGATAGCAGGCGCGGGCGGGGAGAACGGAGCAGCGCGGGTTCACCTAAATGAATTGCAGCTAAAGGATGTGCTAAGTGCGCTTGAACAACTTAAGCCGAAGAGGTCTACGGGACCGGACGGTATTCCACCTTACATATTTAGGGACTGTAGATATATATTAGGTGAACCATTACACCATATATTCAACAGGAGTCTAAAGGCAGCCGTGTTTCCCGAAAGATGGAAAACAACTCGTGTAGTACCAGTACCAAAAGGAAGCAACGGCAACGACAATGTCAGTGGTTATAGGCCTATTGCAGTGCTATCCTCACCGGCAAAAGTATTTGAGAGCGCTATGTACAACAGCATTTTTATGCAAGTTAGATCTCAACTCTCAGAGGCACAGCACGGTTTTCAACCGATGAGAAGCACCACAAGTAATCTAATTAGTTACATGGCTCACGTGTTGCCGACAGTAGACAGTGGGGGACAAGTTGATGCTGCTTACTTCGATTTCAAAAAAGCATTCGACTTGGTCGATAATGACATCTTGCTTAAGAAGTTAGCAGGCGTTGGTTTCACTCCGCATTTACTTCATTTCTTCGGCACATACATGAGGGATAGGCAGCAATACGTAGAGTACGCGGGGCATAAGTCAGAACCGTACTTTACGTGGTCTGGTGTCAGTCAAGGTAGTAATCTTGGACCTTTACAATTTTTAATTCTGATAAATGACCTGCCCAATGCCGTCAATGGTGCAAATTGTTTACTATTTGCGGACGATTTAAAGTTATCCCTAGCCGTGAGAGGAGATAATGACTGTGATCAACTACAAATGGCCATTAATAGTGTAGTTAATTGGAGTAAGGAGAACCGTTTACTGTTTAACTCCCAAAAATGTGTCACAATCTCCTTCTCGCGGGCTCATAATCCTCTTGTATATAATTATAATATTGATGGAATGCCGATGGTTAGAGTCACAGAAGTTAGAGACTTACGAGTTAGTCTTAACACAAAGCTAACGTTTCGCGATCACATCGTCAAGTGCTGTAAAAAGGCTTACAGAAATTTAGGTTTTATGATACGTACTGCTCATGGGTTTACCAATACCACAGCAATCATAGCCTTATATAATGCATTGGTCAGAAGCCAATTAGAGTGTAACGCAGTTATCTGGTCCCCACATGAGACTAAATATAGTCTCATGCTGGAGCGAATTCAAAACAAATTTACTAGATTTTTATATCTGAGGCTGTATGGTGTATATCCTTTTTACCCACTCATGTATCCGACTCTGTATATATTGGGTATGGTTGGATATAATGAGCTGAGAGTTAGACGGGAAATCACATTAGTTTTATATTTATTTAAATTAATTAGAGGTAAGATATATCATGCCGATATATTAGGTCTAGTGTGTTTCAATGTACCAGACAGATTCATATGGCGACGACGCAAGCCCCAGTTGTTGGCTGTGCCGCGCGCACGCACTAATCTGTTGAGCGAGGCGCCACTGACTCGCGCACTTCGCACTCTCAATCTTGTAGCGGAAAAGACGGATATTTTTACTTGTGCACTGTCTGATTTCAGTAAAATAACATTACATGTTGTTTGTTACGAAATTTAAATTGTATATTTCTGCCTTCACTATTGCATTAGGTTAAGATATTTACCTGTAATAATAGTTGTAAGTGATTATAAATAAATAAATAAATAAATATTAAAGTTACTTAAAGGAGGGCGATACACACATATAACAACATACTGTTCCAGTTCAATACAGGAAATTTCTACAGTGCGTTCTACAGACAAGGTGCTTATGTCCTTTCGTTCCTTACACAGTATGGTATTTGAAACTAGTATCAAGGATCCACCATAGATGGCTTGACTCCTAGCGAAAGCACTTTGCTCAGTGTAATGCATGTTATTTAAAAAAGATATTTGATAATCCTTCAACCAGTGCTCCGTTATGCACATAACTTTTATATTATGACTTTCTAAATATAAACTTAATTCTAAATGTTTGCCAGATAGACCCTGTATATTTTGATGTCCTATATTTAATTGACAATGTCTATCCTTTGTCCAATTCTTAAGTTTAAAGAACTCCTGTCAGTATTTAAAATAGAAGACATGATAAAGACAGAATTATTTACAGAAATCATTTCCTTGGATACCCTACATGTACCTGTGTCACTTTGTATACTATATGCTAATAATTTAGCAATTTGTCGTTTATAAGATAGCGAAAGATACATAGTATCTTTGGTCAATGTGAAGTTATATTTATTAATAAATTTATTTATGTCAAAATATAAAATAATATCTTTATATTGCCATGTCATATTGTAAAAACAAAAATTTAGGTCATAGATATGTTGATTCACCTTTCCATCTAGTGTACCTGAATAAGGTAACGCACAAGTAATAAATTGACATCCAAATTTTTTATGAAGTGATAAAATTACTTCTGTTAAGTTATAAATATCTTTTTTGGTCACCATTTGACTGTCACCATACACAATTACTATTGTTGACTGTCTATCAAATGTGGTTATTTTTAAAATATCTATTAAGTTTGTAAAAGATGACCCTGGATAACAATAATTAATGATATTGTGTTGTTTTAAATGACTATACATTAAGCTACCTAAACCTACACCTAACCTATCTGAAAACATGTAAACTTTTTTTGTGCCAGAGTTGTCAACTAAGGGTGTCCTATCCTTTGTACTACTGGTTGTACTGGAACTAGAACTTGAACAGAGACCTGAATCACTATCACCAGACTCGTTAGCTAACAAGGTAGATTTTAAACAATTTGAGTAACTATTTGTGTTTGTCAACGCCTTTACATATTCCAAATTACTCTTTCCAATTCGTGCAATCTCATCATATTTATTTATATACACCTGTACCGGTATATTTTTGTTTACCTCTACCATGCATACTCTTTGCGTTTTTTTTTTAGCTTCTAAGGTTTATAGCGTGGTGTTACTATACCGAGTCTACTTCATTAATGTAGCTATCTTTTAAGTTCATATTTTTTTTTAATCTGAGTTGTAGAAAACATATATTAGGCCGTCCAGACAAACAAACCCATCAGCTTAATGATATGAGTATAGATAGCTGTGTGTTATAGTCACTCCCGCCGATGTTAGCCACATAATGATCGTAGCAAGACGTTACGTAGCTTATCATCATCATCATCAGAGATTCTAAATATGTCATATATAGAAAAACTATCTCATTTTAAAACAATGACGCTCGATAAAAGAAGAGACATTATTGATGTGAAATTTCTTTATAAACTTCTACACGATCAAATATTGATTTCCCGCAGCTGCTAGAAAGATTTCGATTTAGAGTACCACGTGGCCGTCCTCGCAAACCAGTCACACCTTTGATGGCACCACTACGTAGGACCAAATTTGGTGCATGTTCGCCTGTTCCTAGAATATGTAGGCTGATTAATGAACTTAGCGATGTCATAGATATTCATTGCGGCTCCTTAAATGCTTTTATTGGGAAGATCCTTGAAATTTCCAATGCAAGCAGTTAGGAAGCATTTTGTTTTGTATAATTGTCGATTTCTTTCTCTCTTTGTTTACAAATAATTAATTATGTAAGATATTTGTAATTCTGCAGATTTAAACTTAAATGGGGTTAATCTAACATGCTCTAATTAGCAAGTAGTGTTTAGCTGTAAAGATTGTGCAGTTAGTAATAAGGATATTATTTTTGTAAATTATGCATGTATTACAGTAACAATAGCTGGTAGACAGAGATAAATAAATAAATCAGCCTCCAAGAGTCCACTGTTGAATATAGGCCTCTCCAATGGCACGCCACTGAGCCCGATTTTCGGTATTTCGTATCCAACCGCTGCCAGCCACTTTGTGTATATCGTCACTCCACCTAGCCAGAGGGCGCCCTACACTACGTTTGCCAAGGCGTGGTCTCTACGATACTCGAAAGGTTATCGGTTCTTCAACAAATGTGGCTGTAGCTTATAACGCCCTTTTTATTGGACTGTCAACTACAAATATTTTCTAAATCCGATTCCGTCTCTACTAAAGTTTACCTACTAACTAACGGCAAACTTATGAATTATATTTTCTTTAATAGAGACGCAACACATTTAAACATAGAGACTACACCTCTACTAGTCTATACTAGGCCCGAAAATTGCCTTAGAACATGTGTATTCCTTGCATCAGCATTGTACAATAATATCCTAATGGAGGAAACAACATTGAATCAATAACAATGGTTTATGCCTTAGTTTCTAATTCATTCTGTGCCTCTCAATAACAGACCGTTATACAACTAATATTATTTGAAATAAAATGTTATATGTATCATAGCATTGTAATCCATTTCTTCATAAGAAGTACAAACGTAATTAAAGGTTCTATATCCTTCTTCAAGGATTTCTCGAAACCAAGGCTAATAGGAATCGACGTATCGGTAGAAAACGCCGTAATCTTCTTGTATTATATTTTATTTTGTGTTGAGTAACTGAGCAAAAATAAGATAAAATTCTTCATAATCATGACCATTAACTATATCGTTAAGAATATTCTGACCCAATGTCTAGTTTGAGGATTATTTGATGAAAATATTATTATTATAACCCAATGTCTCTAGACTAATGTATTTAAAGTATAACTGTAATATTTGTAATATTAATAGTATTTTGTTGTGTTGTATCGCGAGATCACTTAAAGCAACAAATGCTTGTGAGTCTGTTACAATAATTTATCTATTGATAAAATCAAAAAGAGATGGACATAAATAATATATCTCATACTAAATGTTACTTAATGATTTCTAAAATATCGCCTTTAGTTTTCTGATATTACGTGTTCGCTTAAAATGGGGTGAACATTCGAATAATGGAGTACCTACTAAGGCAATAACCAGTTCCGTGAAATAATTGCATCATATTTATTAAATGGGTAGCATTATGTCGGAGCAGAAACAATTAAGTTGAAACTTAAGAGGTAATCAATGAACGTATCTTTGTTTCATGGAAATGTGTTTTGTTAACCACTCGAAGGCCCCTAATATGAACCTACGATTCCTCTTATGTGAGAAATACTGAGCCCAATGATAATGCGGCTTCTTAAGGACTTCAAATGGCACAAAACTGATCACCCATCCAAGTGTTGTCCTGTTTAAAGTTGCTTTCCATTGCCAAACTATAAGGAACGACGAGTCACGCGCTAAAATTATACAAAAGTATTAACTTTTTTGTGTGTTTATTTCATCGTGAATTTCTTTAACTTCATGGTAATGAGCTAAATTAAGTATTACTAATTGATTTCAGTTACCCTGTTTGTAATATAAATTAATAATAAACGATTTCTGGGATCATGAAAATTTAAAACAATTTGCTTTCGTAATAATCTTTAACCTATTAGGCAAAGGTTGGGAAAACAAATTTTCTATTTTACTTTGAAGACGAATTTCTTCGAAAACTACCTACGTGTTTATTTTTTAACTAGAGGATGCCCGCCGCTACCGCACATTTTTATAAATTCAACTATTTCTGGCTGTTCCCGTGGGTATTTGGGGAAATCCCTTCCTCGTGCACCGCTACGGTGCCCTTGGGAACATACGTGCGAAATTTCATCTTCCTGCGCCGACCTATGCGAGTCAGTCAGTAACGCAAGGATTTTATACACAGAGATTACGATTTTTTTCATGTTGACCTAATTACCGTTGCTAATCTTTTGATATAATACCTGAGGCGGTGCGTACTGGAATTTTAAATACTCATTTTACGTTTTTATTTAATTACGATCCTTTGTTGTTGAAATTTTAAAATGTGTTCGCCGGTTGACCGAAAGGTTCGCTAAGTAGGTTAAACGTATATTATATTTTGCGAAATTTTAATCGCAAATCTAATATAATAATTTTTCGTTACAAAATGAGCATCAATTTTATAATCCCGATTTTATACTTCAATTATGAAGGTATTAACATATAAATTTTTTATGAGGGTCCATACTGTGATATAATGGCGAACGTAAAAGTAAGTAAAGGTAAAGCATTTATCATCACATCATAACATAACTTAGTTCACATGTATAAGTTAACGTTATTTTATCTCGTAGTTTCGAGATTACCCTTCGGTTATTTGTGTATCAGGTTTCACACATAAGTGCATAAAAAATTAAAGAGATTGGGATTTACGGTTAATTAATTTTGTGATATTCTCTTTAATCAAAATTCTCTCTTTAAATGAGTGAGTTGAAGTTATGATTTCAGCATTGATCTGTATAACAACTAGATTAGTAAAGAGCGCATAGATTTGTTGCCGTGTGTTATGGGTCCGTGGACCTATTACTGTCACATTGTAATTAAGAGGAGTAGAGGTTATAATTACAGACAACGCATATTGTGGCATTATTGCGTATCTCGCTACGTCTCAGCTACGTATGATGCGGATTTGAGCGTCGGATAAAGAAAGCATACAGAAATCCGTTCAGTAGTTCTCGAGTTTATTGCGTTCACACAGGCAGACAGACTGCATAATGGCCTACGTCAAAGGTTTTATAAAATGCAATCTGAGGCACAGAGTGGTAAAACTGAATGTTAATGAAAATTGTGCTGAAAATTTTTGTGCCTGCCCACCCATTCATGAACCAGACAGCGACGAAGTTGCTTAACCTCACGAATTTATATTCGTCGTCTAGTTGAAAAGCTAGCATTGCTAGACATTAGCTTGTCACTTAGTCTTCCATTGTCACCGCTTATTTGATCTAAAAGCCAATCTTACGTTTCAAAATAAGCTTTTACATATTGTATAAACGTGATTGACATTAAAACGAAGTGCGATAGATTAATATACTACGTATATCTATCTATCATTGTGGTATCTCTATCAATTTAAATTTTAGAATATATTTGAACAGAGATTGACCTTTCACCGTGTCGTCGAAAATCTAAGCTCAGACTAGTTGATCAGATTCGGGCTTCTAATTGCTTTCTATTTATTCAAAATATGACGAGAAATATTTAATAAATGGTTTGTGGTATTATTTCGAGGCATCGTCAAATCATTAGCAATGGATTAGTGATATTAATTTACAAAGATTTTGAAAAAAAATCTTTTTGCCTCCTTGGGTCCCCAATATTATACGAAGTTTTTGTAATTATTAGGAAAAAATTCAAAATTTTAGTGATATTTCAGACAGGTTACTCAAAATTAATATGCATTCGGCTTTTACTATTATCAAAATTGTCTTTTTGTGCCAAAATTTACACACGCTCTTCGATCTTCCCCTTTTTGGAAAAACCCATCTCTACTCGCCCAAATTGACAAACTTGTGCAAATTACCTTAAGCAAAATTCTAAATCTGGGCCTAACTGACCGAGTGTGGCTACAGGCGTCTTTGCCTGTACGCCTGGGCGGCCTTGGCGTTCGCAAAATTTCTGACGTAAGCTTAGCAGCATGCCTGTCCTCGGTCCATTGCACTGCAGAATTACCCAGGTAAATTTTAGCACCCACACTGGTCGATCCTGAGGTGCCGTGTAACATCGATGGCATAAATGCTTGGAGAATAGCTTGTCCAAGCACCGAGTAACCCCGAAATCCATCTTCGTAGAGGCAGTGGGACGGGCCGCTTTGCAGTGTGGTACGAGAAAATCACTTAAGTACGTCATCCAATGCTGCAGAGCGTGCTCGCATTGCTTCTTGCCTTCGTTTAGGTGCGCAATGTGTTTCTCTTCACTGTCGACAGCCTTAGTCACCATGGTCTGTTATGCAGCAGGAGCGCAGGTCGTATTCCACGACACGCTAACCTCAATGACATACTTCGCCGGGCTCTTGTCACCGCTGGCGTTCCAGCCCAACTTGAACCTCAGGGCTTGGCACGCGACGATGGCAAAAGACCAGACGGTATGTCTTTACTGCCCTGGAAGCTGGGTAGGCCTTTGGCGTGGGACGCAACTTGTGTCGACACCCTTGCGCCATCGAATCTTCCTGGCACAGCGGGTTGTGCGGGCGCTGCTGCAGCTACAGTGGAGACTCTCAAACGGCGCAAATACATAAATCCAGTAGGAGATTATGTATTTGAGCCGTTTGGAGTCGAAACGTTGGGACCGTGGGGTCCAAGTGCGCGATCTCTTTTTAGAGATCTCTCAAAAAGACTGGTTGATAAAAAGACTGGTTGATGCCTCGCATGATCAGAAGGCTGGCCTGTACTTGGCGCAAAAGATCAGCATTGCCATAAAACGTGGCAATGCTGCCCGCATTCTGGACACGCTTCCAATTGACGGCGATGTGGAGGATTTCCATGACGCCCTTTAAATTTTCTTTTCCTTTCTTTTTTTTTAATGTATCGCCTTTATTTTTTAGTAATTTAAGTATAAAAATATTGTTTTATTTTATGTGAAAATAGTCACTTAGCTATAGTTAGTTTTAATTTGATTGCAAATAAATAGCGTCCTAATATTTACAAAGGTTGTATTTGTGATTTACATTATGTTTTAAAATGGCGCTATTGTGATTTACATTATGTTTTAAAATTAAGGTGCATAGCTATCTATGCACCTTAATTTGGTCGTTTCACACGTAACAAGAAGAAAAGAAATTGCTCCCTTAATATATTCATCGTATCGTAAGTTTTGGACCCGGTTCCTAGTATGCTGGACCCGGGATTTTGACGGCTCCGTGAAAATGCAATCTATATGAAAGTCCGTCAAAACGCCGAATCCCGTGTGTCTGATTCACAGTCATTTGTAGACCTTCATGTAAGATCTACTAACTCAACGGTAGCATATTTTGGTCCTTCCGAGAACCGGGCTCTAGGGGTCGCGTCATATTAGATAATGCTTGTTGACGTTTTGAATTTTAGAAGAATTTCATTATATAAAATATTATAGACGTACGCCTGTTTTCCTGAAGAGCTAGGCAGAGGAGTAATATTACACCTATATTTTGGTCCCACGCTATAATGGGCAAGTCTATTGCTGTTGCCGGGCACTTTTCCGAACTCCGTGCTGCTACTGAGAATTCGGAAAAATCCAGTAACACTTTTGCCCGACTCGGGTATCGAATCCGGGACCTCCTGATCCGCAGACGCATACATCCATTGGACCATGGAGGCATTTTTTACAATATCCTCATAAATGTTACATTTACCTCAATAATTTTAGAACATTGTTTAGACATCGTAGATTTATAAGACAGTAACCATCGTCAGTGTTCGACAGGCTATTAATATCTGGATATTCCGCCGAGTAATTAATGATAGTACATTTGAGTACCGTCCCTAGGAACAACGGGCGGTGATCGTATTTAGGTGCTTATTGAGTAAATGCTACAGATCAAATCAATATAGTACTTCCTATATAAATTTATCTATCCTCTAAATACGAAATCCGACTAAAACTATATTATGGCCAAAAAAAGATTACCCTCGATGTGTCATGGTCAAATCATTAGATTGGCAGTTTCAACAAATGGCCAGTTAAAATTGGTCATATTGTTGAATCATTATATTATTATTGTTGTAAACATACAAAAGGTACAAATAAATATGTTTGTATACATCATACAATAATTTATTTAAATGTGCGTAAGTTAGCTCATTTTACCTATTCAAACCGATAAAACAGTTAATGAAACACTCTTTGTTTTTCTTTGACGTTTCGACTAACTTACGACGCCCGTGGTCGCGGAGGGACCCCTGTATTTAGCAACTGAGTTATACCATAAATTACCCAATTGACGCGATTTAGCTTGTGTGGTATTTGACAAAATCAAACTAATGGATAATTATAATCAATTTTATTATTGAGTTTATGTTATTAACAACCATTAGTATATACAATATATGCGGTAAACTGTGACCGCGGTAACCGCACCCACATTATATTATTATTGGTTTTCCGATATGGCTTAGCAATAAGGATTACATAAATACTTGTACTGAATAGTTTAGTTTTAGGCATGCGGGATGAATTTGAATTAATTTTATAGCGATTTCTACAAAACACGTTGCTTATACAGTTTTACTGAATAAAACGTAACTTAACCTGTATTTCGTCCAAATTATTAAAAAAATAACTAGCAGAAAAACAAAAATTTATAAATGTAATTCCTTCTTTTTGTATGAGTGTAGTTCTCACTCTGATGTCAAATTTTAAAACTGATCGAAGGCCTTCGACATGTCCTAAAGTTGTTTGACGCAAAACCGATGGCTTACGTGCCCTTCAAAGCACGATAGCGCTCTGATCTAAACGCAACATACTATTACCTATCCAAATGCAACCCATTAAAAGAACCTATCAACATGAAAATAGGCCAAATCGAAATCGGAACAAATAAAAAGTGCAGTCGAAGTTTATACAACTAATTATATAATATTTTATACGAGGTATGTGATCTACATATGTGATCTAAATACAATCAGCTTAGGCTAGAAAACGAGCTCTGGGCTACGAAGCGAAAGTTTTGGATACCACCGGGATAGTGCTAATCATGATGATGTATCATGTAGATCACATTTATTTATTTTTATTTATAAATAAATGTGATCTACATTATATATTATTTATTTTTACATTACATTTATTTATTTTTATTTATAAATAAATGTGATCTACATTATACATCATCATGATTAGCACTATCCCGGTTGTATCCAAAACTTTCTCTTCGTAGCCCAGAGCTCGTTTTCTAGCCTAAGCCGATTTAACCAAAGATCAGTCGATCTATGGCAAAAGCTAAAAGTTTTCTTGGTGCATCCAAGACTCCTCTTTATAGCCCTAGGCTCGTTTTCTAGCCTAAGTAGATTTAAGTGAAGGTCAGTCGCACCATGGAAAAAGCTACCTTTTTCGTTTTTCCACAGAGCGACTGACCTCCGCAACCTAAAGACATTGACGTTATACATAATAATTTATTACGTACGTGAGACAGTCAGAAAGTTTTGCGACACTAAAAAAAATGTTCTATACACACCACAACAGACCCAGACCTAATTCTGGCATTATTATATAATATGTCGGTTGGCGGCACTAACCACTAAGACTGAAACAGTATACCAACCGTGCAATCGACTTTGTCGCTTCGGTGTTGTGTGGTTTTGGAACGTAACAATCAAGCCTTTATCTAATATACTCGTAGTTCCAAACTGCCCTTAGTTATATTTTCCACGTATCTTTGAATCGAGTATCCGGGATTATGGCGCTTGCAACAGTGCCGAAATATCGGATACTCGTACCTATGTGGTAGGTAAATATACCGAAAGACAATTTGGAACTAGTATTAGTGACTACAAACGGTTTTATTTTAAAATAATCACACTTCATCATCGTAATCAGTTTGTCATCTTTTCAAAATAAACTGTATGCTTCTAGATATAATAAAAGTAACAAGACAGAAAAAGGAACAACGCAAGTGAAGCATATATACAACAAGCTTTCAAACGCCACAATATATCACCGAATCCTTCAATAAAATACACGAGAAATGAGCATTTATCGAAAAGAGCAACTTCACAGGTCATTTAAAAAGAAAAAGGCGTTTCACCATCAAACGAGTTTCCGAAGACGTAAACCCGTCATGAAAGGGATACATACTATTGTGTACAAAACCATAAAAATGAAAACAAAAAGTTTGCGCGAACATGTCGACCGCAGTTCAAAGCCAACTTTTATTGGTTTTATTCCCAGTATCGAAGTTTTCTGTTTCACATATCTATAGGGCGAACCAACTATTGGCCGAGTTTAATTGTATACAGTAAATAGCTTGTTTTGCTCGAAAACATCCAGTTTCCTCCAGTGTTTTATTGGATTCCATGTTATAACAATTTTGCAAAGAAATTTTCGTCGTTTAGGTACATATCGTTATATAGAGTGATCAATTGTGTTTGCAAAGAAATTTTCGTCGTTTAGGTACATATCGTTATATAGAGTGATCAATTGTGTTTGGATTAGATTACCACTGGGATCGAGATATTTATGTTAATGCTGAAGGTTCAATAACGGTTTTTATTCAGCTCATAAAATTGTTATAGGAAAGTTTACTTTTGCTGTAATACTCTATTTAATGGCACGAATATCAAATAAAGGAAATAAAATAAACAAGCACCCAAACTAGGGCACTATAATTTTGAGTTGATTGATTACATAGAAATTAATTGTAATAATATGCTAACACCAGCATACAAATATTTGTTTATAAGGTAAAAAATATTTATTGTTTATTAACATCTATATTGTTACACAATTATTAATGTACCTATGAAATGAAATAAAAAAAATATATTTTTTTATTCTCATCTCATCGTGACGCTAAAAATGTCATATTTCACAATACGCTTTTTCGTTTAATAATTGACCATTGTTTATATTTCTTTAAGAAGAAAATCCAGTAAGTTTTAAGCACTCTTGAAGGAATAATAATTTTGCCAACCACCTTCAAAAGAAAATAGATGGCATCGTATCATCCTCCACTAGAACACATTATTATTACTTACAAGTATTTTTAAATGTATTATATCTGATATAGGCTTGCACTGGAGCGAATCTTCTCTCTTCCTTCTTAATTTTTTCCGGTAGAAGTTTGTAATATTTATCATGATGATTATTTTGTTATTCCAAGCTAAGAGCTATAGCCTATCAATAATATTATGAAATACAAGAAACCTCATACAAAACAGGATTTATATAACTTCGACTAGAACTCAAACAAATGCACACTCACTGTCCAAAACCACGCAAATATTATTTGAAACACGTTCAAGCCGTTTAAATATTCAGAAGCGATTACTTTAAGCGGAATCTCTAGAAACTATTAAAGTGATATATACCAGTACCATGGATTTATTACGGAACCCTCATCACATGAAGATACTGTATTTATATTAATATAGCATTCGTTCCCCCACATAAAGTTAGGTCACTTGCAAGATGGATTTAATGAAAGTCGACCCTTTAATTTGAGTTGGATGGTAAACCTTTGTAAATAGACACGGAAGGCATTCCTCTTTTACGCACACATGTAAGAAAGCAGAATGCTTTTGAAGTAGTATTGGATGTTTGCAGTGTAATGTACGCTGATTAAGATGATAGTATTAAAAACAATTATTTTAACATCGTTTGTTGTTTTTTGACACCACTTGCACTTAGAATAAATCCTGTAACCAAGAAACCTGCAATCAACGGGCACCAAGGACACCCGGACTTATGGTTTACCTGTAAGTATCCTTCAGTATGATGACACTGATCTAAACCGCTAAATATAGCGACGCCTTTCTCTTTGAGGTGAGATGGCAGTTGCTTTGTCTTATCTATCATATCTGGTTAAACTAGAAAGCAGGCTGGTTAAGATCGCGGGAAGTGGTTGGTTGCTGGCGGCTCAAAATCGGTCTGTGTGGAGGACCTTGCGGGAGGCCTATGTCCAGCAGTGGACGTCTCTTGGCTGACATGATGAAACTAGAAAGCGGACCAATGTAAAACTCTTGGGCGAAACCAGGATAACGGGAGGACAGAAATCTTTTAGGAAAAACAATTCAAGCAACTATTATAGAGGTTGGAGTACAACAATATCTAAACAGACGATATAAAGATGATAACTATAACATACATAGCAATTTGCAACGATTATAAGTTCATCTTCCTTCGTAAATAATAGTTAATGTAAGTTCGACTTCCTTTCCTAAATATGGTTAAGCCAGAACCTAAGCTTCTAAAAATAACAACAAAATTCCATGCAGCTATTGTTGAGGTTGGATACCAACAATATCTAAGTATACAATATAAACATGATTACTATTACACACATAGCTATTTGCGACGATCGTAAGTTTGTCTTCTTAGTAGTTAGAAAGGCTGGAGTTTGGCGTGTTTATTCTAGTAGTAATATAATTTATTGTGATATTTGTTCAAGGGCTCAAAGACCTGTTGCTACTCGCTCCTTATAGAAATAGAGGCTCATAGTTCTTTAAGCAGCCGGCTCACCTTTTTATAGATCTTGTTAGTAATTTTAAATCAAACCTTTACAAAATTACAACACTTTCCTTAATTATCATTTAATAATAAAACTGAAAGAAGTTTACTTACCCTAACAACGTCACTCATTTTGCACGACGTAGTCTGTCTTAATTGTTTTGGATTAAAGCTTAAAGTCTCCAATTATCTTTTACTCTTTATCCCAATGTTCGCTTATCCATCGTCTTATACCGTTTAATGCTTTCTGCTCACGCAACATTGTCACAGATTTTTGTTCAGACGTGTATGAATTGTGTCCTTTTTAAAAGCCAAACGTTAAAACGACAGCACTAATTCATGCGGCACGTAAAAACAATTTGCCAAATGGCATCGGAACTGTCGCGGAAGCTTACGTTTTGAAAACCTTTGTGAACAAATTCTTTGTAGTTTCACAATTTTTTTTAATACAAATGTCAAAAGCGTTGCTCTTACAACTATTATTTTATATTTTACTTCTCTCAAAATCAGTATTGAAGTCATTACTTAAATTAATCCCACTTCTTTAAACTTAAATATCAATTTCCAAAGACATTTTAAATGAAAAATGAAATCTTCCATCTTTTGACAATATCTTGGACCTCAATGCTGGTGATTTATAGTTAACTGTGGGAAATATAAAACACGCGGAGTTGTTTTATGCGCTGCGCCTTCAAAGATCTGAAGTGTTGGGATAAATGATTAATGTTCCGAGATGTTCATTCTAAACTACAGATTGTCAGCCCCGGCATACTCGCAGCAATTTGTCTTATAGGCAAATGGTTTAGATAATTATTTTCTAATTAATTTTGTGAAAGAAGCTCCTGAGAATGTTCGTTAATTTAGAGAAAATGTGCTTCATAAATCTAGAATTTTCTTTAATGTTCGGTAAGGAAAAATGGAGATTGCTGTAAAAATGTCTGACGTTTCCCCAAATATTTTTCTAACTTTATTATTATTACAATCACTTCCATTGCCGCTCCTGTCCGGGCTTTTGTGTTGGTTATTAAATGACATTCTTTCATAGAAAACTCTTCGCGATCCTCGGCCAATTTTGTCCATTGTTCAGCAACCCCATCCCCTAACGATGACACGATTAAAATTATTTAACCGCTTCACATTCTTTAACGTTACCTGTGTCAGTTTCGCGCAACCCGGCCCGCGCAGACCACTTTATTTTTTCGTAGATTGATGAGATTTTAGGAGCGTGGAATTTTTCGTATAATTTAACGGTGTATAACGTTATTTCCTATTAATGTTTTGTTGTACCGGTTTTGTCATCGCAGTAAACGTTTTAAAGGAAGTTAGATTAAGTTTTGAAACAGACTTTTAACCTCTAGTTTTGGGTGTAAGACAATTTGTCCGTCCTTTTGTTTGTCTGGATTAATCTTTGCAACGCCGTAATGGATTTTGATGGGACTTACCCTGCAATTTATTGGACTTTTTAGGTACATATATGACGTAATTTGACTAGATAGGTGGCGCTGTTATCCAAATACAAACAATAATCCGACTGTCGGGGAACAGCTACTATTAATTGTAATGTGATTACTTCTGATGAATTTATTTAAGTTTTCTTTGCTTCGCAAGGATTCAATACTTCCAACGTATAAAAGGCATTGTTAAAACTTTTAAATTGGAGTTCTCGTGTCCCGTTTCTTCGTTTACTTTTGTATGAAATCTTGGAAATAATAATGTCTATAGTACCTTGTTATGCTATTTTTGGATCAGTATAATTGGTTAAGATCAAGGAATCTTTTTCGCTACATTGTGCATTTGATAGGTTTTTTTTTCATTTACTTATGGAGTATATAAATAAAAAGAAATAAGCCGGTATCTCCATAAGACAATATTACACCCATATTTCGCCAAAGTATGAATTTTAGGTCCTACGTAATCGGGAGCGAGCCTATTGCCGTACCGGGCACTTCACCAGAGTCCGTGCTGCTACTGAGAAATTGGTAATACCTAACTCAATAACATTTCGGACACGACCCGGGGACGGAACCCAGGTCCGCAGATGCCCACGCTATCTACTGAACTAACTAACAAAGTAGTATATTAAAATAGTAAATCAATTGAGAATCAAAGGGTCGGGCAAAGTGTAATTGGGTTTTTCCATTAGGAAATTGTCAGTAGCAGCACGGAGTCTGGTAATGTGCCTGGTACGGCAATAGGCTCGTCCCCTATTACGTGGGACCTAAAAATTCATGGCGAAACGTGGGTGTAATATTACACCTCTGCGTATACCTTCGGGGATACAGGCGTGAGTCTATAAAAAAAAAATATGAGAATCATCACTTAGCCCGTACCCGGAAAGCACGGTACGCTGATGGTCCTGGCCGCCATTTAGATTTTTGCCAGTCTTTATTGGGAGTCAATACTCTTACTTACCTTGGGTATACTGGTCTTGTATTATTTTATACTGGTATAGTATACTGGTCATTGGTCTAAGCTATGGATTATCTTTCTTTCTTTAGTTTGGAGAGGTGAGACGGCAGGTGCACTGCAGAAAAGCAAATATTCTTTGAAATCTGGTTAATCTAGAAATCAATCAGCATCGTAGGAATTCAGTCGGCATACATATTCCGTCACTATAATTACAACAATACACATTAAAACTTTACTTAAACTATAAACGTTTATAAAACACGAATAAAGCTTATTTTATCAGCTCAAAATGCATTAAAATAATGGCCATAATAAAATACAAAAGCCAATTACACCAGCTAAACACCAAAACCTTTCAAAATAAACCGCATGAAAATTATACAAAATGCACGTCATTTTTTTGACTTTATTAAAACATCGGCGAGTGTGACGTATTGCATGCTCCATATTTATTAATTCTGAACGTCTAGAGTCCATTAATTAAAAAGACTACGGCCCAGTAAAATCAGTAATGCAATATTGTCTATAAACTGTGTACGAGATGGAGTACAAATTTGCGTAGATTAATTTAAATTTATAGCTGTATTAAGATTACTATTAATTTTCGGCTAATCTAAGTTAGGAGATCAAATTTACTGGTTTTAATTTGGGCCGATACGTTTTGTCCGTTATGGTAGCTATAGGGTTAATGTTTATGACTGAATCTGATGTAGTAATTTTTTACTCATCTTTTACTGCTTTCGGTTAAGGTCAAGGAAATTGGTGAAATATTTTTGGTGTTTTGGTCTTGTGCTAAAGCACATTTCCAGTTTCCATCTTCCTCACCGCAATAAATTGCGGTGAGGAAGATGGAAACTTTAGTTCCAAATTAAAAACATACAAATATTTTAAGATCTCTGAGGAGATTTAACTTTTCAAAACTGTCTCATAATTTCAGAATAGATACCACATCTATTGACACAATATCTTATGATAGAGTCTTGTAACAATGTATAGAAGTTATTCTTTAACTGCGAGCTGGTGAAATTACCAAAGTATTATAATCAAAGTTTATAACCCACAGAATGTAATTCACTAATGTCTCAAAACCAAAACCGACTATCTATATTTGTTTCATATTTAAATTGGACTAGACTGATATCTATTAGATTTAACGATCTAATGTGATTTGTGTTTTAATCAAAACTGCATACAATAAAAACTAATATACCTGTCAATGACCGTACTACCTTTAAACAAAAATGCACACAACAAAAATAACAAAATAATACAGAATGTTTAAAATTCTACAAATAACTAAAAATAATTGTTCTGTTTCTGGTAATATTCCTTTATTAACCTTAAGTGTCTCCTCACATGAATGTTTCAGCAATTAGCGTGCGTGTAATTGATCTTCAAGTGTGTTAAATAATTGCTTTCCAAATTAAAATAAAACGTTATGAGTAAAAGGAGTCTTTATTGTTCCGACACATGGTTTGCTTAATTAATTAACTTTCAACTATTTTTAGCGTTACGTACCAGTAAAAGAAAAATGGGAACCTTTGAAGGATCACTTTGGTGTACATCTGTCTGTCCGTCTGTCAAGACCCGTTATGTCAGGAACGCACGCAGACATCGAGTTGAATTTACTTTCAATTTTTATTTAAGGTCTTCATTCCTTTGAAGCTGTAAGAAAATAAAACTTCTACATTTACGTAAAAAAATGAATTACGACACAAAAACGACATCGACAGTCTCAAGGGAATTTACTTTTGAAAGGAAACCTAAAAACACCGCCTCGAATCAAATTCAATAACATCACCATTAAAAACAAAGAATCACTTTGTTATTTAGGGTTAGTTTAGAGAGAAACTTTTCATTTGTCGAGCACATTAAAACAGTAGGTGAAAAATCTAAAAGAAGTTTTTACGCCTTGTCAAAGATATCAACTGCGACATGGGGGCTTTCGTTCAAAACTTTAAAAGTAATTTATGGTGCGACATATCTGGGTTGTATATGTTATGGTGCGCCTGCATGGGCTGATAGAGCCACTATCGGTGCTGTACGACGTAAAATGCTACAAAGTCAAAGTCTCACGCTGATATTTTTGTGCAAGGCTTATAGGACAATTAGTACTGAAGCTTTGCCAATACTAGCAGGTGTATTTCCAGTCGATCTTGAGGCACAGAGACGAGCAGCAATGTATTACATGACACGAGATAACATGGATCTAAATTTTCTAGCTCCACGCGACAGACATAAGATCGCTAGATTGTTGAACCATCAATCCACAGTCTATGACGATCTTCTTGATGAATGGCAATGTCGCTGGAACACATCAACTAAGGGCCGTCACCTCTACTAGTTCTTCCCATGCATCCGAGAGCGACTGGGGAGGAACTGGTTGGAGGTGGATCATTGTATAGCCCAATTTCTTACAGGTCATGGTAACTTTAAGAGCAAGTTGTATTCATTTAAGCTAGATGATTCACCGTTATGCCAATGTTCAACATCTGGCAACAATTATGAACAATCTGCTCATCACATTCTATGGGAGTGTAGTCTTTGGCAAATCGAACGTAATATCATGCTTAACGAATTAGAGGTAACTTCTGGAGTAGTGTGTGTACTATACGGATCTTGTGGCAAGTAGGACGAATTTCCGTGCGTTTAGGCGTTTCTGCCATACATATTACTGGAAACAGGTATAGTTCACAATTTCGGCCCCCTTAATGATCATGTCCGTGGTGCTTATCTTTTCTCATCGTTATATCTCTTTGTTGCTTGTCTCACGCTTTGTTAAGGAGGGAAGTGGATTGTTTATTTTCCAACTCCTCCAATATACTTCTGATTAAGTTCGTTGCGGGTTCCCAGACAGTTTAACTTTCCTAGGGACTTCACGAGTGTCAAAACTCGTTGTCATTAATGGTCACTGCTGCTGAACCTGGCTACACAGGTGACACAGTAGTGGGAATGAGGGTGGGATTAGTCTCAAGGGAATAAATATTTATAAGGTACTAACCGTTGACCTAGAACTAGGAAATATGTAGATACTAATTCAAGGTGAAATCTGCAAACTATACCGAAATAAAAAAGAGGCTACTAAAATTCAACCGACGTATCATAAAAATGAGCTTGGTGTGCATATTTTAAATCATATTATTATTAGTTGTCATTCTTTAATTCTTCTTTCAGTATAATGAAAAATAAGAAAAATACGGTCTCTCGGAATTTTCTATCTCTTCATTTATACAAATCCCTCGTGCGTGTCCGACTCGCACTTGTTCGTTTTTTTTTTAGTAGGTGAGCTACTACTTATAGTTATATGTAACTATTAGTTTAGTGTTTATTAACCCTGATTGTCAAGCTACAGTTTGTAGGTTCGATTGCCATCCGTGACAAGTATTTGTGTTATAAGACATTATTTATTCCGTGTCTGGTTGTAACTCATCTTTATGTAGATCAGTGTTTAAGGGAAGGCGTACCGAAAACCGATACAAGTCATTCAGTACATCATACTGCGGCCCTTGGCGGTCGAATTCCCGCACTTTTTTGTTGATATAACTGTTTCTCTCGATCCCGTGGGAATTTCGGGCAATGGGAGTGTAGAGGTGAAACTAAGACTGTCTTAGTGCACCTCTGCACTCCACTAAAAATATACTTGCCAAATTTCAGTTTCTTGCACCCAGTAGGGTGCAAGAAACTGAAATTTGGCAAGTTTTTGAAGTTTTGGCTGTGCGTGGTCTGTCAGTTTGTCAGGCATTAATGACAGAGCTTATTCATAAGTTTTATCAATGAAAAGAAAACCCGACGGCCTAATTATGAATGGCATTCCAATAACGAAAAACCTAAAAGAGTCTCTCTCGTAATTAAATTACCTATCTAAATTAAGATTCTGAATTAATGTACCTGTTTAGGTGTTGATGACAGCGGCTTCAAATTCATTACTTAATTGAATATTTATTGAAATCTCATCGTCAAAATTAATGCATTTCGATCGTCGATTAAAACAATCACTAGATTAATCGATTTTAAGCCTTTGCGACTTGTATACATCATGAAATTTTAATAATCGAATCTTACTCGCGATCTTACCGTCTTACATTAGCCGTGGTCACGGAGGCACTAGAGGGATGGTTGAAACGTTGAATAAACAGAGATATTTATACATTCAATTCAATGATGTTACATGAAAAGAAGTAGATACGTTCTAGGCGTACTAAATGCAGGACGCTAAACATAAGCCAGTTGGCAAGTCTGACATTTGTGTGTGTGCCGTCGCGAGCCGGCGTCAAAGTGAAACTGACACATCTTGACAACCAAACTTAAAATAAAATATAGAGTTATCGATGTGTGCGTTAGTGTACCGTTTCTACGGATTGATTACTACGTAGGTAACGTATCTACCTTTTTCTAATATCATTGATTAAATTAATTAAATATCTTGCGTACAAAAGTAGCTGTAGCTTATATGTACAAAATACGCATTTCATTCTATTTACCTATGATAAGTACAAGCGTAAACAATGCTGTATAGCAATTGATTATTTATGAGAACGACATGATTTTCTTTCAGGTTTCTCACACAAGAGCTGTGTGAGAAACGAATGATAAAATAAGTTTTATATCCAGGTCTGGATAAGAAGAAGAGTCGTCTTATCCAGACCTGGATATAAAACTTATTTTATCATTCGTAAAAACAAACCATGACGTACATAAAACAAGTAAGTTTGAATCTGAATTTAATGTACTTTCCGATTACAAATACAAAATATTAGGCAACTGTGAGCTCGCTGAACACAGAACATTACGAAATCATGTTAGCTCACAAACCGTGACAGATATCAAAACTCCGTCCATTTATTTATGAAAACACAGAATCCTACACGTTACAAACTAATTTATAAGTCAAAACATTCACTGCGAGTATATAACTTATTGTACACGACTTCGCCTGCGGATTTACCTGTTTGGGGGACAAGAAGTAGACAATTGACAAATGACATTCTAGTTTATTATACTTAAGCTACTATAGCTGCAAAATCTCATCAAAAACTGTTAAGTAACAAAGATCGTGATAGAGTAACAAACATCCATCCATACTCTCAAATCACAAATATAATTATTGTAGCAAAATAATAGTGTTCAAGGTTTTATGTCAATAGAAATTCGATATATAATAGCAAACATACCGACAAGACTTACAGTTGTGGTCATATATTTAAGAACGATTTGAAGTACTAGAAGTTTTTATTTAAATAATGTCATGCACAGAGATGTGGAACTTTTGAGAAACAACTAGTCATGTTATAAAATAGCCACATTAATTGAGCAACGTGGCTTAGGAATAAATAATAAAAAATTCAAATATTTTTCTAAAATTTTATTTATTTTACCAAAGTAACACATTCAAATAGTACTGAAGCTGGACAAATAATTAAGAACGACTTTTTAACCTGAACGGAAATTGTTTTGTATGACATTTACATTTAAAAAATACAATAATATGTAGAGCGAAAAAAGTAAAAAGCAATTTTATATATATTTTTATTTATATATATTCTATATATTCTGTTAGTTATAATATTCTGTTATATATATATATATATATATATATATATATACATAATTGTGTTAAGGTCTGCAGCATTCCCCCAGAGAAGAATCCCATATGACATAATACTATGAAAGTAGCTGAAATAGACCATTCTAGCTGTTTCTATATCTGTGAGGCGTCTTATTGTCTTAACCATTAGCTGTAGAACTAAGTTTGCCCGAAAGTCTTTTTATATGCGAACCCCATTGAAGTTTAGAATCAAGCATAATACCTAGAAATAAGGTTGTCCCGACGGGCTCAATTCTGGTTTCCTTCAGTTGTACATTGGTTTCCATCTGTTTAACATTGGGCATGGAGAATTTTAAAAGTTTAGTTTTCTTATCATTGAGTAATAAATTATTTACACTAAACCAATTAACTACTTTAGAGAGTGCTTGTTTACGTCGTCAAAATTACTCTGTTTTCTTTTAATATTAAGAATTAAAGAGGTCTCATCCGCGAACAACACAATCTCATGATTGTTCTTTACGTAATAGGGTATATCGTTGATATAGATCAAAAATAGAAATGGGCCGAGTATTGAACCCTGTGGGACGCCCATTTTTAAGGCAGAACCTGGCGATGTCTTATCATTAACCTGAACCTTCTGGATTCTGTTGCCCAAATAAGAAACCAGGAGATTAAGAGCTTTGTTCCTAATGCCATAATTTTATAATTTCCTGACCAGAGTATCATGATGTACACAATCAAAGGCTTTCGCAAAAAAAATCCTACAGCATCTTGCATGCTATGAAAACTGGACTGTGCGGCAGTGGAAAAATAAACATTTTTCTGACGAGACGAAATTAAACAGAGTATGTCCTGATGGAAAACGATATTCCCCGAAAAAGAGGTTCCCCGAATACTAGCATTCCACCCTAAGTACACGAAACTTACATTAAAGCACGATGGTGGAAATGTGAACATTTGGGGGTGCTTTTCTGGACATGGTGTTGGACCTGTAAAGTTGATAGAAGGTAACATGGATGAATTCCAATACAAAAATATACTGGAAAAAAACAAAGTTACCTTATGCTGAAGACGTTCTACCGGTTATTTGGACATTCCAACACGACAATGATCCAAAGTATACTGTACGAATCGTTAAGAGATTTCTTACAGTGCAATCAGTTTCCGTCTTATACTGGCCAGCTAACAGCCCAGATCTAGACCCAATACAGAATCTGCGGTTTGAAGTAAAGAAAAAGGTTTCAAATACACAGTGTGGGAATTTAAAAGAGCTGTACGAAGTTTTTTTAGAAGAATGGAACTCTATTTCTCTTGCGAAGTTTCAAAAATTAATATAGTCAATGCCTCGTCGGTGTAAAGCAGTAATTAAAAGCCGTGGACATGCTATAACTATTAAATTTAGTGAAAATATTACGCCTCACAGATATAGAAACAGCTAGAATGGTCTATTTCAGCTACTTTCATAGTATTATGTCATATGCAATTCTTCTCTGGGGGAATGCTGCAGACCTTAACACAATTATGTATGTATATATATATATATATATATATATATATATATATATATATATATATATATATATATATATATATATATATATATATATATATATATATATATATATATATATATATATATATATATATATATATATTCTGCAGAAAAGAGCAATAAGGGGTATTTACGACCTCGGTCCTCGTGTTTCACTAAGAGAAAAGTTCTGTGAGATAGGCATTCTAACTGTTGCTTCGCAATACATATATATACGAGAATCTGTTATATGTCCACAAGAACATTGACACATTTAGTAAAAAAAAGTGATCTACACACTGTTAATACTAGACATAAGAATAATCTTATAGTTCACAGCACTAGCCTCCACAAAATAAGTAGCTGTTTTATGGGGCAGTGTATACGCTGCAAGCTGCAATATAAGCATAAGCTGAAAGGTAAACGCAGAAATTATCACACTTGCGACACCCTGAATGTCCGGTGGAACACAGCGTTCTCATCGAGATTTTTTGGATTCTTAGGAGGTTACTTATATAATAAAATTAACAAAGAGCTCAGCATTTACTCACTTACTCGTTACAAATGCAAAAAGGTGGTCACAGCCTGGTTGAAATCTCTTAGTTACGACGAGACAGAAAACCTTATACACATTATTTCCTAAACCGACTGCACCCACACCATGCGCGCATACACACACACACACACACACATGCGCACACACGCACCAACACAGACACACCCGCACGCACGCACGTACACAAACACACACACACACGCACGCACGCATGTACACAAACACACACCAACACACAGACACACACACACACACACACGCACACGCACACACTCTCATTCATAAGTAATGCATGACTAGTGCTGCACGTATCCAGTGTTTGGAGAGGCTGGTAATCTGTCATACAGGTCTCCTAGTACAGATACCAGTCTCTCACATAGTGGCATATATAGAATAAGCTTATATTGTGCAATTATGTATTTTGTAACTATGTGAGAGAGAAACAATAAAGTTATATTATTATTATATTATATAACAAGCTCCCTCTTAATATAAGAAATTTATCTATAAATAAATTCAAAATTATTGTTAAAACTACACTGTGTTGAAAAGCATATTATAAAATTACTGATTATATAGGCGATAAAAATGCTTGGGATTGAGCTGCTCTAATTCAACACAAAAATATAAATGATGTATAAACTGAACAATTTTAATTTGACTTTTCGTAAGCACTTTAAAAAAGTTTACACGAAATAAATAATCATTTCATTTCAATTCATACTTTCTCGCAAATGCAAGCCGGGCTTTGCCTGTGGCAAAATTTCAACATGGGTACCTTCCTTGCCATCCTTCCGTGCAATTTTTTCTTTTACCAAACGTCTTCGAATAGTGCGTGCTGAGATTACTGAAGGGTTATTTTCACCAAAATATTCTTTTCTCAGCTCGTTTGAGCCTTTAAAAGGATTTTGTTTTGCCAAACGAACGATGTTTCGGTCTTCTCGAGGAGTTGTTTTTCTCTGTCTAGGTACCCGTGGAACGTTCGAAGTAGTTTGATATGTAGCAAAATGCTTTACAGCGTGGAAAACCATACATTTTTAATATTGCAGATGGCCGGCTATCTTTTTATAAGACCAATTTTGCCGGCAAAGTTTTATTATTACGTACTTCCCTTGATGATTTATCACAACTTTTATTTTTCCCTGTTTTTTTTTATAAGACCCAATCACTTTTAATCTTTTACAGCACTAAATGGCGCCAAAATAAGACAAACAGTAACCTGCAACTGCAAATGAACTGAGTGTTCTCTTTTTAAAATTGAATACCTAAATGTATAAATTATAAAGCGTTCTTAATTACGTGTCCAGCCAGTAAGTAGGAATACTATGTTTAGAAGTAAGTAAGTAGTGTACAAAAAGTTTGCCTATTTATTTTTAGCTAATGATGTGTATCAATGAATTCAGTGGTTTTATGTAAAAGTTTTATGATACCGAGAGAAATAAAAAAAATGTTTGCAATTAGTTATACGTCTTAGTTTTAAAAAATCTTCCAATTATATCAGCGTTCTTAATTATATGACCACCACTGTATACCTTGAAGAACGAGGTCCGCTTTTGTCATGAGCAACTACCGTCTGAACTGCCCGATCCTAAGAAATAGCGATGATTAATGGATAAGTCCAGTGACCGTATATCCTGACTTTCTATAACAACTGTCAAAAAATTTCATGACAGTCTGTACTTCAGGACCAACATAACTTGCTTTTTGAGGTACGGAGCAGTGGCGGCTCGTTCAAAGGAGCGCTGGAGCAGTGAACTCCCAAACTTATAAAATAATATGTAATACAACTCATATAAACTTTTTCTATAAACATACTCAATATTTTAATACACACCTATTCTCTTTTCTATAATGCATATCCACAAATAAGTATTTGACTACTAAGCTGTTTATCATAATTTTGTCAACACTCTTGAAACATACATAGGTATTTTTGTTGAGTGGAGCGCTCATTACAGCGCTCTTAGTTGACGAAAGCTTAGTACAACGCTTAATACTGAAATGTAACGAGTGCGAAAGAGAGAGCGTTCTATGCGCTGGGCGCGTGAGACAAAAGATTTATATGAGAAATAAGCCAAATACGGAGCGGCGCTCCTGGCTAGCTTGACGAGGTGCGCATGCGCGAATATATTACCCGACTAAATGATATGACCAGTGGCACGAAGAAAAATTAAAACGTGTGCGCCGTTTTATTTTAATAGTATTTTGCCGGTATCATTTGAATCATTGAATGATTGAATGTAAACAAAAGCAAAACATTTCTCTGCAAGTGCGTTGGTAATTAGAAAAGGATTGGTGTTTAAAATTTAAAATATAGTTAATTGTATGTGTGATTGTGTGTATATGTTTAAGAAAGACAGTTAAATTGTGTAACTTATAAGGAACTTAACAGCGTAGGTAAACTTTATAAAAAACTGTTGGAAATGAGAGTTGAAATAGAAAGCAAGGGACCACTTCGACGTCTTCGGCCAAAAATTACAATTAGGCAAAAATGTGTTACTAAAACAAAAACATAACACAATCGCAGTTTAAAAAACGACCAATATGATAAAACGCCTTGGTTATGTGGTTGCGAAACGCGAAGGAAGTAAGAAGCTGTTTTGTTTTCCGTGTATTTTGTTTAGTGGCGCCTGAGTTGATACTGCGTGGACGGTTCAGGTACCTATCGATGATTAAGCACATCTTACTATTAAATAAAAAAGCATTCACAAAATAAATAGTAGGTAAGTAGTTTCACCTTTTGTTTAGTGAACACCCAATGTAATCTTTCACGAGCCGCCTCTGGTACGGAGCATGTGACAAAATTAACAATTTATTACGCATATGACTCTGATATGTCGTGGATTTGAACTTCCTGCATGGCCGACGATTGGTATCTGCACTAGACTATCAGACAAACAACCTTCGACAAATAATGGCAATATCGAGTCTTTACAAGTTTAATTATACCAATTGGGTTGTATATCGCGGACCCTTGGCCAAATCCGGGATTCGTTAGGCCGTGGCTTTGGTGACAGGGGAGCGACTTGGTGAAAATGCTAGTCATAAAGTCTGAATAAACATACTATATTAGTATAGCTTTGTATTTTGAAAATTTTATGAGGCAAATAATTCTTTAAATTCTGTTTTTTGTTCACTGGTAAAATTTTTGTAAAGGTCCTTGCGAAGCAGAATTTATTATGAGTTGTCCTCTTGCTACAATACACAGCAATGTATTTACACAAAAAAAAAACCAGTACAACACGTAATGATTTGATTCATATGTATATAAAATCACAAAAAAATGGTATTCCGATAAGTTATCCAAATGAAAATACTCGACGAGTTTGATGCTTAAATCACTAACAAGATCCAAGCAGTCTTAATACTTTGAAGGACAGTAAAAATCTAAAGGCGTCACAACAATCAAATTTATTTTTTGTTACTGTCCTGTTAAACATTAATATTATTTTATCGTATTCTGCTCTTTAATCTGCACTACATCGACTAAAGAAGAATGGCAAAATCAGTGTCGCTTATTTATGAAAGCGAGCATGAATGAATTTATATACATTTTATAGAATGCTAGCTGTAGTTTATTTTATTAGTTATTATTTTTTTTTATTCAATGGGCTAAAACAAATATCTAATAAAGAAATATTTTGTTACACCTGAAATGCACATAGCAATAACTAAACGTCAAAAGCGAGATTTTATAAGAATCATTAAATCCTCTTTTATGAAATCAAACCTTACAAAAAAACGACAAATCGCGTGAATTTCTTGTCATCTGTCATTGATACAGTTGTCACAGATCTTATGAATGAATGTCTGTATTTTATTTAAATTACGCATTTTCGCATTGTTTTGTTAACTTTTCTTAGCTTAGCTTTCGTTTCTGCTTTCAGTTAAACTTTTGCATCCTAAGTGTTGAATACCTACTTATGGTGTTACACAATTATATTGTTGTGATACTGGACATACGTTTGAGAATGCATTTGAGACAAAAATCTAATACGTATTGTTATTTTGAACAGATTTTTTTATTGTGTAGTATGGTATTTGATGATTATACATTATGTGCATTGTATGATATCTGGGATATATTCGTCGTCAAGCTATTATTCCGTCACCAGCTCAGTTTTTCGAAGAAGTCGGAGGCATTATATAATGGCTCAAATGTAAATAAATGCTTTGTTACCAAACATATTTTATTTTCACTTAATTACTATTTTATGATACATACTAAGAAACGCCAAATCAGTAAAGTACGCCTAAATGCTAAATAGCGCGAGAGTTTGCAAAGTATAATTAGGTAGTGTAAGTTTGCTGGATAGAGTATAGAGCAACATAATTACAGCGAAGTGTGATATACCTACCTATATAATTATAAAGAAAATCGTAGAAGTAAGTGATGGAAAAGGTACTCTCAGATGATTTAACATTCCAATCACAGTTCTGTTATGCTCATGATACCTACGTATTAGCAAAGAGCTCAAATATTTACTTGTGTACCTAGCTCCTTGAAACGTCACCTGACGTTAGTCATTAGCGTTCTGCGCAATGCACGTTTATTCATTGCACTACGTGAACTCATACGTGAACTTATGACTGTGACAGCTGTAACATTAGTGACCACAGATGATATACTATAACTCTATATTAGTGACTAACTTCAGACCTGCCCACACGAAATGCGCGAGGTGTAACTTACAACTCTTTAACTTCGTTTTCTATTAAAATCCCATAACATTAAAATATTCTGTAATTACATTTTACTTAATAGGCCTTAGATCTATATTTTTAAAGTATTTGTACTAATGCTCGCGAAGTCTTAATGCGACACTGATAATGTACGGTGGTTTGCCATTGTTCTTTGCGATTTCGCCCAAAGTCTATCTTATTTTATCTCATAACGCTCAGATTATGATATAATAAGATGCAATAGGTACTGTGATCAAGTAGTGTGTATTTGTGATTGAATTGTTATAATATATACTAATATTAATGTGCGCCTCATAATATAATTGTTTTATGGCAAGGCAATTATGTTAATTTATACCTTCTATATAATTATTAGCCCTGTTATTTCTCCCTGGCGTGGGTTGGAATGTTTTTTCTATTTGAGCGTTTCTATAATTGTGTACCCTTACTTATTTATTACATGTTTTCATATAATTGAGAAACTCTCAAACCCTATGCCAACACGTCTGGACAGCGTAGTAAAGAAAACCAAATACTTCTATCGCCTCACAAAACTATTGTGATGCATATTAGAATAGCTCTATGACGAACAGTGGACTACAAAATGATGTATGATGCCGCGTTTTGACTGAAAATAAACTTGTAAATAACATTTCAGAGTACAAGTCCATTATTTTTGCAGGCTATATAAAATAATGCACTTAAATTATGTTTTCAACTATGTAAGCATAACTAATTTTGTACCAGATCTTTCATACGCAACTCAATGCTTAAACAAAACAGAATAAAAATAAACTTCACCTTTGAAAGCATGTACTCGTACAAGTTTCTTTGCAGTATTCCTTCCCTTTTACAAACAGGTACCTGTATGTAAAATGGAAGGAATTCTGTGTGTTCAATAGTGATTGAGAAACGTACAAATAGAATCACAAACGTCAATATACCATTTGGACCCAGAACCCCACACCCAACGATAAACTTGCTCATTTTTCCCATTTTATCAGCAAATTTCAAAGTCCATTGGTGCCAAAAAGCACCGGTTTAAGCAGAAAGGACCCAAAACAAATGGCGTAGTGATAAATGAACTCGTTTTTATTTGTGAAGCTGGCTCTATGACGTCACGATAGGGAGAGAGGGAGAGGGGATAAGTGACGTCGTCCCTTTCCGTGTGGGCCATTCTGATTATGAAAATGTCTGTTTTGCGTTGCGAATTTCGTATGTATGCGTATGTACTGAGTTAATCATGTCATCTGCTCGTATTTCGGGCATCGTATTTTTTTTATCGTTTACGTGAAACATGTCATTTCCTGGCTTTGATTATGTGACCCTGGGATTTTGTATTCATATTTGGATAAACGATATTTTTCAAAGGTTTGCTTGTTTTTTTTTGCTGTGTAGCTCGATGGAGTAATTTATGCAATTATGCATGACGCACATGAGGATTAAACTGTTCATGCACTGTGAACTAGGACAGCGTTTCAGTTGATGTAAATTCGTCGGTGTCAAAATAAACATTATTTTGTTTGTGGTCGCACTTTTTGTTTATATTTTATTACTTTGATGGGTTTTGTTGTAAATACATACATACATAGACTCACGCCTGTTTCCCCGAAGGGGTAGGCAGAGGCATATTAAACGCCCACTTTTCGTAAATACTGATTAGCTTTTTATACTATATCTGGAAAAGAAAACCGTTAAAGGCTGCGAAAGCCTAGTGAAGATACCATCAGACCGCCATCACCATACAGTGGGTTTCGAGCGCCCGTAGTACCCAAGTACCCACGGCACGGACCAATAATTTTTCGAAGTTATGTGCGTATCTAATTTCATAATTGTAGCTTGAGTCATGCCTAGGAGAGCACGTTATGCTGTCGGTGTTATGAAGTTCCTTGAAAGTACTTATTCAGTGTCCTTTAATACACCAACAATGCTCTAAACCATTAAATATCACTAGCCCTTTGCAGCAGTCGCTCAATGGAAAAGCTAAGTGTTTTGCCAAATCTTTTAAGACTAGTGTGTGGACGCCGGGATAGTTGGAAACGTCTTGGGTGCAACTGAGTTTATGCTAGGACGATGAAGATCTGGATAAGTGGAATATCTGTAGGTATATATAAAATGCCGAATGCAGTAATACGAGAGCGATGTGGCCTGAAAGAAGTTGTCGTGACAGGGATTGAAAAAGGAATGCTGACATGGTTTGGACACGTGGAGCGAATGAGTGAAGAAAGATTAACGAATCAAATATATATGGCAAAGGTAGGCAAAAAAAAGGCAAGCCGGTTGCGGCAGACCTCGTAAGACGTTCGTCGACCAAATTGGGGACGTCTTGAAAAACAGAAAATTCCGAAGCACCCGTAACCGGCGAGCATGTATGAAAAGAATAATGAATGTAGAGGAAGCGCGTGAGGTTTGTAAGGATAGAAGCAAGTGGCGTTCTGTTGTCTTTGCCTACCCCAACGGGCATAAGGCGTGAGCATAATTTTATTATGTATTTATGTATATATAAAATCCTTTCGTTACTAACTGAATGACAAATAACGCGCAGCCAAAACTACAGGGCGTAAGAAGCTGAAAATTTGCGTGTATGTTCTTTAGGAGTGTAAGGTAGCACTTGAGCCACGTGTGAAGTCTATCTAGTAGTAGATATTTCTAAAGTTGAAATGAGAACAAAACTCTGAAGTTTAAAAATAAAAACTCGATCTCACAGATTTCACTTCTTGTATTTATTAATTAGTTTACTATCCCTCCAATTGTAAATTGTTTTATCTCACAGAAATATTATTAAAATCGCCATGTTTTCAAACTCATACACTAAATCGCTATAGGAAAAAAAAACATTTTACGACGTATATTTTATGTAGGTACAGATAATATAATTTTTACCGAGAATCTATTTCATGCATATTATTATTAAAAATATTGCCATATATTCCTTATATTCAACTTTAATACGATATTACACTATAATATTGCGAATTAAACCATACATATTGTTGGCGATATCATACACCTTACTTCCATACACACTTTTCCGTATTAAATGTTCATACGAGTATACTATCTATATAACAAATATAACTTGATCTGCTTTCCTACGGCGATTTAATCTTATCAAGGAGCAGTTTACACTTGACTTTATATATATGTAGCTTTAATGGAATAAGTATTCAGTAGGTACTTGTACATGAAAAATAACAAAGATAGTCCTCTTTATAAAGTACATTCTTTATAACCAAATCTATGGCTGAAATATGAACGCAGAATATACCAAAGCAAATTTTATAAAGCAGCAAATACAGGTGTATTTGCAAACCCATCACATAAAACAACATATACTACAGCTAGTTCTCAGTAAACTTCGAGCATTCGGTACTTCACTACCCCTTGCCTCCCGAACTATGAGTGACTTTCTCACAGAATCTGAAATTTTAGTCCGTACCTATGAATAAAAATTTCCGTCTACGACCAAATTCGGAGGGAACTATTTGGGATTCTACAAGATAGAATGTTTAAGTTTCTGAAACAGGTTCGACATATCTTCTCAATCGTAAGAAGGGTTTCCTGTTTAAAAAGTGGCGGATCAATCTTTGCATCTTTGGTGTTACAACGTTGGGAAAGGGGTGAGAAGAATGCATTTGTTAGCTATAGTTAGGAGGTCTGTGTTTGAATTTTTGTTATTTATTAAAAGCTGTGTTTGAATAAACTGCATGAGACTTTTTTTTTTAAATTAAATGTAAATACTAGTTATGATTCAGGATTTCCTATCCACTGATAGGAAATCCTGAATCGCTCGGGCCATTGATTTTTATACTGTACCTGACTGACCTGAACAGCACATTACATCAACCGCTTTCATTGTTTGCTGATGATACAAAATATTTTGGTAATCCATGTGTACAATCACAAGAAATTCAGAATGACTTGAATGCCATCCTTGAATGGACCAAGCAATGGCAGTTATTGCTTAATTCTGCCAAGTGTACTGTCTTGCACATAGGTAGGACAAATCCTTGTGTACCGTACTACCTAGGACAGCATCAATTGACACCAGTAAGTACGCAGACAGATTTGGGCGTCACAATAAGCAAAGATTTGAAATGGGAAACCCATATTGTGAAAATTGTGAAAAGAGCTAACTCCATGTTGTATCTAATAAGAAAAGCGTTCAGATGTCTCCATCCCAAAACATTTTGTGTGCTCTATAAAACTTATATAAGACCTCTCCTTGAGTACGCGTATGTTGTGTGGGACCCTTATTTTAAGAAAGACGTGATTCTATTAGAAAATGTACAGAGAAGAGCTACCAAAATAGTCCACCAACTAAAAACAAAACCTATGATCAGCGTTCAAAGGAACTTGGCCTCATGACTCTTAAGAACCGCAGACAGAGAGGAAGTCTCATCGAGACGTATAAGATACTGAATGGCTATTATGATGATGACAGGATTAAAGAACTGTATGTAGCAAATGAAAATAAACATCTCAGAGGGCACCCGTTAAAGTTACGCCAGACTCAGTCGAAACTCAACCCTTTGAAACACTTTCTACCTAACCGTGTTGTCAAGGAGTGGAACAAGCTCCCAGAAAATGTTGTTATGGCACCCACATTGAACACTTTTAAGAATAGACTCGACAAAATCTCCAAGTCTCAAGACACACACGCATCAGCTTAATAAGCTGCTAGTGTGGTTCAAATATAATAATAATAATTAACACTTAACACAAGATTATGTCTTTCTAGTTAAATAACCAGTCCACGTAAATCGGCAGCGTCCAAAGCCAGTGAGTGCTAACATTTAGTCTTCACTTGTGTGCTTGGGAAGAGAAGTCGGAAGGGGTACGGCCCTTGTGAAAAAAACCAGCAAACCAGTACACAATTTATATCGTAGAACATTTTAAAGAGAATTCGGGAGCTTTCGAAGAAGCCTTATAGGTCAGAAGTCAAATTTATAACAAAGAGCAAAAGTAGAAGTAAAGTACTCAGATTTTTCCATAAAGATGTTATTAAAAATAAATGTAAAAAATCCAAAAGTGGCTACATTTTTGACATTTAATCTGTAAAGTAGCCTGAACGAACAATACCATTTCGGAACAACGCAATTTTAAAGTGCTTGAATACAACGTCAGTGACATTCCCTACAGTAAAACCTCAAATAACTCTGCAACAAAATATTTTTATTCGTATAAAACGTCAATACTTGTTTGAAATATCGCACAGTGTCGTGAATAAGTTATACCCTCCCTGTGTGTATGAATACCATTCGTTTCATGTCTTGTCACGTCGTATGCGACGCTGTCGCTTGTTACTCGTATTCCCCTTATATTATGTTAGTATTCAATGTGTTTTATACTTTGGGTAGTAATAAAATATTGTAGTTTTGCACTGTATCTTAGTTCTAAAGGAATATTATGTATTTCAGCGTCGGTGATTCACTATTAACTAGTTTTGGGGGACACGCAGTAATATGAACTGAAGATAGGTATAACATTTTGGGTGTTCCTTTTATTTGCAGACAGAAATTTCATAGAATTTCGTTTCGCAGTAAATGTTACATGATTTTATTATTTGGTTAATTTATATTTCGGTTTCAACAACTGTTAACTTCCATAAAACATATTTATTTCACAGAATATAAGTAAAATAATTTTATTTTTAAATTTAGAATCTGTCACTCATTTAAACGTTTTTATCTGTATATATAACATTCTTACATTACTGACTGATTGATAGACAAGTTACCACCGACAATGCTGGTCGTAAGATGCTGTAAATTGGCATGTATCTTATTAAGGTAGTGTAGGGGAGCACTAAGAAAAGATTTTTAAAAATTTCCCTCCCAAGGTGGTAACATGTCCCTCAGGGGTGGTCCAAAGTTCAAAAGTTCACTATAAACATACGAAATCGATAAATATATGCCTACTTACCAAAACCTCCAATTCCGCCTACAAGCGACAATACACCTTCGTACATGTTCTTGTACTTAGTTTAACTAAGTTTGATGATATATTCGTCTAAAACAGATGATGTAGAGGTCCGCATACGAGCATAGTTGATAACAAATCTGAAGGGTCAACTAAAGAGAATGGAACGTAAAATTGAATCTCAGCAGTTTTGCGTGGACTCTGCAAACATTAGCTAAGGCCTGATCCAATAAGATTGTATGCTTTGAAGGGACTTGACCGAGCAATAGAGAAGTTATGGAATAGTCATAATTTAAAGATTTGTAGTTATTCGATAAATAAATAAATAACTGCAAACTCATTTGCCAAAAAACCGTCATGAAAAGCTTCTCAGAATGTACAGAGTAAGATACGCATTATTAGGGATACCTCAAAAACTACTCGTCAAATCTTTATTTTTAGTGAGACCCAGAGAACCAGCGTTTCAACATTCTTTAGGCTTGTTGTGTAACCTTATTCATTTATATAGAAGGATTCAAAGGGCGCGTCCGTTTAAATTGTTCGTACAATTATTTTAGAGATAGCAGACTCCCCATGAGACATACATGCCAAATTTTAGCTTCTTGCACCCAGTAGTTTCGGCTGTACGTAGTCTGTTAGTCAGTCTGTAACGCAAGAATTATAAATATCTTAATTAATTTCCTCAAAGTCTCTTCCATTCCAGCCTACATCACACCGACTCTGTTTGGTTAAAACTAACTCATACGAAATTACCCTTACGGGCTTTGTAATCTTCTCAGATAGCGGTTAATATGAATACCAAACCTGCTGTAAAGTCAGGGTTTGTCAAACTCTCGGCACAACTTTTGGCTTATTTGTTTTGTACTTCACACAGTTGGTGGAAACTTTTGTGAATTGAATCATGATTGAGTTTGAGTATTGTGGACCGATTTCGGTGAGAGTTTAGGTGGATAGTTTTTTTAGAGTTGCTGAAGTCTTTTTAAATTTATTTTTCATGTCTGGCATAGATGAAACTTTCTCCTTATGTTTTTCGTGTGTGGTGCCAACTCTAGTTACGCAGTTTATAGGGTTCCTGAAGACCAAAATGGTCTTACAATTAGTGTACTGAGACTAAACACTTCGATGCAGTGTAGCAATCTTGTGTAAATGCCACAACATGTGGTCACCCATTCTAGGTTTGACCTCTGCAAACGTTGCTTTACTGAACCGGTTATTAAGGGCAAGTCGTCATACTATTCAAACCAGATAGATATACAATATGTATTGCAGCTACAGGTCTTTTTACAGCCTGTATATAAGTATATTTATCAGTTAACTAGTTACCATTGTACCTACTGACTCTTCTTAGTTTGGGATCAATTGACCGTATGTGAGCTTCGAAACGATATTTATTTGATCCTTTGACAAATAATCAACTGAAGTTGCAAACAACTGGCTCTTTAATACAAATAGTCATACCATATAATATTCTTCTTTCTCTTAGCGTTATTCCAGTTTTAATCTGGGGTCCGCTTACTAGTCAAACCGGATTTGGCTGAATATTAGCTTTCCCACAGAGCGACTGCCTGTCTGACCTCAGCAACCCGAAGGGATAGCTATATTCCATGGTTTAGACTAGCGTCAGTTTATTTTGAAGGTACTGACGCCCTGTAACGACTGTCAAAGATCTTCATGACAACCGGGACCCACGGCTTAACGTGCTCTCCGAGGCACGGGACAAGCGATAATTAACAATTCAATACGCACATAACTCCGAAAAGTCATTAGTGCGCGCCGTGGATTCGAACCCGATACCCTCTGCATGGCAGTCTGTTGGTATATCCACTCGGCTACCGCCGCTTTTATAGTCATACCATCTAATATTAACTCAGTGACATTAAAATAAATATCTAAAAATTCAATTGAAATTTAGTTCATAAAATATGTGCATGAGTATATCTATTTGGGCCAATTAGTTTCCTTTCAGGCGACACAAGAAGCGGAACTCACGCGTAGAATGCAAAACGCTTGGAGGAGATTTTGGTCCATGAAAGAGCTTTTGAAAGGCAACCTGCCTATGTCTTTGAAACGCCGACTCATGGACATGTGCATCCTCCCCATCCTCACATATGGTGCTCAAACCCGGTCTTTGACCGCAGATCAGAAGTCCAGCCTCGGGGTTTGTCAACGAGCAATGGAGCGCGGCATTCTCGACGTAAAACTCATAGATCGAGTCAAAAATGCTACACTGCGCTCTAAAACACAAATCGCAAATGTGTCCCAAAAAGCAGGCAAATTAAAATATGACTGGGCCGGTCATGTCTGTCGAATGTCTGACGATCTTTGGGCCAAAACTACCACTTTGGGGTCCCAGATCGAGAGAGGACTCGCGGCAGACCAAAGATTAAGTAGCAAAACGATCTTAAACTATTTGATAAAGAATGGGTAACAACAGCTCTCGATAGAGAAAGGTGGAAAGAGGGTAGGGAGGCCTTTGCCCTGCAGTGGGACAAGTTAGGCTGCAAATAATAATAATAATGTCACATTATATTGACAGAACTTTGATCACAGTTCTGGTTGAGCGTCTCTCAAATTCCATCATTTCATACATGAGCGGTTTAACGTGAAATCAAAATAGTTGTCTCCTCAACTCACATTTCATTTGAAATGATAAAATTTGGTTTATTTCAGTCTCGAATGAGTATTGGATAGTTTTAGATATTTTTGATTTAAACAAAACTAAAGTTATGGATAGCTATTTGAATGGATATATAAAAAAGTTTCGAAACACGTGGATTCATAAACTAATAATTACTGCCGGTTCTGAAAAGGGATTTGTTATTAAAGTTGTTCGTGCCTCGTGCTACGTAGTCTACTTAATACATTATGTACCTTACGTAAACGTATACGAAGAAATATATAATAATATTGCCTCCGTGGTTCAGTGGCTATATAGCGTATGCGTCTGCTGATCGGAGGTCCTGGATTCGATTCTGGGGTCGGGCAAATGTGTTACTGAATTTTTGCGAATTCTCAGTAGCAGCACGGAATCTGGTGATGTACACGGTAACGGCAATAGGCTAGCCCCCTTTACGGGGGAGTTGAAAATGCATGGCGAAATGTAGGTGTGATATTACACCTCTGCCTACCCCTTCGGGGATACAGGCGTGAGTCTATAAAAAATATATAAAAAAAATGATATTTTAAACCCTTACGAAAAAATACACAACACAAACTCCTCTTCACATGCTTGCCACAGCTAGTACTCAACAATTAGCTATCGAACATCATAAAAAAGTAATCACTTAATTAATTCCGACAGTCATTTGCCCCACCCAGTAATCACCAGAGTTCTTATCAAAAAGTTGTGCCTAAAAAGTACACATTAAACTATAGAAACGGAAGGTATTATTCGCCCAAATGGCCAATTTGGCACTATTTGGCAGATATAATTGGCGGATGGCACCGTAAAATAGCTCTTTTTGCGCAGTGTACTATGTAATTTAGAAGATTAATTTGCAAATGCGCTCACGGGATCATGAAATTTGGCACGATTGTACTTACTGGTGTTTCAATGTTTTATACAAGACAATAGATTATAGTGATAACAGATATTGGATAAACAAGGAGGAAACTCTGTGGCTGCATAAATATGCAATGGTGCATTGGCTTTGAGTTTTTAACTGTGATGTCTTTCTAAATGAAAAAGAAAAGAAAGAAAATCTCAATTTATTACATTTAGGTACATGCTCCAATGTAACAGAATGAACACATAAATTAACTTAAAGACTAACCTAACATAAATAAAATCGGTTTCCAACTCAGCATAATGAGATGGCATTATGCTGAGTTGGAAACCGATTTTAACACAAGATGGCACTGATATTCTGTAGGGACCGTTAATACATATAAATAAATAGAATAAATATTATTATATAATTGACATACATTAATAAGCTGTACAGGTGATATAACTAAAATAAATATTACTCAACAATCGACATCTTGTGTCTAACTAAAAAATCTGCTTGTGTCTAACTCTTCGGTGATTATAAATGCATAAAAATAACATGGTATTAAACTGAAGCTACTTTTAATATAGCTTCTTACTTACTTGAAGATAACCCATAACACCCATATTACTAGCACCTCCAAGACAAGTATTTAAAGATAATATTCCACCTTTCTAATAGTATTAACCTTTAAAGGCAGTAATGAAATATTACTAATACAGGTAGTATTTATACAGCAGTATAGAAGGATCCATGTTCTGAAGATTACATAGGTGTAATAAGACGTAGATAATACGCTTAACATAAGTGCAAATATTATTACGATCCGTCTGCTTCATTAACACTTCATGTGAGTTTGCTGTGAAAAGAAAACTCTTTACGTAATATTTCTTGCATAAAATTATTGCCTGTCTATTTTCTTATATTATTAGATTCGCAACGCGGTTTTACTCACCACACTTTGTCCGTTAAATCGTGGTATAGTTTTGTTTACCTCTACCATGCATACTCTTTGCGTTTCTTTAGCTTCCAAGGTTTATCGCGTGGTGTTACTTTACCGAGTCTAATTCATTAATCTGAGCTGTCGTTACATATATTAGGCCGTCAAGACAAACAAACCCATCAGCTTAATTATAAGAGTATAGATAGCTGTGTCTTATGATCACGCCCGCCGATGTTAGCCAAATAAGGGTCCTAGGGAGATGTTACGTAGCTTGTCTTCATCATCAGCCTCCAAGAGTCCACTGCTGGATATAGGCCACTCCAATGGCACGCCACTGAGCCCGATTTTCAGTATTTCGTGTCCAGCCGCTTCCAGCCATTTTGCGTATATCGTCACTCCATCTAGCCAGACGGCGCCCCATACTACGTTTGCCAAGGCGCGATTTCCACGCTAGAACACGGATACTTGAACGGTTATCGGTTCTTCGACAAATGTGGCCGTAGCCTTTATTGATTGGACTGTCAACTACAAATATTTTCTAAATCCGATTCCGTCTCTGCTAAACTTTACCTAAGCAAATTTATGAACTGAATTACACTTTCTTTGATACAGACGTAACACATTTAAATATAGAGACTACACCTCTCCTAGTCTATGCTAGCCCCGAAAATTGCCTTAGAACATGTGAATTCCTTGTATCAGCATTGAACAATAATATCCTAATGGAGGAAATAACATTGAATTAATAACATTGGTTTATGCTCTAGTTTCTAATTTCATTATGTGCCTGTCAGTAACAGACCACTATGCAACTAATAATTTGAAATAATATGTCATATATATCATGCCATTTTATCCATTTCCGCATAAATAATAAGTACAAACGTAATTACAAGCTTCTATATCCTTCTTCAAGGATTTCTCGGAACCAAGACTAATAGGAATCGATGTATCGGTAGAAATCGCCGTAATCTTCTTGTATTATATTTTATTTTGTGTTGAGTTACTGAGCAAAACAAAAATAAAATTCTTCATAATCATGACCATTAACTATATCGTTAAGAATATTCTGACCCAATGTCAAGTTTGAGGATGATTTGATGAAAATATTATTATTATAACCGAATGTCTAGACTAATGTATTTAAAGTATATCTATTATGTTTGTAATATTGATAGTACTTTGTTGTGTTGTATCGTGTGAGATCACTTAAAACAACAAATGCTTGTGAGTCTGTTGTGCACAATAATTGATCTTTTGATAAAAACTTAAGAAGTAACTAATCAATGAACGTATCTTCGTTTCATGGGAATTCGTCTAACTCTGCCAGTTTCGTTTACCACTCGAAGGCCCCTGACATGACCTTACGATTCCTCTTATGTGAGAAATACTGAGACTGGTTCGGCGTTACACCGAAACCAAAGGTTCTAGGCGACTTGGAGCAGGAAAATGGACTGTATTAGGGCGAGTTCTGGGTCGCCTAGAAAGGAATAAGGGAAGAGGATGTAGGATTGGAATGGGAGAGATGATTGTGAGTGGGTATAGGATATTCCAAGGACGGAGGGCACTTACCTTGTACGGCGATCTTCTACGTCTCAGAAGGGCAGTCTCCTGGTGTTTCGGGATGAAGCTGCTTGATTCACTGCACTACACAAATCACTTCCACTTGCGAGCGGTTTATATAAGCGGTAATGATTATAGTGGGAGCGGCGTGGAGCGGTACGGTATAGCCGACACGTATATAGCGAATCGAATGTTCTAGCCTGTCTCTCGCGTCGACGATCGCCGCGACCAATCCGCGAAAGGCGTGCCCCTCCTTTGGGAATGGGAGACAGGGACGGATATATGGTATCGCTCGCACTAGACAAGCGTGGAACGATTGACGTTGATGCGATTAGTTATAGATAGGAAGGTAGATGGCGCTACCATATCCCCCCGGCCCTAAAGAGTTGCCTTTAAAAAAAATAGAATTGAACTTGGCTATGTTGGGTGTACTACCGCATAACCCATCAATAGGCTAAAACAGCGATATGATAATAAAATTAATCTAAATTAACTTTAGCGAAAACTACAAACGCAATAATAGCGAAAACTACTAACTAAATACTTAAACTAAGAGGTAGATCCAACTTCAGGCTAGATCTCACTGAGTTGGAAGCGGACAGAGACGTACAACAGGGCGCATGTAGCTCCCCTTAGCGGTTTTCACGGTAACAACGCGGGTTGTACCGTCCGTGGAAGTATGCAATTTCTCTACGATGGCTAACGGCCATGAAAGCGGCGGAGCATTATCATGTATTATGACGACCAACGTACCCTCCTGTATAGGGGATGCAGGACTATTCCACTTGGATCTAGCCTGAAGCTGGTGTAGATATTCCGCACGCCAGCGCCGCCAGAACGACTGCACGAGTTTATCCAGCAGAGTATGTCTCTGGAGCAAGCTTGAAGAGTCTGCTTCAGGAGCCGGATATGACGATAATGGCACTGTGTTCAGAAAATGTGCAGGGCTTAACGCGGATAGTTCTGCAGGGTCACTACTCAATGCCGTGAGCAGACGCGAGTTGATCAGTGCCTCAACTTGTGCAAGGACGGGGTAAGGGTTAAAAGCTCTTCGTAAGATAGGATCTGTTGACCTATAACTTTGAAGAGACGCGCCTTAATTACTTCGACCATGCTTTCCCAACATCCACCGAAATGTGGAGATGCTGGCGGAATAAACTTCCAGTCAATATGATCTATGGAAAGTTCTTCCTGAAGACGAGTACGATAACCCGCGACGTGATTGAAACAAGTAGCGGGAACAAGTTCAATCAATTTAATAACGCGGTTGGCGACAAAAGTCTGCCAGCGGTGAGGAGATGAATAAATCCAAGCGAGCACTACTTTGGAGTCGGAAAATGCGTATATTTTATTAATGGGGTAGTGGGGCAAAACTGTGTCTTGAACCTTGCGGAGCAACTGAGACAGCAGAAGGGCCGCGCACAACTCCAGTCTTGCAACCGAAATGGTTTTAACAGGCGAGACCTTGGACTTGGCACAAACTAACTGCACCGAGTAGTTAGAACCAATGCGGACTTGCAGATATACGACTCCGCCGTAAGCACGCTTGCTGGCGTCAGCGAAACCTATTAAGTTGATGGTACATCCATCTACCAGCCCAAGATGACGCGGAATTTTTCATCATCATTTTTCATCCCACTCACACTTTGATAGCCAAAGCTCTTTGATCAAGAACTTGGCGTACAAAATTGTAGGAGCCACAAAACCTATTATGTCCCATAGTCGAGCCACTGTGGACAGCATAGTGCGTTTGGTGCACTTATCATCTGGTGGTGAGACGTCAAACCGAAAACTATCGCAGGATTTGTCCCAGCGTAAACCGAGAACCTTATGCGGTACAGACTTCTCAAACTCAATGTCTGGAGAAGCCTTATGAGAATCTGGTATGCGTGCGAGAACCTCCTTAGAGTTGCTTGTCCATTTGACAAGATCAAACTGGCCTCGCTTGAAAAGCTGATTAAGCTCTTTACAAAGCGAAATTGCTAGCGGAGCGGATATGACATTACAGGCAATGTCATCCATGTACAAAGCGGAAGAGGCAACAGCCGCTGCGGCGGGAAAGTGATCGCCTTCATCAGCGATCAACTGGCGAACAACTCGTAACGCGTGATATGGGCTAGACTTGAGTCCAAAACAAACACGATTGAACTGATACACAGATAAAGGTTCTTTCTTGTCAAAACGATAAAAGATCCGTTGAAATCTACGGTCAGATTCGCGAACGCCGATATTGAGAAACATTTGGCGGCAATCAGCTGACAGAGCGATTTGGAAAAGACGAAACTTTATTATGATGTTAAATAAATCACCCTGTAGATTGAGGCTGGCATGCAGAATGTCATTAATCGACTGACCCGATGTAGTCTTACAACTAGCGTCTAAAACCACACGAAGTTTAGTAGAGGTTTTATCTTCGCGAACTACGCCGTGATGCGGGATATAATATGAGGGCAGAGAGTTGCCCTCGTTGTTTACAACTACACTCAAAAAACTTTTATCTATATAGTCACGAATGACGTCATTATAGGCGCAGCGTAACTTAGGTGATGCATCAAGTTTACGTTCCAAACAATGGAAACGTCTGAGCGCAGCAGCGTACGAGTCGCCTAACGAATAAGGGTCACCACAGAATGGCAACGCCACAACGTATCTGCCACTGTCGTCACGAACAGTGGTAGCGCGGAAATGTTCTTCACACTCGAGATCTTTACGGCTCATCGAGGGCGGTGCGGTAACCTCTTCCAGCTCCCAAAATCGCTTGAGAAGAGAATCAATATTGTTTTCTTGAAGAACAGAACAACAGCAAGACGTAACGTATTGAGAAGTATGTAATGTAGGTACGGTACCCATAATCACATACCCAAATACCGTCTCAATAGCGGGCGGTAAGTTATTTTGCTCACTACGTACCACTTTAGTTAGTAGCAAGTGCGGGAATATTGCGGCTCCGATCAAAACATCAATGTCTGCCGGATTCGCAAACTCCGAGTCCGCCAGCGGCAATGACTCGAGGTGTGTGAGAAGCGATACGTCCACATTAGCGTTTGGCAATGTGTCCGTAATACGCTCCTCGATAAGCGAAGAAATGTTAAAATTAATATTCCTATCAAAACGTGAATATATTTTAATATCTACGGAACCCTTGCAATGTTTTTCTGATCCGCCTATCCCTTTGACGGTTGAGTTAGTATTTTTAAAGTTATTCCACAATCCGAGGCGTTTGAATAACTCAAACGTTATTAAATTGGTCTGAGATGCGCTATCTAGCAGACAACGTACCATGTGCGGCGACCCATTAACATCATATACGATAACTTGCGCTGTCGCTAACAGAACAGGCTTAGACGTCATACACTGCGTTTTGGCCCTGCGCAGATCATTATAGATGCGCGAGTGCCGTCCTCGCGTGCGCGTCGCCCGCGCAATGGACGTCGTACACAACGATACTTCGCCCTTATGCGTGCAGGGGGAAGGCACCGTGGCCTGCACCTGTGACGTAAGTGTGTCAAGGTTAGCGGCTTGGCTTGACAACGGGTTATCTTTATCGAAATGTAGCAATGAATGATGTTTTTTATTGCATAAGCGACACTTTGTCTTACTAGAACAATTACTTGTTTTATGTTTTATGCTTAAGCAATTAATGCAAGCTTTGTTATCTTTTACGCATTTAAAACCAGCGGTTGGATTTAAATTATTAAAGATGGGACACTTATATAAATGGTCGTGCACCACATTACTGCACAGACACTTCTGTGAATTATTACTATTAGATTCCGAGCATGTTACGTAAGATTGCCGATCAGGGACCGAGTTATTATTACTATTTCGCGATTTATTCAACCTTTGTTTGTTGCTGTTAGTGTTAGACGGGCCAGGTGAACCAGACTGCGTATTATGAAATATTCGACACTGATCTTTGATGAACGAAATAAAACTATCTAGTGTAGGTATTTTATTATTGCGTTCCGTCATCTCGAATGCGCGAATTGTATCAGTGTCAAACTTTTTTAAAGCGAGTTGAAGCAACATAAAGTCGGAAAGATCTTCTAATTTTAAGTTCCTAAGAGAATTAACCGCGGTTACGAAGTTATCAATAAACAGCTGGAAATTCGCGACAGACGCGTTGCCGGACAGTTTGAGATTTAAAGCTTGGTCAAAGTAAGTAGCCGCTAGGACGCGCGTGTGCTGATATCTATCAAGTAGTGACTGAAATATGACCTGATAATTTTCAGCACTGGGTGTGACACCTGCAAATACGGACTGGACCTTCGGTGACAGTTTACCTATTAAATAGTACAACCTGTCAGCATCTGTCAGAGAACCATTATCGTGCACTGTAGACTTAAAGCTCGCATAGAATAACGGCCAATTTCGTATATTTCCGTCAAACGACATAATCTCGATTGGCGGTAATTTCGGCTTGCGGGCCGCGGCGACGCGCTCTGCTGAACATTTACCCTCCAATTGCGATTGTATACGCTTAATAATACAATAAAGATCTTCGAATGAGGTGTACGCCTGATATTTCGGTTTTTCATCAGGATTGATAGAAAGTAATCTTGCGTTATAATCGTCTAACAACTTATGAAAATCTGTTCGAATATTATCTACTGTCATACAATAACTGAGAAATGCTTCGCTATTACTGTCGGAAATAGATGCGGTTTTTGAGCGTTCATGGATGTTTTGAATACGCTCAAATAAAATATTGCGTTTTGCTTCTAAGATTGTCATCTCTTTGTCTTCCGACACGCGTGACTTCTTTTGTTGTGACATGCTTACGTAAGTTTATACTTACGTAAGCAGATATTCAGATATTCTTATTTTGTTTCGTTCTCATTAGCTTATGCTAATGAGAACGAAACAAAATAAGAATATCTAATGTACCTATTATTTTACCTAAGTAGGCTAAGTAGGCAACACTTTAGAACTGTGGAATTAAAAGTTGCTCAAAATATGAGATTTACAAGACAACTATGATAGTTCCAGAAATAATAATTGAGTAAGTAGGTAGCTACATAAAAGTTTACCTACTGATGCGGGCGGAAACAACCATGTGACGGTTATGTGAATATATTAGCAGTATAGCTAGGTGCTATAACTGCCTAGGTATAGCGATATAACGTATAAAAAGGTAAATTAATCCGACTCGTATGGATCAAAAAAATGGTTCGGCGATACACCGAAACCGTAGGTTCTAGGCGACTTGGAGCAGGAAAATGGACTGTATTAGGGCGAGTTCTGGGTCGCCTAGAAAGGAATAAGGGAAGAGGATGTAGGATTGGAATGGGAGAGATGATTGTGAGTGGGTATAGGATATTCCAAGGACGGAGGGCACTTACCTTGTACGGCGATCTTCTTCGTCTCAGAAGGGCAGTCTCCTGGTGTTTCGGGATGAAGCTGCTTGATTCACTGCACTACACAAATCACTTCCACTTGCGAGCGGTTTATATAAGCGGTAATAATTATAGCGGGAGCGGCGCGGAGCGGTACGGTATAGCCGACACGTATATAGCGAATCGAATGTTCTAGCCTGTCTCTCGCGTCGATGATCGCCGCGACCAATCCGCGAAAGGCGTGCCCCTCCTTAGGGAATGGGAGACAGGGACGGAAATATGGTATCGCTCGCACTAGACAAGCGTGGAACGATTGACGTTGATGCGATTCGTTATAGATAGGAAGGTAGATAGCGCTACCAGAGACCAATGATAATGCGGCTTCTTAAGGACTTCAAATGGCACAAAACTGATCACGCATCCAAGTGTTGTCCTGTTTAAAGTTGCTTTTCATTGCCAAACTATAAGGAACGACGAGTCGCACGCTACAATAAACACAAAAGTATTTACTTTTTTAATTCTATTCATTCTAGATTACTGTATTTACTTCATCGTGAATTGGTAATGAGCTTAATGAAGTATTACTTATTGATTTCAGTAACCCTGTTTGTAATTCAAATTGATAATAAACGATTTCTGGGATCATGAAAAATTAAAACAATATGCTTTCGTAATAATCTTGAGCACTTAAGGCACAGGCTGGGAAAAATAAATTCTCTAAGACGAATTTCTTCGACAACTACCTATGTGTTTATTATTTAACTAGAGGATGCCCGCCGCTACACCCACACATTTTTATAAATTCAACTATTTCTGGCCGTTCCCTTGGGTATTTGGGAAAATCCCTTCTTCGTGCACCGCTACGGTGCCCTTGGGAACATGAATGCCAAATTTCATCTTCCTGCGCCGACTTATGCGAGTCAATCAGTAACGCAAGGATTTTATACACACAGATTACGTTTTTTTTTTCATGTTGACCTAATTACCGTTGCTAACCGTTTGATATAATACCTGAGGCGGTGCGTACTGGAATTTTAAATACTCATTTAACGTTTTTATTTAATTACGATCCTTTGTTGTTGAAATTTTTAAATGTGTACACCAGTTGACCGAAAGGTTCGCAAAGTAGGTTAAACGGATATTATATTTTGCGAAATTTTTATCACAAATCAGCTCACTGTAAGCGTTGAACGTAATCTGTATTTTTTCGTAACAAAATGAGCATACATTTTTAATCCCGATTTCATACTTCAATTATGAAGGTATTAACATTTTTTTTTTTATGAAGGTCTATACTGTGATATAATGGTGAAAGTAAAAGTAAAGCATTTATTATCACATGATAACATAACTTAGTTCATATAAGTTAACGTTATTTTATCTCGTAGTTTCGAGATTAACCTTCGGTTATGTATTGTGTAGATTATGTATCAGGCTTCACACGCAAGTGTATCAAAAATTATTATTTTTGTGACATTGGCTCTCTTTAAATCGGTTATTTGAAATTATGATTAAATTCACATATTTTATTGGCAACGCAGACTGTCTGTATATTGGTATGTCTCAATTACGTGTGATGGGGGTTCGGTAGTTAGACATCGAAATTTTACGATTCACAGATTTTTAGTAATATAGATTTTCGTGTTTGTTTTCTTATCATAGGTATCTTATGCTAATATATAAAGCTGATGACTTTCTTTGTTTGGTTAAACGCGCTAATCTCAGAAACTACAAGACTGATTTCAAAAATCTTTCAGTGTTAGATAGGCAATTTATCGAGGAAGGCTATAGGCTACGACCCACGGGAAGGGAGTAGTAGCCTTAAATAACGCGAGTGTAACCGCTGGCTTATCTAGTGTTAAGTGAATTAGAAATAATTCACTTTGCAGTAATTGACAAGATCAAAAAAAAATATCAAATGGAATCAGGCATTTGTTTAAGGTCAACCACGGGATGAACTGTTTTATCAAAAAGCTGATCCTATTAGCTTTGAGCACCCAAACTTTAAAAAAGCTATTTTGACAGAATATTTGCTTTCAACATATTGAGTGCAGTCCTCGACAACCCAAAGTAAGACTTGTAGCATTTTTCTGACCAAATCAGACCTTGTCAAAGGTTTTACAAAATGCCAGCAAAAGCATGGAGTGGTAAGACTTATTACGCTGATTTTTTTTATGCTTGTCCATCCATCCATGAACTAGACAGCAACAAAGTAGCTCAACCTCACAAATCTATGTTCGTCGCCGTCTAGTTTCATAGGCATTAGCTTGCCACTTAGTCTACGACCCGTTATTGTCACCATTTATTTGATCTAAAACCCAATAGTTAAACCTCACATTTCAAAATAAGCTTTCACATATTGTGTAAACGTGATTGACATTAAAGGCCGGTTTCAAACTAGAGTATTTTTCTGCGCGTATACGGTCTTTTCTGCATACGCGCGCTACATTATGCGCTTCAAAATACCGGACTCGCGTAAATGGGCATATTTCGGCGTGATCACTCGAAACGGTAGTGATATGTTGTCAGTGTCAACATGGATTTTGACGGCTCGTGTTTATACGAGTTTAGAAGCGCGTCAACCCTCGTACGAGTTGTGCGTGTGCCAAAAGGCGCGCCTATACGCGTTTACAGGCGCTTCCGAAAACGAGCTTATACGCGCGTATAAAACGCTAATCTGAAACCGCTCTAAATTGTAGTGCGGTAGGTTAATATACGTCGTATCTGTCTATCATTGTGGTATCTCTATCAATTTAGACTTTAGAATATATTTGGTAAAACTTTGACCTTTTGCCATATCGTCGATAATCTAAACTCAGACTAGTTGATCGGATTCGGGCATCTAATTGCCTTCGATTCAATCAGAATATGACGGGAAACATAAATTAAATGGCTCGTGGTATTATTTCTAGGCGTCGTCAAAACATTAGCATTGGATTTGTAATATGAATTTACATGTATATTTTGTGGAATGCTACAAAATGAACGCTGCGAAATATGAGGCTTGAGAGATATTAAGCAAGAGGAAGACCAAGTAATATGGGATCAGAACTGACAAAAGCTACAAAATGAATAAATTAGATTTTAATTTGATCGTTTTACATGAAGGTTAGAAGTAAGAACAAGCAAATTAAATGCTCCCTTTTGTATTCATCAAATCGTATGATTTAGTCCCGGTTCCTAGTATGCTGAAACCGGGATTTTGACGGATCCATGAAAATGCAGTCTATATGAAAGTCCGTCAAAACGCCAAATCCGATGTTTCTGATTCAGGTTAAGTCAAAGTCAAAATCATTTATTCATTTGGGTCACAATGTGACGCTTATGAACGTCAAAATAATAAATTTATGAAACAATTACTTAAAGACTCTACATTTACATTTACTGCCACGTTCGCAAAGCAAGGGCGTAGAACCATGAGAAAGAACGGGCAATAAAACTCACGGTCACTCTTTTTCATCGCCAGGTTTTGCATAATACACATAATTTACATTTTGTAAGGTGCTGCAACTGTTACACCTTCTATATCACTTGTATATATTTACTTTACACAATAATACTCAAGCATAATTTTAATTTTGGTGTTCATTTAGTTAGCCTCCTCAGAATAGACATGGTGAAACAGGAGCATCCACTTATATTATCTTAATATATAAAATCCTTGCGTTACTGACTGACTGACAGACACGCAACAGCCGAAACTATTGGGCGCAGGAAGCTGGAATTTGGCATGTATGTTCCTTGGGGACCGTAGGGGTGCACTAAGAAGGGATTTCTCGAAATTCCCACGGGATCGGCTTAAACGGGTAAATTAAAAAAAAAATACAGGTGTAGCTGCTGGCGTCCTCTAGTATACATATATTAATAATTGTTGTGTGTATGTATAATGTTAATTTCTAGACCTTCATGTAAGATCTACTAACTCAACGGTAGCTTATTTTGCTCCTTCCGAGAACCGGGCTCTAGGGGTCGCGTCATTTTAGATAATGCTTGTTGACGTTTTGAATTTTACAAGAATTTTATTATTTACAATATTATAGACTTACGCTTGTTTACCTGAAGAGCTAGGCAGAGGAGTAATATTACACCTATATTTTGGTCCCACACTATAAGGGGCAAGCCTATTGCTGTAACCGGGCACTTTGCCGAACTCCGTGTTGTTACTGGGAATTCTGAAAAATCCAGTGACACTTTTGCTCGACTCGGGTATCGCATTCGGGACCGTCCGCAGACTCATACATTCATTGGACCATGGAGGAATTTTGTACAATATCCTCATACATTTTAAATTTAACTAAATACTTTTAGAAGATTGTTTATTAAGATAGACATCCGACAAAAACTATATTTTGGCCAAAGAATATTTGCCCTCGATGTGTCATGGTCAAATCGTTAGATTTGCAGTTTCAAGAAATGGCCGGTTAAAATTGGTCATGTTGTTGAATCTTGCCTGATTCTTCTCACGTAGCTCTACTTTCTGAACAGGCATTTTTTTTTTCAATGCTCATTTATTTTAATATGCATTTAAAGTTACTTTTTTATTTTTATTTGTTCGACCTTCTGACGTGTCTAAAAAATTTAAACAGTTTTATGGAAATAAACAAAATTATTTGAGTTTGAGTTTGAATCATAAAATCCATCCGGCATACTTCGACTTGTCTTCGTGTTGTAAACATACAAAAGGCTCAAATAAATATGTCTGTATACATCATACAATTTATTTAAATGTGCGTACGTTAGCTAATTTAATGTTTTCAAACCGATAACACCGTTAATAAAACACTATTTGTTTTCCTCTGACGTTTCGAACAACCTACGACGGACGTGGTCGCGGAGAGACCACTGTAGGTATTTGCAACTGATTTATACCATAAATTACCTAATTGACGCGATCAAGACACGTTAAATTAACTGGTCTGGTATTCTATAAAATCAAACTATTGGATACTTATAATCAATTGTATTATTGAGTTTATGTTATTAACAGCTATTATTATATACAATAAATGTGGTAAACTGTGAGCGCGGTGACCGCACCCACATTATATTATTATTGGTTTCCGATATGGCTTAGCAATTAGGATTACATAAATACTTGCACTGTACAGTTTAGTTATATGCATGCGGTATGAATACGAACCTAATACACATAATTTTACAGAATAAAACGTAATTAAATCTGTATCTCGTCTAAACTTTTCCGAAATTACGAATGTAATTTAATAATTCATTATTTTCGTATGAGTGTATAGCAAACTCTGGTGTCAGACTTATAAGACCAATTGAAGGCCTCAGATATGGTCTAAAGACTCTAAAGCTTCTTCAGTGTAAGTCTAGATCGGAGGTCGATGACTTTACGAGTCCTTGTAAAGTACGATAGCGCTCTGATGAAAATGCTACAAGCTATCGCCAATCTTAATGCAAACCATTAAAAGAACCGATGAATATGAAAATAGACCCAGAATATAAATCAGCACAAATAAAAAGTACAATCTAAGGTTATACACCTAATTATAATAATATAATATTTTATACTATGTAATCTAAATTATACATCACCATGGTTCTAGCATTATACCGTTTGTATCCAAAACTTTCGCTTCGTAGCCCAGAGCTCGTTTTCTAGCCTAAGCCGATTTAACCACAGATCAGTCGCTCTATGGCAAAATCTAAAAGTTTTCTCTGTCAATCGAAGACTAAGTAGATTTAAGTGAAGGTCAGTCGCACCATGGCAAAAGCTACCTTTTTCGTTTTTCCACAGAGCGACTGACCTCCGCAACCTAAAGACATTGACGTTATGCGTATTATTATTTATTTCGTACGTGAGACACTCAGAAAGTTTTGCGACACAAAAAAAAAATTTCTATAAGTAAATATATTTTTCTTACATCTTTTCAAAATACTCTCCACCACCTCTATACAAAGTTTCATGCATCTGAACCAGTTTTCGAAACACTTCTTCCAATCCGCCGTAGACACCTCGTTTACAGCCTGCTCGAACGCTGAGATCAGATCATCCGGCGACGAAAATTGTGTCTCTTTAAGCTGATTTTGTTATTGTTGGGAATAAGAAGAAGTCACACGGTGCTAGGTAAGGGCTGTTAGGAGGGACCCAGGAGTTGGACCGGTTTGCTGTCTAGGAAGTCCCTCGTTTTGATTGCGGTGTGGGCGGGCGCATTATCGCGGTTGAGCAGTAGCCCGCGGAGCCCTGTGTCTTATTAGTTTTTTTTCTTCGTTAATCTGTCTTGTTCGTTATTTAGTCCTATGTCCGTGTGGTGACGGATTAAGAATACGGAATGTCACCACCCCATATCATCCCATGGGTGTCGTAAGAGCCGACAGAGGGAGCATATCATGCAGAGAACAGCACTGTAAGAGAAGGAAAACTTGATACAAACCCTATACCAACCCGTTTGGCCAGCGTGGTATAGTAGGCCAATTCCTCCTTTCAAAGGGGAGGCCTAGTCCAGCAGTGGACTGTGGAGTTAAAGGCTGATGATGATGAACCAGTCAAATTGAAAAAGCTCGCAATCAAAATCTTCCCCCCGCTTCAAGGTCACTTTACTTTGGTAGGCGTTGATTTGTTTTGAAACACCCAAATCGTTGACTGGCGCTTTGTTTCTGGATCGTATTGATAAATCAAGGATTCATCACCTGTAACGATGTCGTAAACACGTCGAGACCAGCCTGCTTCAAATTTGTCTATCATGTCACGGCACCATTCAACCCTTGCCTGCTTCTGAACATCGGTGAGGCTGTGCGGCCCCCAGCGTGAAACTTTCCTCCGCACCCTTAGATGCACGTGTAGAATTTTGTGAAGGCTTCCTGATCTCATTTGCAGTATATGTTGAATCTCTTAATATGTAACTCGTCTATTGTCTTGGGTAAATTTTATCACTGCTAGCACGTTTTCTTCCGTAACAGCCGTCAAAGGGCGACCACTTCTTTCTTCATCCCCCAAAGTTAGCCGACCGCGCTTAAATTCATTATACCAACGATACCTTAGGCCTTAGGCCTTCATTGATGAATGCCATTTGAAGTCTATCGTACGATTCGTCCAGTTTCAGATGACATTTAAAATCGTAAAAAATCATAGCGCGAAAATGTTCTCGACGCAAATCCATTTTTCAATGAGACACGGTATTTTTTTTATGGCAATAGGCGGCAAACGAGCAGACGGATTGCCTAATGGTAAGCAATTACCGCCGCCCGTGGACACAAGCAACACCACAAGAGTCACAAGTGCCTTGCCACTCCTTTGGGTTGGGAAAAGGGATAGGATGAGGAGTGGGATGAGGGAGAAGGAATAGGGAATTTTAATAAGCTCGCAGAAAATGTGAAGGGAAGTTTTGAATTTAGAACGTACCTATTTTTACTTAAAAGTAATCATATTCTTAAATAAGTTATAACTGGCCAGTCCCACATACATAAAAACTTTTTCTCGCAATACTTTTTGGGTGACCTGGTATATTGAGCAATAACGAATTACCTTTCGATAATACAAGATTATTAACCCCGCAGACAGAACCACGGGGTGTCTATAATAAAAGGTAATTGATACGATTTCGGCAGACTCACCTATAAAGATTCTTCTCTCTAACAGATTTCTTTGTAAACATGACATCGGAGTCTTTGACCTCTGCTTGAAATATTTTTTTAGTTGAGATATGGTTACAGACGTATACAAAATTCATGTTAATAATAGTAATGGCTGAAAGATAAAATAGTTATTCGTAACGGTGTTATTTGGGTACTTCATTGACACCTTAGCGTTATTCTAGTTGCTATAGGGCGTTGGTCTTGAAGCACGGTCTTTTCTAGTCTAACCATATTACAAAGAACGACTACTATTAGGCCTTCGTCACGCAAATGAAACGTGTAACATTCTATGAGACCAGTGTCGGGGATGTCAGCTTGCCAACTCTGTGAGCCACGGTAAGAGTCTTCTACTTTGCAGGTCAATGGTTCTCGCTTACATATTAATGAGAGTTATGTGCCCACTACGGCCATTAACGAGGCGAATGATAATTAACAACTTATTATGCATACATATTTAGAGAGTGCTTTATTTGTCAATCACTCTGTAACGCTACAATTTTATATTCCTATACAGATCTTGTTTTTAAAGACTTATCTTTCAAAAGAAAACCAACCTCAATTCCAAGATAAGGATGGGTTGATAATTGAGATGAATTCCAAGAAGAAATCCTTCTTTAACATTAAGGGCTCTTTTTTGAATTTGTTACAATTGCCTTAAAAACTTCCTTGACATGTCAAGTTATGATGATAGATTATTAAATTGATTACGTAAATACGATATGTAGGAGAAACATGACAATTTTGGCTCTTTTTCCTACAATTCGTCAGCGCCCTTTTCGTGTCATCTGTACGCGAAGCAACCACATCAAAATGACTAGCGTCACCACAATTACTATAATCACATTTTGTGAGTACTACAACGCACTGTGGGAAACCGCAGTGACATTACAAACTCATAACTACAGCTTGACCATATTTTATAGCGATAGTGTTATAAGGTACGTGAAAATCGAGCCTTAATCTATTCAAAAATAATTTAGACTAGTGATCTATATTTATAAAATCCAAGGAGCATTCAATCCGAAATCTCGAAAACTGCTAAACATATAAATATGAAATTTGGCAGGGAAGTAGTTCATACATACTAGGCGTTCACTAAGAACGGATTTTTCGAAGAGCAACCTCTTCCAACGATTAAGGGGGTCTTAGGGCTCTCGAAAGTTGGTATGAAAGTTAAGATATAATTAATAATCCGAGGGCGAAGCCTCGGTAAACAGCTAGTCTAATATAATCTTATCAGCCTAATCAGTTTGTCATATCTATTAAATAAACTATACACTTCTAAATATTTTAATAGTAGTAAGACAGAAATAAGAACGACGTAAGTGAAACATATAAAGAACAAGGTTTCAAACGCCACAATATATTATATCACCGAATCCTTCAATAAAATACACAAGAAATGAGCATTTATCGAAAAGAGCAACTTCACAGGTCATTTAAAAAGAAAAAGGCGTTTCACCATCAAAAGAGTTTCCGAAGACGTAAACCCGTCATGAAAGGGATACATACTATTGTGTACGAAAAAATAAAAATCAAAACAAAAAGTTTGCGCGAACATGTCGACTGCGGTTCAAAGCCAACTTTTATTGGTTTTATTCCAAGTATCGAAGTTTTCTGTTTCACATATCTATTGGGTGAACCAACTATTGGCCGAGTGGAATTGTATACAGTGAATAGCTTGTTTTACTCGAAAACATCGAATTTCCTCCAGTGTTTTATTGGATTCCATGTTATAACAAGTTTGTAAATAAATTTTCTTCGTTTAGGTACATATCGTTATATAGAGTGAACAATTGTGTTTGGATTAGATTACCACTGGGATCGAGATATTTATGTTAATGCTGTAGATTCGATAACGGTTTTATTCAGCTCATAAAAATATTATAGGAAAGTTTACTTTTGCTGTAACACTCTATTTAATGGCATGAATATCAAATAAAGGAAATAAAATAAACAAGCACCCAAACTAGGGCACTATAATTTTAAGTTGCTTGATTACATAGAAATTAATTGTACTAATATCCTAACACCAGCATACAAATATTTGCTTATAAGGTTATTCTCCATGTTGTAAAACAATTATTTTACCTATAAAATGAAATAAAAAAATATTTTTATTATTCTCATTAATTGTGACGCTAAGAATGTCATATTTCATTATACACTTTTTCATTTAATAATTGATCATTTTTTATATTTCTTTAAGAAGAAAATCCAATACGTTATAAGCACTCTTGAATGAATAATGATTTTGCCAACCACTTTCAAAAGAAAGTTGATGGCATCGTATCACCCTCCCCTAGAACACATTATTATTACTTACGAGTATTTTTAAATGTATTATATCTGATATGGTCTTGCACTGGAGCGAATCTTTTCGCTTCCTTCTTAGTTTTTTCCAGTAGAAGTTTGTAATATTTATCATAATCATTCTTTTGTTATTCCAAGAAAAAGCTATAGCCTATCAATAGTATTATGGAACACAAGAAATCCCATACAAAACAGGATTTATATTACTTCGACTAGAACTCAAACAAATGCACACTCACTGTCCAAAACCACGCAAATATTATTTGAAACATGTTCAAGCCCTTTAAATATTCAGAAGCGATTACTTTAAGCGGAATCTCTAGATACTATTAAAGTAATATATAACAGTACCATGGATTTATTACGGAACCCCTAATCACACGAAGTTACTGTATTTATATTATAGCATTCGTTCCCCCACAGAAAGTTAGGCAACTTGCAAGATGGATATAATGAAAGTCGACCCTTTATTTGAGTTGGATGGTAAACCTTTGTAAATAGACACGGAAGGCATTCCTCTTTTACGCACACATTTAAGAAAGCAGAATGCTTTTGAAGTAGTGTTGGGTATTTGTAGTGTAATGTACGTTGATTAAGATGATAGTATTAAAAATTTTAACATCGTTTGTTATTTTTTGACATCACTTGCACTTATAATAAATCCTGTAACCAACAAACTTGCCACTAACGGGCACAAAGGACACCCGGACTTGTGGATTACCTGTAAGTATCCTTCAGTATAATGACACTGATCTAAGCTGCTAAATATATCGACGCCTTTCTCTTTGAGGTGAGATGGCAGTTGCTTTGTCTTATCTTTCATATCTGGTTAAACTAGAAAGCAGGGGTAGGCCTCCCGCAAGGTGGACCGACGATCTGGTTGAGATCGCGGGAAGCGGTTGGATGCGGGCGGCTCAAAATTGGTCTGTGTGGAGAACCTTGGGGGAGGCCTATGTCCAGCAGTGGATGTCTCTAGGCTGATATGATGAAACTAAAAAGCGGACCAAGGTGAAAGTCTTGGACGAAACCAGGATAGCGGTTGGACAGAAATCTTTTAGGAAAAACAATCCAAGCAACTATTGTAGAGGTTGGAGTACAACAATATCTAAGCAGGCAATATAAACATGATTACTATTACATTCATAGCTATTTGCGACGAGCGTAAGTTTGCCTTCTTAGTAGTAAAAAGGCTGGAGTTTGCCGTGTTTATTCTAGTAGTAATATCAATTTATTGTGATATTTGTTCAAGGGGTCAAAGTCCTGTTGCTACTCGCTCCTTGTAGAAATAGAGACTCATAGTTCTTTAAGCAGCCGGCTCACCTTTTTATAGATCTTGAAAGTAATTTTAAATCAAATCTTTACAAAATTACAACACTTTCCTTAATTATCATTCTAATAATAAAACTGAAAGAAGTCTACTTAGCTTACGACGTCACTCATTTGACACGACGTAATCTCTCTTAAAATTGTTTTATATTAAAGCTTAAATTCTCCAATTATCTTTTGGTCCGTATCCCAATGTTCGCTTATCCATCGTCTCATACCGTTAAATGCTTTCTGCTCACGCAACATTGCCACAGAGTCTAGTTCTGACTTGTATGAATTGTTTCGTTTCCAAAAGCCAAACATTAAAATGCCAACACTAATTCATGCGGCACGTAAAAACAATATGCTATATGGCATCGGAACTGTCGTGGAAGCTTACGTTTTGAAAACCTTTGCGAACAAATTCTTTGTAGTTTCACAATTCCTTTTAATAAAAATGTTTAATGCGTTGCTCTTACAACTATTATTTTGTATTTCAGTAAAATCAGTATTCAAGTCATTACTTAAATTAATCGCACTTCTTTCAACATAAATATCAATTTCCAAAGACATTTTAAGTTAATAATGAAATCTTCTATCTTTTGATATCTTGGACATCAATGCTGGTGATTTATAGTTTACTGTGGGAAATATAAAACATTTCTGCGCAGAACCTTCAAAGATCTGAAGTGTTGGGATAAATGATTAATGTTCCGAGATGTTCACTCTAAACTACAGATTGTCAGACCCGGCATACTTGCAGCAATTTGTCTTATAGGCAAATGGTTTAGACAATTATTTTTTAATTTATTTTGTGAAAGAAGCTCCCGAGGATGTTCGTTAATTTAGAGAAAATGTGCTTCATAAATCGAGAATTTTCTTTTATGTTCGGCGTTTTTAGGTGAGAAGTAAACCTTATCAGGTAAAAAGGAGATTGCTGTAAAAATGTCTGACGTTTTCCCAAATATTTTTCTAACTTTATTATTATTACAATCACTTCCATTGCCGCTCCTGTCGAGGCTTTTGTGTGGGTTATTAAATGACCTTCTTTCATGGAAAACTCTTCGCGATACTCGGCCAATTTCGTCCTTTGTTCCCTTGCACCCACATCCCCTAACGATGACACGATTAAAATTGTTTAAACGCTCCACATTATTTAACGTTACCTGTGTCAGTTTCGCGCTACCCGGCCCGCGCCGACCACTTTATTTTTTCGTTTATTGATGAGATTTTAGGAGCGTGGAATTTTTGGTATAATTTAACGGAGTATAACGTTAGTTCCGATTAATGTTTTGTTGTGCCGGTTTTGTCATCGCAGTATACGTTTTAAAGGAAGTAAGATTAAGTTTTGAAACATACTTTTAACCTCCAGTTTTGGGTATCAGACAATTTGTCCGTCCTATTGTTTGTCTGGGTTAAACTTTGCAATGCCTTAATCGATTTTGATGGGACTTACCCTACAATTTATTGGACTTTTTAGGTAGATATATGACATAATTTGACTAGATAGGTGGCGCTGTTATCCAAATATAAACAATAACCCGACTGTCGGGGAACAGCTAGTATTAATTCTAATGTGATTACTTCTGAAAAATTTATTTAAGTTTTCTTTGCTTCGCAAGGATTGAATACTTCCAACGTATAAAAGGCATTGTAAAAACTTTTAAATTGGAGTTCTTGTGTCCCGTTTGTTCGTTTACTTTTGTATGAAATATTGGAAATAATAAAATTAGATACGTAATGTCTATAATACCTCGTTGTGCTATTTTTGGAACAGTATAATTGGTTAAGATCAAGGGAATATTTTAGGCTACATTGTGCATTTGATAGGTTTTTTCGATTTAGTTATGGAGTATATAAATAAAAAATAATAAGCCGGTATCTCCATAAGACAATATTACCTACACCCACATTTTGCCATGAGTTTTTAGGTCCCACGTAATAGAGGGCGAGCCTATTGCCGTACCGGGCACTTCACCAGACTCCGTGCTGCTACTGAGAATTCGGAATACCTAACTCAATAACATTTCATACACGACCTGGGAACGGAACCCAGGACCTCCCGGTCAGCAGATGCCCACGCTATCTACTGAACTAACTACCAAGGTAGTATATTAAAATAGTTAATCAATTGAGAATCATCGCATAGCCCGTATCCGGAAAGCATGGTAAGCTGATGGTCCTGGCCGCAATGAAGATTTTTGCCAATCTTTATTGGGAGTCAATACACTTATTTACCTTGGGTATACTGGTCTTGTACTATTTTATACTAGTATAGTATACTGGTCATTGGTCTAAGCTATGGATTATCTTTATTTTTTAGATAGGAGAGGTGAGGCGGCAGGTGCTCTGCAGAAAAGCAAATATTCTTTGAAATCTGGTTAAACTAGAAATTAGACAACATCTGAGGAATTCAGTCGGCATACATATTCCGACACCATAATTACAACATTAGACATTAAAATTTTACTTGTACTATAAACGTTTATAAAACACGAATATAGCTTATTTTTTCAGCTCAAAATGCATTTAAATAAGGGCCATAATAAAAAACAAAAGCCAATTACACCAGCTAAACACCAAAACCTTTCAAAATAAACAAAAAAAATCACATGAAAAGTATACAAAATGCACGTCAATGTTTAGACTTTATTAAAATATTCCACAACTAGATTAAAACATCGGCGAGTCTGACGTATTGCATGCTCCATATTTATTAATTCTGTATGTCAAGAGTCCATTAATTAAAAACACTACGGCCCAGTAGAATCAGTAATGAAATATTGTCTATAAACTATGTACGAGATGGAGTACAAATTCGCGTAGATTAATTTAAATTTATAGCCGTATTAAGATTACTATTAATTCTCGGCTAATCTAAGTTTGAAGATTAAAATAAATGGTTTTAATTTGGGCCGGTACGTTTTGTCCGTTATGATAGCTATAGGGTTAATGTTTATGACTGAATATGATGTAGTAATTTTTTACTCTTCTTTTACTGCTTTCGGTTACGGTCAAGGAAATTGGTGGAATATTTTTTGGTGTTTTGGCCTTGTGCTTTAGTACGGTGATGAATATGGCAACTTTAGTTCCAAATTAAAAATATTACAAATATTTTAAGATCCTTGAGGAGGTTTTAATTTTCAACACTGTCCCAAAATTTCAGAATAGATGTGGTAGGATTGACACAATATCTAACGAGGGAGTCTTATAACAATGTAAAGAAGTTATTCTTTAACTGCGAGCTGGTGAAATTACCAAAGTATCATGACCATATTTTTAACATACGTAACATAAATTCACGCCTTTTATCCCCGAAGGAGTAGGCAGAGGTGTATTACACACCCACACTTCGCCAGTTATGTTTCGGTCCTAATATAATACGGAGCGAGCCTATTGCTATCTACCGGGCACATTGTTAAGCGAGCGATAATTAATATTTTTAATACACACATAACTTCGAAAAGTCAGAGGTGTGTGCCCGGGGTATCTGGGGATCGAACCCGAGAGCATCCTCGGGGCAGTCCGTTACGTACACCACTGGGCTATCGCCGCTATTTAGTTAAGTTTAATCTGTGAAATAATTTCGACAGCATGGGAGTAGTGACCTCGCCGACCTCGTAGTGCCAGTTCGATTCCCTCACGAGTCGAATCAAAAGTTTCCAGTCTAGGTTTTTGTGTCCGTCGATAGAAAGATTGTAAAGACCGCCGCTATACAGGAAATGTGAATAGTGCCGAAGTAGTCTTTTAAATAAATAACCCACAGAATGTTATTTACTAATGTCTTAAAACCAAAACCGATTATCTATATTTATTTCATATTTAAATTGGACTAGACTGATATCTATTAGACTTAACGATCTAATGTGATTTGTCTTTTAATCAAAATAGCATACAATAAAAATTAATTTACCTGTCAATGACCGTACTACCTTAAAACAAAAATGCACACAACAAAAATAACAAAATAATACAGAATGTTTAAAATTCTACCAATAACTAAAAATAATTGTTCTGTTTCTGGTAATATTCCTTTATTAACCTTAAGTGCCTCCTCACATGAATGTTTCAGGAATTAGCGTGCGTGTAATTGATCTTCAAGTGTATTAAATAATTGTTTTCCAAATTAAAATAAAACGTTATGAGTAAAAGGAGTCTTTATTGTTCCGACACATGGTTTGCTTAATGAATTAACTTTCAACTATTTTTAAGGTTACGTTCCAGTAAAAGAAAAATGGGAACCTTTGAAGGATTACTTTGGTGTACATCTGTCTGTCCGTCTGTCAAGACCCGTTATGTCAGGAACGCATGCAGACATCGAGTTGAATTTATTTTCAATTTTTATTTAAGGTCTTCATTCCTTTGAAGCTGTAAGAAAATAAAATTTCTACATTTACGTAAAAAAAATGAATTACGACACCAACAGTCTCAAGGGAATTTACTTTTGAAAGGGAACCTAATAACACCGCCTCGAATCAAATTTAATAACATCACCATTAAAAACAAAGAATCACTTTGTTATTTAGGGTAAGTTTAGAGAGAATCTTTTCATGTGTCGAGCACATTAAAACAGTAGGTGAAAAATCTAAAAGAAGTTTTTACGCCTTGTCAAAGATATCAACTGCGACATGGGGGCTTTCGTTCAAAACTTTAAAAGTAATTTATGGTGCAACATATCTCAGTTGTATATGTTATGGTGCGCCTGCATGGACTGATAGAGCTACTATCGGTGCTGTACTACGTAAAATTCTACAAAGTCAACGTCTCGCGTTGATATTTTTGTGCAAGGCTTATAGGACAATTAGTACTGAAGCTTTGCCAGTACTGGCAGGTGTATTTCCAGTCGATCTTGAGGCACAGAGACGAGCAGCAATGTTTTACGTGACACGAGATAACATGGATTTAAATTTTGTAGCTCCGTGCGACAGGCATAAGATCGCTAGATTGTTGAACCATCAATCCACAGTCTATGACGATCTTCTTGATGAATGGCAATGTCACTAGAACACATCAACTAAGGGCCGTCACCTCTACCAGTTCTGCTGAACCTGGCTACACAGGTGACACAGTAGTGGGAATGAGGTTGGGATTAGTCTCAAGGCAATAAACATTTATAAGGCACTAACTGTTGACCTAGAACTAGGAAATATGTAGATACTAATTCACGGTGAAATCTGCAAACTATACCGAAATAAAAAAGAGGCTACTAAAATTCAACCGACGCGGCGACGTATCATAAGAATGAGCTTGGTGTGCATATTTTAAAACATATTATTATTAGTTGTCATTCTTTAATTCTTCTTTCAGTATAATGAAAAATAAGAAAAATACGGTCTCTCGGAATATTCTATCTCTTCATTTATACGGATCCCTCGTGCGTGTCTGACTCGCACTTGTCCGTTTTTTTTTTTTAGTAGGTTAACTAATACTTATGACTATTGGTTTAGTGTTTATTAACATTGATTGTCAAGCTACAGTCCGTAGGTTCGATTGCCATCCGTGACAAGTATTATTTTGTGTTATAAGACATTATTTATTCCGTGTCTGGTTGTAACTTATCTTTATGTAGGTTAGTGTTTAAGGGAAGGCGTACCGAAAACCGATACAAGTCATTCAGTACATTATACTGCGGCCCTTGGCGGTCGAATTCCGGCACTTTTTTGTTGATATAACTGTTTCTCTTGATCCCGTGGGAATTTCGGGCAATGGGAGTGTAGAGGTGACACTAAGACGGTCTTAGTGCACCTCTACATACTTGCCAAATTGAAGTTTCTTGCACCCAGTAGTTTTGGCTGTGCGTGGTCTGTCAGTTTATCAGGCATTAATGACAGAGCTTACTCGTATTAATAACTTTTATCAATGAAAAGAAAACCCGACTGCCTAATTATGAATGGCATTCCAATAACGAAAAACCTAAAAGAGTCTCTCTCGTAGTTAAATTACCTATCTAAATTAAGATTCTGAATTAATGTACCCGTTTAGGCGTCGATGACAGCGGCTTCAAATTGATTACTTAATTGAATATTTATTGAAATCTCATCGTCAAAATTAATGCATTTCGATTGTCGATTAAAACAATCACTAGCTTAATCGATTTTAAGCCTTTGCGGTTTTTATACATCATGGAATTTCAATAATCGAGTCTTACTCGCGATCTTACCGTCTTATATTGCCGTGGTCACGGAGGCACTAGAGGGATGGTTGAAACCTTGAATAAACAGAGATATTTATACATTAAATTCAATAATGTTACATTATGACGACCAGTTGGCGCAGTGGGAGTGTAAGCGACTGCTACGCCGAAGGTCGCGGGTTCGATTCCCGCTCAAGTCAAACATTTGTGTGCATGAACATGGATGTTTGTCTTTGTCTGGGTGTTTCTATGTATAATATGTATGTATTCACAAAAAAAAAGTATATATGTATGTTTATCCATTATCTAGTACCCATAACACAAGCTCTGCTTAACTTAGGACTAGATGGTGATGTGTGTATGTGGTAGAATATTATTATATTATAAATGAAGTAGATTCGTTATAGGCGTACCAAAAGCAGGACGCTAAACATAAGCCAGTTGGCAAGTCTGACATTTGTGTGTGTGACGTAGCGAGCCGGCGTCAAAGTGAAACTGACACATCTTGACAACCAAAATAAAAATAAAATATAGAGTTATCGATGCGTGTGTTAGTGTACCGTTTCTACGGATTGATGACTACGTAGGTAACGTATCTACCTTTTTCTAATATCATTGATTAAATTAATTAAATATCTTACGTACAAAAGTAGCTGTAGCTTATATGAACAAAATACGCATTTCATTCTATTTATAATAAGCACAAGCGTTAACAATACTGTATAGCAATTGATTATTTATGAGAACGACATGATTTTCTTTCAGAATTCTCACGTAGCTCTTCTTCTTATCCAAACCTTGATATAAAACTTATTTTATCATTCGTAAATATAAACCATGACGTACATAAAACAAATAAGTTTGAATCTGAATTAAATGTACTTTCCGATTACAAATACAAAATATTATGCAACTGTGCTCGCTTGCTGAACACAGAACATTACGGAATCATGTTATCTCACAAACCGTGGCAGATGATATCAAAACTCCGTCCATTTAATTATGAAAACACAGAATTATACACGATACAAACTAATTTACTTGTCAAAACATTCACTGTGAGTATACAACTTATTACATTTGTTACTAGACTTTACCCGCGGATTTGACCGCGTGACACAACAGCAAAATAGATAATGTGCTATTCTGGTTTTTTATGCTTAAGGTAGCAAAATAACAATGTCTAAGGTTTTATGTCAATAGAAATTTGATATATAATAGCAAACATACCGACAAGACTTATACCTACCTTGGAGAACGAGGTCCGCTTTTATCCTGGGCAACTACCGTTTGAACAGCCCGATCCTAAGAAATAGCGATGATTCATGGATAAGTCCAGTGTCAGTATTCCCATAACAACTGTCAAAAACCTTCATGATAGCCTGGAGGCCTGCACCAACTTAGCTTGCTCTTTGAGGTACGGAGCATGTGACAAAATTAACAATTTAATATGCAATATAACTTTGAAATCTCGTGTATTTGAACTCCCTATATGGCCGACTATTGGTATCTCCACTAGGCTATCGGACAAACAAACTTCGACAAATAATGGCAATATCGAGTCGTTATAAGTTTAATTATACCAATTGGGTTGTATATCGCGGACCCTTGCCCGAATCCGGGATTCGTAAGGCCCGTGGCTTTGGTGACAGAGGGAGCGACTTGGTGAAAATTCTAGTCATAAAGTCTGAATAAACATACTAAATTAGCATAGCTTTGTATTTTGAACATTTTATTAAGCAAATAATAATTCTTTAAATTCTGTTTTTTTCCTCTGGTCAAATTTTTGTAGTAGTATGTATATATAGTATGTATATGTGTGTATAATATAGAATAAGTATGTAGTAGGTGTAAACAACATTCTTCATAAAAAATCTCTGCTGAAATATGAACGCAAAAATTTTAAAAAGGAAATTTTATAAAGCAGCATAGGAAGATATAATATTCCAATTTCTCGTAAAAGAAATATATTTGCAAACCCATCACTTAAACAACATGTACTACACCTAGTTTTCAGCAAACTTCGAGCATTCGGTACTTTACAACCCTTTTCCTCCCAAACTATGGGCGACTCTCTCACAGAATTTCAAATTATATTCCGTACGTACCTATGAATGAAAATTTCCATCTACGAATAAATTCAATAGCTGCACGCACCTGTGCCCCATTACAAATAACATAGAGGGAACTATTGGGATTCTACAAGATAGAACGTTTAAGTTTCTGAAACAGGTTCGACATATCTTCTCAATCGTAAGAAGGGTTCCGATCTTAAAAGGTAGGGATCATTCTTTGCCTCTTTGGTGTTCCGAAGTTGGGTGAGAAAAATGCAATTTGGTAGCTATCGTTGAAAGTAAGGACTGTGGTTGTATTTTTGGTAATTAGTAAAAGTTGTGTTTGAATTTACTTCGTCAGCTCTTTTCTTGAGTGACATGCTTGTAACATGTAAACACTAATCATGTTTCATGCTTTTCCCTGAAGTTTATGGTTGTTTGTATTTTGTTTTTTCGTTTGAGTGTGGCCAATTAAAGTCATGTGACATGGCCAAACGATCCTTATCCTTAAACAAGAACCGGGGAAAACAGCAAACCAGTTGCACACTTTATACGCCACAGAATTTTAAAAAGTGACTGAGAAGCTTTACATGATAAAACTCAGATTTAAACCTCAAACCAGGAGTAGCACTGAAGTGTCCAAATGTTCATATTTTTATCATTTAATATACAAAGTAGCCTAACACAAACTCACAGCAACGCGATTTTAAAGCTCTTCAATACAACAACAGTGACATTCACCCCGGGAACATCTATAGTAAAAACTCAATTAACTCTGCAACAAAATATTTTTATTCGTATAAGTACGTCAATACTTGTTTGAAATATCGCACAGTATTGTGAATAAATTATACCCTCCCTGTGTGTATGAATATCATTCTTTTCATGTCTTGTCACGTGGTATGCGACGCTGTCGCTTGTTACTCGAATTCCCCTTAGGGCCTGTTCACGAGATCGGTCTAAGCGGCGAGCGTCGCGGCGGGCGGCGCGGCAGAGCGTCGTGCACGCCACGTTCCTACAGCAGCGGTAAACGCAGCGGCAAATGTGGACGTATTTGGGCCGACGTAGTTACCCATATATATGGAGATAGCCAAAATATCTTTGTGTAACTAGGTATACGGTATACCTAAAAAATTGTCGACATTGGATCTTCATTTCTTACAGGTATTTTATATCATATTCGCAATTAATGACGCGTTGAATAGGTACCTACACAACGTAGATTACGTTAAGTAGGTAGGTAAACCACCTTTTAACTTTCATAGTAGCTGTGTCTGTACCTAAATAGGTACAGATGTACATTACACAATGTTTTAATGTAATTTATATTAAAACCTACCATTATATTCTGTAAAACATTGTTTCATTACATCTCGCAACGTTTTATTAACATTTTTGAATTTATACAGCGGATGTGTTGCTATCCATAAACGAGACCGTTTTAAAATTACGACTTTAAAAGTCTCCGTATTCATTATCGCCACAAAATATTTAACAAATAGTTTAACCGCCTAGTTCGTCCCTCGCGTAACGCTGTCTGTGCCGCTCGGAATCGTGGCGTCGGACTCGGTCGCAGTACATTTGTTCCCGCCGCTCGCCGCACCGCCCGCCGCGCCTCTCGCCGCGCAGCCATTCGCGCCAAAAAAAAAACGCGCGCGTTATCGCTGTGCGCGGCGGCTCGTGGCGTGCTTCGAACGTTTTCATACATTTGATCTTACCGCTCGCCGCCCCGCGCTAAGCCGCCGCACAGTGGGGCAATAGATCCTCATTCGTACCATCAAATCAACTAAACCAGTTTGACCTTCTAAAATGAATCAGATATTATCAAGAACGTGGCTTCTTCTAGAAATAAACTCAATTTTGGTGATAATAATATTTTTTATGTTAAAAAGGCACATTGCATTATTATTTAAATAAACTAATAATCTAAATAAATTTAATTCCTCCAAAATTCGTAGTTATGAACAATGTTGAGTAATTATTGAAGATATGTTAAAGCACCGTCATCGTCATCATCATCATCGTCATCATCATCATCGGCACCTTCATCAACTGATTTATTTGGGGATGGAGCTTTCAACGTGAACAGTGCTTCTTGAGGAATATTTTTAACTTTGTTTTTGACCGGTTTTTTAGTTTTGTCTGTGGATGTCGTTGATTCACGTAACTGCTTGGTTTTGGTACGTTTACAATTATCCGAAGAATTCTCAAAAGAGGTATCGGGTCGGCCGCGTTTCCGTTTGGGCTCAGTGCGTGGAAAAGAAATTGATGTTTCAAGCCATTCTTTGTTATTAATACTAAATTTATTTTCAGTTCTATTCGCCTTAGCCCATCTTAATTTGTAGGTATTGAGACAAAAGCACTCAATTTCTTTTTCATATACTCGACGTCACAACCAGTTCGTTTTGCAAGCTCTTTGATTATGTATGTATCGTTGCTCAAAAATATTCTTGCCTGAACTATTCATTATGCTTATAAGTTCAGATTCTTGTAATAAATAGCAATTTAATAGACGGTCCTAAAAGAAAATAAATAGTTTTAAATAAGAAAGTCAAATATGAAAAAAATATTTCTGTGTGTCATGAACTAAAAATTTACATACTTCGTAAAGTGGCAAAAAGTGGAAAAATTTTCAACTTATTTATAAAAGCCTATAAAGTAAAGAATATTTTCAGATAACAACCATAACTTAATATTGCGTTGAACATAAACAAAACATCGAATGTTTATAAAAAATCCATCATTTGATTATAAGACTTTATTTATCTCGGCTACTAAAAAGTATTTACGCAAGAAAGAAAAAATAATGACTATGACATTGGCACATACCTGAGGATGAAATTTCCATGCCTAAATAACACCAAAAATAATTCAATTTAGTAAGAAATCGCTCTTAATTGCGCGTAAATTACGAGCACTAAATAGTTTATCGACAATATATGTATGTTTACTTCACTTTCATATCAAACTAAACGCACGACCGACGCTCCAATACTGTCAACTGATACCTTGGTTAGTTTTCTTGATAAGTGATGTAATTAGGGTACTCTAAAATCACTTTGAGTTTTTGGATTTTCGGTACGTTTTGAGGGCAGTGGCCCCACTGTGCGCCGCTCAGAGCGGCAAGGTCGTGACAGGGCCGTTATATCATGTTAGTATTCAATGTGTTTTATACTTTGGATGGTAATAAAATACTGTAGTTTTGCACTGTATCTTAGTTCTAAAGGAATTTTATGTATTTCAACGTCGGTGATTCACTATTGACTAGTTTTGGGGTACACGCAGTGATATAATTGAAGATGGGTATAACATTTTGGGTGTTCCTTTTATTTGCAGACAGAAATTTCATTGAATTTCGTTTCGCAGAAAATTTTACGTGATTTTATTATTTGGTTAATATATATTTCGTTTTCAACAACTGTTAACTTCCATAAAACATATGTATTACACAGAAATATAATGAAATGCTTTTTTTATTAATTCAGAATCTGTCACTCAATTAAACGTTTTTATCTGTATATATAACTTTCTTACGTTACTGACTGACTGACAATGCTGGTCGTAAGATGCTGAAAATTGACATGTATCTTATTTAGGTAGTGTAGGGGTGCACTAGGAAAAGATTTTGAAAATTATCCTCCTAAGGGGGTAACATGTCCCTCAGGGGTGGTCCAAAGTTCAAAAGTTCACTATAAACCTACGAAATCGATAAATATATGCCTACCTTCTTACCTCGTGGGCTCGAAATAAACCTTCAAATCCGCCTACAAACGACAATACACCTTCGTACATGTTCTTGTACTTAGTTTAACTAAGTTTGATATATTCGTCTAAAACAGATGATGTAGAGGTCCCCATACGAACATAGTTGATAACAAATCTGATGGGTCAACTAAAGAGCATGGAACGTAAAATTGAATCTCAGCAGTTTTGCGTGGACTCTGCAAACATTAGCTAAGGCTTGATCCAATAAGATTGTATGCTTTGAAGGGCAAGTCCCTTCAAAGCATACCAAGCAATAGAATTTATGGAATAGTCATGATTTAAAAAATTTTGGATACATCTTTACATAGTATAAAACAAACTGTGTCTTCTGTATGTTTGTTTAAAACTACGCAATGGATTTTTATGCGGTTTTTTTAATAGATAGAATGATTTGTGATCGTGATTGTAAAGCGTTACATTGGAGTTGCAAATAAAAACAAATTTCATTTCATTTGATTAATTTCATTTCAGTTCATTTCAGTTCATTTCATTCATTTCATTTCATTTCATTCAAGAGGAAGGTTTATATGTATAATACGCACAGCCAAAACTATTCAGCGCAAGAAACTCTTTGACATACATTGGCGCACTAAGAAAAGATTTCTTGAAATTCCCACGGTTTCGTGCAAAACGGTTAAAATAAAATGTGTAGCAGAAGGCAACATATAGGCTTTATATAAATATTAAAATTATTATCATATCCCATAGGATAACTGGCAATTTGTTAGTAGTGTTGTATTTGGATGATGGAATTAGATAAAGATAAGTTAAAGATAAAGAATTATTTATTTTCCGCTACATACATACATTATTATTACGTATACTTATTACACAAAAAAAGAATACAAAATTGTCAGTTATAAAATAAATAAAAAATCACATAAAATGTAACAAGTCAAGAAAAATGTAATAATAAATACGTAACAAAAGAAGAAAGAATATGCAAGGTAGGTAAAGGAATATGCGTGCAGCCAAAAGATGGACCTGGTTTGACATATGCTAGGCGAAAGCCTGGCGCTGATTTTCAACCAGGCCCACTAGTGACTCACGCATGTGATATCAGATACTGTATTTAATTCATAAACTTTATGTATAAAATTCATAAATAAAAATGTAACGTATTTATCATACATACATAGACTCACGCCTGTTTCCCCGAAGGGGTAGGCAGAGGCATATTAAACGCCCACTTTTCGCCAGTGTTTTGATCCCACGTAATAGGTGGCGAGCCTATTGCCGCTTATCGGGATATTTTGTTTGCCAGAGCCTCGTCCGTTGATCGGCTTTCAATTATTTATTTATCATAAATAAATGAAAAAGAACAATAGTACGTATACGCATACATAAATATTTAATACATATGGACTTATAAAGTCTTAAATACTATATTTATATAAATAGATAATAGTAATATGTAACATTAAAGTGCTGTGCGATTAAACCTATGGCGTTGCGCGCGTGCGGCGTGATCCTACGGCGCCAGAAGAGCGGGGCGGCGCGGCGGGAGGCGCAAGGCATGTTGTAAACAAAGCCTGCGAAACTAAATTACTTACAGGGGAAACTCTTGTGAGATCCATTCTACATTTATTTTACAAAAAAGGTGTTTGCGTATAATCTATAATATGGACAAAACTGATTCATTGAGCCTAATTTTTAAGTAAAGGGTTTCCTTACTCTTACATGTATTTATATATTAGAGACTGTAGATACCAAAATATATTGTTAAACACCATTGTAAACACAGTTTAAGCACTTAATGTCTTTGTCTTAAAATATAGTATAATTTTATCATCGTAATCAGTTTATCATCACTGCCAAATAAACTATGAACGTATTAAATATTTTAAAGATTGTAAGACAGAACTAAGAACGATGCAAAGTGAAGCATATACACAACAAGGTTTCAAACGCCACAATATATCACCGAATCCTTCAATACAATACACGAGAAATGAGCATTTATCGAAAACAGCAACTTCACAGGTCATTTAAAACGAAAAAGGCGTTTTACCATCAAACGAGTTTCCGAAGACGTAAACCCCTCATGAAAGGGATACATACTATTGTGTACGAAAAAATAAAAATGAAAACAAAAAGTTTGCGCGAACATGTCGACCGCGGTTCAAAGCCAACTTTTATTGGTTTTATTCCAAGTATCGAAGTTTTCTGTTTCACATATCTATTGGGCGAACTAACTATTGGCCGAGTTGAATTGTATACACTAAATAGCTTATTTTACTCGAAAACATCGAATTTTCTCCAGTGTTTTATTGCATTCCATGTTATAACAAGTTTGTAAAGAAATTTCTTCGTTTTGGGTACCGTTGGTATGCGGTCAAATCGTTATATAGAGTGAACGATTGTGTTTGGATTAGATTAGCACTGGGATCGAGATATTTATGTTAATGCTGTAGATTCGATAACGGTTTTTATTCAGCTCATAAATTGTAATAGGAAAGTTTACTTTCACTGTAACACTCTATTTAATGGCATGAATATCAAATAAAGGAAATAAAATAAACAAGCACCCAAACTAGGGCACTATAATTTAGAGTTGATTGATTACCTAGAAAATAATTGTACTAATATCCTAACACCAGCATACAAATATTTGCTTATAAGGTCATTCTCTATATTGTAAAACAATTATTGTACCTATAAAATGAAATAAAAAATATTTTTAGTATTCTCATTTATTGTGACGCTAAGAATGTCATATTTCATAATACGCTTTTTCATTTAATAATGATTGACCATTGTTTAAATTTCTTAAGAAGAAAAACCAGTGCGTTATAAGCACTCTTGAATGAATAATGATTTTGCCAACCACTTCAAAAAAAAGTTGATTGCATCGTATCACCCTCCCCTAGAACATGCTATTATTACTAGAGACCGGATTATATGCAACATAAAAAGCTTGAAATATGCATGCAAATATGCATGAAAAATGCTTGAAATATGCACGAAAACTGACAGAATATGCAACATTAAATGTCATTTTTTTTTGTTTTGTAAATGTTATTCCTTTAGATTTAAGTTTATTGTTAGTAAATACTTGTTTTAAGTTTTACTTTATTAAGTATGTATCTTTATAATTTATTGTTTTTTAATAAAATAAAAAACTATTAAGTTTTAGATTTTTTATTACAAAATCAGCATACCTTTAGTAAACTATTCATTGATAGGCGATAATCGATACAGTAACATGTTAAATTATTTAATATTTTTGTAAACATTTACAATCAAGTATCGTTTTAAATGTTCAGTGGTAAGATTATGTCTTCGATCATATTTTTATACCTCGAAAATGATCGCTCCACATCTACTGTGGTAGCTGGGCAGAATTTGAACTTGGGTGCTATGTTAGCGCTTATATTTTCTAGCAAAACTTCGGCCATCCCATTAATAAAGCTACAAAATACTGTAAATATAGCGATAATATTGTGACGGCCGGTGTCATGTCAAACCGTCGTCACGAAACACAATAATTAGCAAAGAGGTTTGAAGACTATTTTATTATTTTGAAATGAGTTTTTAGTTCGATGACGTATACACTCTGTATCAAGTGTTCGCCAAATTCACTAGTCATTGACAACAAGGCGATGGCCGTGCGGATAACGCATCCCGTTCACGTTCTGATGGCGTGGGTTCAAATCCCAGTCATAACAGTTATGTGGATTTTGGTTTTTATGAAATTTGGAAAATGTTTATGAATATTTGGCAAATATTTAAAATATTATTTGAACATTTCGAATAAAGATTAGAAAATTCTAGAAACTTCAAGAAGAAATGGAAAGGTTAAAAAGAGACAGGAGATGGAAAAACAATTGAATAACGAAAAGACAATCGAAATAAGTCGATCTAGAACATTCTTAGGGGTATATAAGGCGGTGTAGACGCGCTAAGCGCCAGTTTAAGTTGAAAAGTGGTAGAGTGAAGAAGAAAAGGAAGAAGTAAAGAAAGAAAGAAGAAGTAGTAAACAAGTGAAGTGAAAGTATAGTGCAGTAAAGTGCAGTGAAGTGCAGTGCAAAAGACGCTAGTGTTGGTGCTGTCTGCGTCGGAATTAAACGGCGTGTCGTGTGCCAAGTCGAATAAAGTGTCATCAGTGCTACTCGGTGTTTCCTTCCAATCCCGTTACCCCGTCCGTAACAATTGGTGTCAGAAGTGGGATTGGAAGGATTAAGGATGCCAGTCATGCCAAGGGAAGGGCCTACGACACGTGCGAGGGCTGCCACTCAAGAACAAGGCGACTCTAATCCAGAAGTTGTGGGCAGGGAAGCTCCTTCGCAAGGAGGTGGCTACGAAGGAGGGGTATTTACGTCCGCAAGCGCAGCTAACCCGCTATCTCTGGCAGACCTCGCTGCACTATTCCAACAGTCGCTTCAGGAAAACTCGCAGCGACTCGAATCTCGACTCGTCGAAAACTCGCAGCGACTCGAATCTCGACTCGACGAAAACTCACAGCAGCTCCAGCAAAACTCGCAGCGACTCGAGCAAAACTCGCAGCAGCTACAATCTCAGCTTAGCGAGATGATGGAGAGCCAGAATGAGATTCGCCATTATATATCGGAGAACGCTCGTAAGATCACCGAGATGGAGATGTGTATCGGTGAAGTGCAATCTCGCATGGCTACTATAGAGGAAGAGATACAGTCCTGCAAGGCGGCAGTGTCGGAAGAGGTGCAGTCCCGCATGGCGTCAGTATCAGAAGAGATTCACACTCGCATAGCTACGATAGAGGAGGAGTTAAAGAAGATGAAGTCCAACAGCCCTTCGGTTTCTATCAACTCATCAAGTTCTGGTGGTTATTTAAAAGTACCATTATTCGATTGAAACACTTCCTGGGAGGCCTACAGAATACAGTTCGAAGCCGCCTCTATAAGCAACGGTTGGGATATCGACCAGGCCAAGTTTGCACTCATCCTGGCGTTGCGTGGAGAAGCATTGTCGGTGCTTGAGGTCGTGGGAAAGGACGCTACTTAAGTTCAGCTGTTTGAGGCTCTAGAATCCAGATTTGGAGACGAGCACTTAGAATATGTGTTTCGAGCCAAGTTACGCAACCGCCGTCAGTATCCGAACGAATCCTTTCAGCAGTGGGCGATGGAAGTGACGAAGATGGTACGAAAAGCTTATCAGTCGGCACCCGTGGAACAAGTTCAAAGCATGCGACTCCAGGCGTTTATCGACGGAATTTATGACGATGAGGTCAGAGCTGCTGTGCGCTTGAAACACCACAGCAACATTAAAGACGCATTAGCACATGCTTTAGAAGTTGAGGCTGTTCAACAAGAAGTGACGAGTGATCGAGATAGAGTTATTGCAGCAGAAGAAAGAACTGGTCGAAGATCTTTTGTCCTAAAGTGTTATAACTGTAGAGGGCCCGGACATTTAAGGCGTAGTTGTCCGAAACATGTAGCAGAAAGGTGTCAGATTGACGCTAGTGTTCAAGTGTTGAAAGATGATCAGGAAGCGATTACATCCAGGACTTCGATGCAAGCGCTGATCAGAAGACGGAAAGCTCCGAAAGTTCGTATTCGACAACGCACGGATGGAAACGGTTTAACTATCGATGGAACAGTCAATGGCGTTACCTGTTTGCTGACCCTGGACACCGGTGCGACACGAACGGTTATAGGAACTCGTTTGGTAAGAAAGAACGGCAAAATTCTAACACCGTCAACTACACCTCGATTGACAACGGCTACCGGCCAGTATATCCCAATTAAAGGCGAACAGATGGTGGCTATAAAAATCGGTGACAAACTATACTGGCAACGAGCGGTGATTGCAGACATCGTAGACGATTGTATTATTGGGCTGGATTTCTTTAGAGATCATCAGTGCAGATAAGACATTAAAGGTGGTATACTTAAGTGTGGAGATGTGGAAATTCCAATGAAAGGTGGTAGCATGGGGAAAGTTTTGTGCCTCAAAGAAAGCAAATTTACACATAGATCACAAGCTCCTATAGCTACGAAAGTTTAATCATTTGGTCCATGTCGATAGGAGAGCGGTGTATTATGGGTCTAAGGATGCGCGGGACGCGCATGTCTTAGAGGGGGGTAGTGTGACGGCTGGTGTCGTGTCAAACCGTCGTCACGAAACACAATAATTAGCAAAGAGGTTTGAAGACTATTTTATTATTTTGAAATGAGTTTTTAGTTCGATGACGTATACACTCTGTATCAAGTGTTCGCCAATTTCACTAGTCATTGACAACATGGCGATGGCCGTGCGGATAACGCATCCCGTTCACGTTCTGATGGCGTGGGTTCAAATCCCAGTCATAACAGTTATGTGGATTTTGGTTTTTATGAAATTTGGAAAATGTTTATGAATATTTGGCAAATATTTAAAAGATTATTTAAACATTTCGAATAAAGATTAGAAAATTATAGAAACTTTAAGAAGGAATGGAAAGGTTAAAAAGAGACAGGAGATGTAAAAACAATTGAATAACGAAAAAACAATCGAAATTAGTAGATCTAGAACATTCTTAGGGGTATATAAGGCGGTGTAGACGCGCTAAGCGCCAGTTTAAGTTGAAAAGTGGTAAAGTGAAGAAGAAAAGGAAGAAGTAAAGGAAGAAAGAAGAAGTAGTAAAAAAGTGAAGTGAAAGTATAGTGCAGTAAAGTGCAGTGAAGTGCAGTGAAAAGTGCAGTGCAAAAGACGCTAGTCTTGGTGCTGTCTGCGTCGGAATTAAACGGCGTGTCGTGTGTCAAGTCGAATAAAATGTCATCAGTGCTACTCGGTGTTTCCTTCCAATCCCATTACCCCGTCCGTAACAGTATGCATCATCACTAGATCTTAGGAAAAATATGCTATTAGCACTGGAAATGGCTTAAATATGCAAATGCATGTTGTCCGGTCTATAATTATTGCTTACAAGTATTTTTAAATATATTATATCTGATATTGACTTGCACTGGAGCGAATCTGCTCTCTTCCTTCTTAAATTTTTGAAGATGATTCTCTTGTAATTTCAAGAAATAGCTATAACCAATCAAAAGTATTATGGAACACAAGAAAGCCCATACAAAACAGGATTTATATAACTTCGACTAGAACTCAAACAAATGTACTCACTGTCCAAAACCACGCAAATATTATTTGAAACACGTTCAAGCCCTTTAAATATTCAGAAGCGATTACTTTATGCGGAATCTCTAGATACTACTAAAGTGATAATATATACCAGTACCATTGATTTATTACGGAACCCTCATCACACGAAGATACTGTATTTATATTATAGCATTCGTTCCCCCACAGAAAGTTAGGCAACTTGCAAGATGGATATAATGAAAGTCGACCCTTTAATTTGAGTTGGATGGTAAACCTTTATAAATAGACAAGGAAGGCACTTTTACGCATACATTTAAGAAAGCAAGATCCTTTGAAGTAGTGTTGGGTGTTTGTAGTGTAATGTACGCTGATTAAGATGATAGTATTAAAAACAATTATTTTAACATCGTTTGTTTTTTTTGACACCTGTTTGAAATAGAAATATTGTTTATGATAAGTTGAATCGATAATATTAGTTTAGTAACATTTTATTTTGTCTATTGTAATTTTTGACTCTGGTCACACTATGAACTGTCAAATCATTCTCATTCCTGCTTCCGAAAAATTCCTTGTGAACACCTTGCTTTTTGGGTTGTCATGTGATTTGTAGAATTGAATTAAATTGTGTAATAACCTTGCAATTGTCGCTATTGGATTTGCGCGATAAAGTTGTGAGCGATTGGTAAGGTTGTAATAAAATTGTGACATATTGAGCATTTGCAAAAATTGTGTACCACGTTCCTCGTGTTGAAGACGTCGCGTTTGCAGCCTGATAGCTGAGTATTAAGATAATTCACCAGCTAATATTGGCCAATTTTAGATCTGTGTGTGTGTCTAATTGAGCTCCAAGCCTGACATCCAAAGAAGATCACCAGGTAAGTTATACTTTGTAAATTGTCATCACTGTGAAACACAGTAACATAATAGGTCAGAGATTTGTCTTGCCAACAACAACTGGATGGATACAATCACGCTTCCATTGCCCTCTGCAAACTTTTCCCAGTCCTTCTAGGCAGATTCTGATCAACACCACTTGCACTTCTAATAAATCCTGTAACCAACAAACCTGCAACCAACGGGCACAAAGGACACCCGGACTTGTGGATCACCTGTAAGTATCCTTCAGTATAATGACACTGATCTAAGCCGCTAAATATAGCGACACCTTTCTCTTTGAGGTGAGATGGCAGTTGCTTTGTCTTATCTATGATATCTGGTTAAACTAGAAAGCGGACCAAGGTGAAAGTCTTGTATGAAACCAGGATAACGGTAGGACAGAAATCTTTTAGGTAAAACAATCCAAGCAACTTTTGTAGAAGTTGTACTACGACAATATATAAACAGACGATATAAAGATTGATAACAATTACACACATAGCAATTTATAACGATTATAAGTTCATCTTCCTTCGTAAATAATAGTTAATATAAGTTCGTCTTCCTTTCCTAAATATGGTTAAGCCAGAACCTAAGCTTCTAAAAATAACAACAAAAATCCATGCAGCTTTTGTTGAGGTTGGAGACCAACAATATCTAAGCAGACAATATAAACATGATTACTTTTACATACATAGCTATTTGCGACGAGCGTAAGTTTGTCTTCTTAGTAGTTAGAAAGGCTGGAGTTTGGCGTGTTTATTCTAGTAGTAATATAATTTATTGTGATATTTATTCAAGGGCTCAAAGACCTGTTGCTACTCGCTCCTTATAGAAATAGAGGCTCATAGTTCTTTAAGCAGCCGGCTCACCTTTTTATAGATCTTGTCAGTAATTTTAAATCAAACCTTTACAAAATTACAACACTTTCCTTAATTATCATTTAATAATAAAACTGAAAGAAGTTTACTTACGCTAACAACGTCACTCATTTTGCACGACGTAGTCTGTCTTAATTGTTTTGGATTAAAGCTTAAATTCTCCAATTATCTTTTACTCTTTATCCCAATGTTCGCTAATCCATAATCTTATACCGTTTAATGCTTTCTGCTCACGCAACATTGTCACAGATTTTTGTTCAGACGTGTATGAATTGTGTCTTTTTAAAAGCCAAACGTTAAAACGACAGCACTAATTCATGCGGCACGTAAAAACAATTTGCCAAATGGCATCGGAACTGTCGTGGAAGCTTACATTTGAAAACCTTTGTGAACAAATTCTTTGTAGTTTCACAATTTTTTTAATACAAATGTCAAAAGCGTTGCTCTTACAACTATTATTTTATATTTTACTTCTCTCAAAATCAGTATTGAAGTCATTACTTAAATTAATCCCACTTCTTTAAACTTAAATATCAATTTCCAAAGACATTTTAAATGAAAAATGAAATCTTCCATCTTTTGACAATATCTTGGACCTCAATGCTGGTGATTTATAGTTTACTGTGGGAAATATAAAACACGCGGAGTTGTTTTATGCGCTGCGCCTTCAAACATCTGAAGTGTTGGGATAAATGATTAATGTTCCGAGATGTTCATTCTAAACTACAGATTGTCAGCCCCGGCATACTCGCAGCAATTTGTCTTATAGGCAAATGGTTTAGACAATTATTTTCTAATTTATTTTGTGAAAGAAGCTCCTGAGAATGTTCGTTAATTTAGAGAAAATGTGCATCATAAATCTAGAATTTTCTTTAATGTTCGGTAAGGAAAAATGGAGATTGCTGTAAAAATGTCTGACGTTTCCCCAAATATTTTTCTAACTTTATTATTATTACAATCACTTCCATTGCCGCTCCTGTCCGGGCTTTTGTGTTGGTTATTAAATGACCTTCTTTCATAGAAAACTCTTCGCGATCCTCGGCCAATTTTGTCCATTGTTCAGCAACCCCATCCCCTAACGATGACACGATTAAAATTATTTAACCGCTTCACATTCTTTAACGTTACCTGTGTCAGTTTCGCGCAACCTGGCCCGCGCCGACCACTTTATTTTTTCGTAGATTGATGAGATTTTAGGAGCGTGGAATTTTTCGTACAATTTAACGGTGTATAACGTTATTTCCTATTAATGTTTTGTTGTACCGGTTTTGTCATCGCAGTAAACGTTTTAAAGGAAGTTAGATTAAGTTAGATTAAGTTGAAACAGACTTTTAACCTCTAGTTTTGGGTGTCAGACAATTTTCCGTCCTTTTGTTTGTCTGGATTAATCTTTGCAACGCCTTAATGGATTTTGATGGGACTTACTCTGCAATTTATTGGACTTTTTAGGTACATATATGACATAATTTGACTAGATAGGTGGCGCTGTTATCCAAATACAAACAATAATCCGACTGTCGGGGAACAGCTACTATTAATTGTAATGTGATTACTTCTGAAGAATTTATTTAAGTTTTCTTTGCTTCGCAAGGATTGAATACTTCCAACGTATAAAAGGCATTGTTAAAACTTTTAAATTGGAGTTCTTGTGTCCCGTTTCTTCGTTTACTTTTGTATGAAATCTTGGAAATAATAATGTCTATAGTACCTTGTTATGCTATTTTTGGATCAGTATAATTGGTTAAGATCAAGGAATCTTTTTCGCTACATTGTGCATTTGATAGGTTTTTTTTTCATTTACTTATGGAGTATATAAATAAAAAGAAATAAGCCGGTATCTCCATAAGACAATATTACACCCATATTTCGCCAAAGTATGAATTTTAGGTCCTACGTAATCGGGAGCGAGCCTATTGCCGTACCGGGCACTTCACCAGAGTCCGTGCTGCCACTGAGAAATTGGTAATACCTAACTGAATAACATTTCAGACACGACCCGGGGACGTAACCCAGGACCCGGTCCGCAGATGCCCACGCTATCTACTGAACTAACTAACAAAGTAGTATATTAAAATAGTAAATCAATTGAGAATCAAAGGGTCGGGCAAAGTGTAATTGGGTTTTTCCATTAGGAAATTCTCAGTAGCAGCACGGAGTCTGGTAATGTGCCTGGTACGGCAATAGGCTCGCCCCCTATTACGTGGGACCTAAAAATTCATGGCGAAACGTGGGTGTAATATTACACCTCTGCGTATACCTTCGGGGATACAGGCGTGAGTCTATAAAAAAAAAATGAGAATCATTACTTAGCCCGTACCCGGAAAGCACGGTACGCTAATGGTCCTGGCCGCCATTTAGATTTTTGCCAGTCTTTATTGGGAGTCAATACTCTTACTTACCTTGGGTATACTGGTCTTGTATTATTTTATACTGGTATAGTATACTGGTCATTGGTCTAAGCTATGGATTATCTTTCTTTCTTTAGTTTGGAGAGGTGAGACGGCAGGCGCACTGCAGAAAAACAAATATTCTTTGAAATCTGGTTAAACTAGAAATCAATCAGCATCGTAGGAATTCAGTCGGCATACATATTCCGTCACTATAATTACAACAATACACATTAAAACTTTACTTAAACTATAAACGTTTATAAAACACGAATAAAGCTTATTTTATCAGCTCAAAATGCATTAAAATAACGGCCATAATAAAATACAAAAGCCAATTACACCAGCTAAACACCAAAACCTTTCAAAATAAACCGCATGAAAATTATACAAAATGCACGTCATTTTTTTGACTTTATTAAAACATCGGCGAGTGTGATGTTATTGCATGCTCCATATTTATTAATTCTGAACGTCAAGAGTCCATTAATTAAAAATACTACGGCCCAGTAGAATCAGTAATGAAATATTGTCTATAAACTGTGTACGAGAAGGAGTACAAATTCGCGTAGATTAATTTAAATTTATAGCTGTATTAAGATTACTATGAATTCTCGGCTAATCTAAGTTAGGAGATCAAAATAAATGGTTTTAATTAGGGCCGGTACGTTTTGTCCGTTATGGTAGATATAGGGTTAATGTTTATGACTGAATCTGATGTAGTAATTTTTTACTCATCTTTTACTGCTTTCGGTTAAGGTCAAGGAAATAGGTGAAATATTTTTGGTGTTTTGGTCTTGTGCATTAGTGCGGTGAGGAAGATGGAAACTTTAGTTCCAAATTAAAAACTTACAAATATTTTAAGATCTCTGAGGAGTTTTAACTATTCAAAACTGTCTCATAATTTCAGAATAGATACCACATCTATTGACACAATATCTAATAATAGAGTCTTGTAACAATGTATAGAAGTTATTCTTTAACTGCGAGCTGGTGAAATTACCAAAGTATTATAATCAAAGTTTATAACCCACAGAATGTTATTCACTAATGTCTCAAAACCAAAACCGATTATCTACATTTGTTTCAAATTTAAATTGGAGTAGACTGATATCTATTAGACTTAACGATCTAATGTGATTTGTCTTTTAATCAAAACAGCATACAATAAAAACTAATATACCTGTTAATGACCGTACTACCTTAAAACAAAAATGCACACAACAAAAATAACAAAATTATACAGAATGTTAAAAATTCTAAAAATAACTAAAAATAATTGTTCTGTTTCTGGCAATATTCCTTTATTAACCTTAAGTGCCTCCTCACATGAATGTTTCAGGAATTAGCGTGCGTGTAATTGATCTTCAAGTGTATTAAATAATTGCTTTCCAAATTAAAATAAAACGTTATGAGTAAAAGGAGTCTTTAATGTTCCGACACATGGTTAGCTTAATTAATTAACTTTCAACTATTTTTAGGGTTACGTACCAGTAAAAGAAAAATGGGAACCTTTGAAGGATCAGTTTGGTGTACATCTGTCTGTCCATCTATCAAGACCCGTTATGTCAGGAACGCACGCAGACATCGAGTTGAATTTATTTTCAATTTTTATTTCAGGTCTTCATTCCTTTGAAGCTGTAAGAAAATAAAACTTCTACATTTACGTAAAAAAAATGAATTACGACACAAAAACGACACCGACAGTCTCAAGGGAATTTACTTTTGAAAGGGAACCTAAAAACACCGCCTCGAATCAAATTCAATAACACTCTCAATCACCATTAAAAACAAAGAATCACTTTGTTATTTAGGGTTAGTTTAGAGAGAAACTTTTCATTTGTCGAGCACATTAAAACAGTAGGTGAAAAATCTAAAAGAAGTTTTTACGCCTTGTCAAACATATCAACTGCGACATGGGGGCTTTCGTTCAAAACTTTAAAAGTAATTTATGGTGCAACATATCTGGGTTGTATATGTTATGGTGCGCCTGCATGGGCTGATAGAGCCACTATCGGTGCTGTACGACGTTAAATGCTACAAAGTCAAAGTCTCACGCTGATATTTTTGTGCAAGGCTTATAGGACAATTAGTACTGAAGCTTTGCCAATACTAGCAGGTGTATTTCCAGTCGATCTTGAGGCACAGAGACGAGCAGAAATGTATTACATGACACGAGATAACATGGATCTAAATTTTCTAGCTCCACGCGACAGACATAAGATCGCTAGATTGTTGAACCATCAATCCACAGTCTATGACGATCTTCTTGATGAATGGCAATGTCGCTGGAACACATCAACTAAGGGCCGTCACCTCTACTAGTTCTTCCCATGCGTCCGAGAGCGACTGGCGAGGAACTGGTTGGAGGTGGATCATTGTATAGCCCAATTTCTTACAGGTCATGGTAACTTTAAGAGCAAGTTGTATTCATTTAAGCTAGATGATTCACCGTTATGCCAATGTTCAACATCTGGCAACAATTATGAACAATCTGCTCATCACATTCTATGGGAGTGTAGTCTTTGGCAAATCGAACGTAATATCATGCTTAACGAATTAGAGGTAACTTCTGGAGTAGTGTGTGTACTATACGGATTTTGTGGCAAGTAGGACGAATTTCCGTGCGTTTAGGCGTTTCTGCCATACATATTACTGGAAACAGGTATAGTTCACAATTTCGGCCCCTTAATGCTCATGTCCGTGGTGCTTATCTTTTCTCATCGTTATATATCTTTGTTGCTTGTCTCACGCTTTGTTAAGGAGGGAAGTGGATTGTTTATTTTCCAACTCCTCCAATATACTTCTGATTAAGTTCGTTGCGGGTTCCCAGACAGTTTCAAACTTTCCCAGGGACTTCACGAGTGTCAAAACTCGTTGTCATCAATGGTCACTGCTGCTGAACCTGGCTACACAGGTGACACAGTAGTGGGAATGAGGGTGGGATTAGTCTCAAGGGAATAAAAATTTATAAGGTACTAACCGTTGACCTAGAACTAGGAAATATGTAGATACTAATTCAAGTTGAAATCATCAAACTATACCGAAATAAAAAAGAGGCTACTAAAATTCAACCGACGTATAATAAGAATGAGCTTGGTGTGCATATTTTAAATCATATTATTATTAGTTGTCATTCTTTAATTCTTCTTTCAGTGTAATGAAAAATAAGAAAAATACGGTCTCTCGGAATATTCTATCTCTTAATTTATACGAATCCCTTGTGGGTGTCCGACGCGCACTTGTCCGTTTTTTTTTTTAGTAGGTGAGCTACTACTTATGGTTATATGTGACTATTAGTTTAGTGTTTATTAACCCTGATTGTCAAGCTACAGTTTGTAGGTTCGATTGCCATCCGTGACAAGTATTTGTGTTATAAGACATTATTTATTCCGTGTCTGGTTGTAACTCATCTTTATGTAGGTCAGTGTTTAAGGGAAGGCGTACGTAAAACTGATACAAGTCATTCAGTACATCATACTGCGGCCCTTGGCGGTCGAATTCCCGCACTTTTTTGTTGATATAACTGTTTCTCTCGATCCCGTGGGAATTTCAGGCAAAGGGAGTGTAGAGGTGGCACTAAGACGGTCTTAGTGCACCTCTACACTCCACTAAAAATATACTTGCCAAATTGCAGTTTCTTGCACCTAGTAGTTTTGGCTATGCGTGGTCTGTCAGTTTGTCTGGTATTAATGACAGAGCTTATTAATAACTTTTATCAATGAAAAGAAAACCCAACTGCCTAATTATGAATGGCATTCCGATAACAAAAACCTAAGAGAGCCTCTCTCGTAATTAAAATACCTATCTAAATAAAGATTCTGAATTAATGTACCCGTTTAGGTGTCGATGACCTGTATGGGGGACAAGAAGTAGACAATTGACAAATGACATTCTAGTTTATTATACTTAAGCTACTATAGCTGCAAAATCTCATCAAAAACTGTTAAGTAGTTTTAGCGTGATAAAGTAACAAACATCCATCCATACTCACAAATCACAAATATAATTATTGTAGCAAAATGATAGTGTTCAAGGTTTTATGTCAATAGAAATTCGATATATAATAGCAAACATGCCGACAAGACTTACAGTTGTGGTCATATATTTAAGAACGATTTGAAGTACTAGAAGTTTTTATTTAAATAATGTCATGCACAGAGATGTGGAACTTTTGAGAAACAACTAGTCATGTTATAAAAAGCCACATTAATTGAGCAACGTGGCTTAGGAATAAATAATAAAAATTTCAAATATTTTTCTAAAATTTTATTTATTTTACCAAAGTAACACATTCAAATAGTACTGAAGCTGGACAAATAATTAAGAACGACTTATTAAACTGAACGGAAATTGTTTTGTATGACATTTACATTTAAAAAATACAATAATATGTAGAGCAAAAAAAGTAAAAAGCAATTTTATATATATTTTTACTAAATTTAATAGTTATAGCATGTCCACGGCTTTTAATTACTGCTTTACACCGACGAGGCATTGACTATATTAATTTTTGAAACTTCGCAAGAGAAATAGAGTTCCACTCTTCTAAAAAAACGTCGTACAGCTCTTTTAAATTCCCACACTGTGTATTTGAAACCTTTTTCTTTACTTCAAACCGCAGATTCTGTATTGGGTTTAGATCTGGGCTGTTAGCTGGCCAGTATAAGACGGAAACTGATTGCACTGTAAGAAATCTCTTAACGATGCGTACAGTATACTTTGGATCATTGTCGTGTTGGAATGTCCAAATAACCGGTAGAACGTCTTCAGCATAAGGTAACTTTGTTGTTTCCAGTATATTTTTGTATAGGAATTCATCCATGTTACCTTCTATCAACTTTACAGGTCCAACACCATGTCCAGAAAAGCACCCCCAAATGTTCACATTTCCACCATCGTGCTTTAATGTAAGTTTCGTGTACTTAGGGTGGAATGCTAGTATTCGGGGAACCTCTTTTACGGGGAATATCGTTTTCCATCAGGACAGTTTAATTTCGTCTCGTCAGAAAAAAGTTTATTTTTCTACTACCGCACAGTCCAGTTTTCATAGCATGCAAGATGCTGTAGGAATTTTTTGCGAAAGCCTTTGATTGTGTACATCATGATACTCTGGTCAGGAAATTATAAAATCATGGCATTAGGAACAAAGCTCTTAATCTCCTGGTTTCTTATTTGGGCAACAGAATCCAGAAGGTTCAGGTTAATGATAAGACATCGCCAGGTTCTGCCTTAAAAATGGGCGTCCCACAGGGTTCAATACTCGGCCCATTTCTATTTTTGATCTATATCAACGATTTACCCTATTACGTAAAGAACAATCATGAGATTGTGTTGTTCGCGGATGACACCTCTTTAATTTTTAATATTAAAAGAAAACAGAGTAATTTTGACGACGTAACCAAGCACTCTCTAAAGTTGTTAATTGGTTTAGTGTAAATAATTTATTACTCAATGATAAGAAAACTAAACTCTTAAAATTCTCCATGCCCAATGTTAAACAGATGGAAACCAATGTACAACTGAAGGAAACCAGAATTGAGCCCGTCGGGACAACCTTATTTCTAGGTATTATGCTTGATTCTAAACTTCAATGGGGTTCGCATATAAAAAGACTTTCGGCCAAACTTAGTTCTACAACTAAAGTGGTTAAGACAATAAGACGCCTCACAGATATAGAAACAGCTAGAATGGTCTATTTCAGCTACTTTCATAGTATTATGTCATATGGGATTCTTCTCTGGGGGAATGCTGCAGACCTTAACACGATATTCGTTCTGCAGAAAAGAGCAATAAGGGGAATTTACAACCTCGGTCCTCGTGTTTCACTAAGAGAAAAGTTCTGTGAGATAGGCATTCTAACTGTTGCTTCGCAATATATATACGAGAATCTGTTATATGTCCACAAGAACATTGACACATTTAGTAAAAAAAGTGATCTACACACTGTTAATACTAGACATAAGAATAATCTTATAGTTCACAGCACTAGCCTCCACAAAATAAGTAGCTGTTTTATGGGGCAGTGTATACGCTTTTATAACAAGCTGCCTCTTAATATAAGAAATTTATCTATAAATAAATTCAAAATTATTGTTAAAACTACACTGTGTTTAAAAGCATATTATAAAATTACTGATTATATAGGCGATAAAAATGCTTGGGATTGAGCTGCTCTAATTCAACACAAAAATATAAATGATGTATAAACTGAACAATTTTAATTTGACTTTTCGTAAGCACTTTAAAAAAGTTTACACGAAATAAATAATCATTTCATTTCATTTCATACTTTCTCGCAAATGCAAGCCGGGCTTTGCCTGTGGCAAAATTTCAACATGGGTACCTTCCTTGCCATCCTTCCGTGCAATTTTTTCTTGTACCAAACGTCTTCGAATAGTGCTTGCTGAGATTACTGAAGGGTTATTTTCACCAAAATATTCTTTTCTCAGCTTGTTTGAGCCTTTAAAAGGATTTTGTTTTGCCAAACGAACGATGTTTCGGTCTTCTCGAGGAGTTGTTTTTCTCTGTCTAGGTACCCGTGGAACGTTCGAAGTAGTTTGATACGTAGCAAAATGCTTTACAGCGTGGAAAACCATACATTTTTAATATTGCAGATGGCCGGCTATCTTTTTATAAGACCAATTTTGCCGGCAAAGTTTTATTATTACGTACTTCCCTTGATGATTTATCACAACTTTTATTTTTCCCTGTTTTTTTTATAAGACCCAATCACTTTTAATCTTTTACAGCACTAAATGGCGCCAAAATTAGACAAACAGTAACCTGCAACTGCAAATGAACTGAGTGTTCTCTTTTTAAAATTGAATACCTAAATGTATAAATTATAAAGCGTTCTTAATTACGTGTCCAGCCAGTAAGTAGGAATACTATGTTTAGAAGTAAGTAAGTAGAGAACAAAAAGTTTGCCTATTTATTTTTAGCTAATGATGTGTATCAATGAATTCAGTGGTTTTATGTGAAAGTTTTATGATACCGAGAGAAATAAAAAAATTGTATGCAATTAGTTATACGTCTTAGTTTTAAAAAATCTTCGCATTATATCAGCGTTCTTAATTATATGACCACCACTGTATACCTTGAAGAACGAGGTCCGCTTTTGTCATGAGCAACTACCGTCTGAACTGCCCGATCCTATAAAATAGCGATGATTAATGGATAAGTCCAGTGACAGTATATCCTGACTTTCTATAACAACTGTCAAAAATTTTCATGACAGTCTGTACTCCAGGACCAACATAACTTGCTTTTTGAGGTACGGAGCATGTGACAAAATTAACAATTTATTACGCATATGACTTTGATATGTCGTGGATTTGAACTTCCTGCATGGCCGACGATTGGTATCTGCACTAGACTATCAGACAAACAAACTTCGACAAATAATGGCAATATCGAGTCTTTATAAGTTTAATTATACCAATTGGGTTGTATATCGCGGACCCTTGGCCAAATCCGGGATTCGTTAGGCCGTGGCTTTGGTGATAGGGGAGCGACTTGGTGAAAATGCTAGTCATAAAGTCTGAATAAACATACTATATTAGTATAGCTTTGTATTTGAAAATTTTATGAGGCAAATAATTCTTTAAATTCTGTTTTTTGTTCGCTGGTAAAATTTTTGTAAAGGTCCTTGCGAAGCAGAATTTATTATAAGTTGTCCTCTTGCTACAGTACACAGCAATGTATACACAAAAAGGAAATCCAGTACAACACGTAATGGTTTGATTCATATGTATATAAAATCACAAAAAAATGGTATTCCGATAAGTTATCCAAATGAAAATACTCGACGAGTTTGATGCTTAAATCACTAACAAGATCCAAGCAGTCTTAATACTTTGAAGGACAGTAAAAATCTAAAGGCGTCACAACAATCAAATTTATTTTGTGTTACTGTCCTGTAAAACATTAATATTATTTTATCGTATTCTGCTCTTTAATCTGCACTACATCGACTAAATTTGCGATTTCGCCCAAAGTCTATCTTATTTTATCTCATAACGCTCAGATTATGATATAATAAGATGCAATAGGTACTGTGATCAAGTAGTGTGTATTTGTGATTGAATTGTCATAATATATACTAATATTAATGTGCGCCTCATAATATAATTGTTTTATGGCAAGGCAATTATGTTAATTTATACCTTCTATATAATTATTAGCCCTGTTATTTCTCCCTGGCGTGGGTTGGAATGTTTTTTCTATTTGAGCGTTTCTATAATTGTTTACCCTTACTTATTTATTACATGTTTTCATATAATTGAGAAACTCTCAAACCCTATGCCAACACGTCTGGACAGCGTAGTAAAGAAAACCAAATACTTCTATCGCCTCACAAAACTATTGTGATGCATATTAGAATAGCTCTATGACGAACAGTGGACTACAAAATGATGTGTGATGCCGCGTTTTGACTGAAAATAAACTTGTAAATAACATTTCAGAGTACAAGTCCATTATTTTTGCAGGCTATATAAAATAATGCACTTAAATTATGTTTTCAACTATGTAAGCATAACTAATTTTGTACCAGATCTTTCATACGCAACTCAATGCTTAAACAAAACAGAATAAAAATAAACTTCACCTTTGAAAGCATGTACTCGTACAAGTTTCTTTGCAGTATTCCTTCCCTTTTACAAACAGGTACCTGTATGTAAAATGGAAGGAATTCTGTGTGTTCAATAGTGATTGAGAAACGTACAAATAGAATCACAAACGTCAATATACCATTTGGACCCAGAACCCCACACCCAACGATAAACTTGCTCATTTTTCCCATTTTATCAGCAAATTTCAAAGTCCATTGGTGCCAAAAAGCACCGGTTTAAGCAGAAAGGACCCAAAACAAATGGCGTAGTGATAAATGAACTCGTTTTTATTTGTGAAGCTGGCTCTATGACGTCACGATAGGGAGAGAGGGAGAGGGGTATAAGTGACGTCGTCCCTTTCCGTGTGTGCCATTCTGATTATGAAAATGTCTGTTTTGCGGTGCGAATTTCGTATGTATGCGTATGTACTGAGTTAATCATGTCATCTGCTCGTATTTCGGGTATCGTATTTTTTTTATCGTTTACGTGAAACATGTCATTTCCTGGCTTTGATTATGTGACCCTGGGATTTTGTATTCATATTTGGATAAACGATATTTTTCAAAGGTTTGTTTGTTTTTTTTTTGCTGTGTAGCTCGATGGAGTAATTTATGCAATTATGCATGACGCACATGAGGATTAAACTGTTCATGCACTGTGAACTAGGACAGCGTTTCAGTTGATGTAAATTCGTCGGTGTCAAAATAAACATTATTTTGTTTGTGGTCGCACTTTTTGTTTATATTTTATTACTTTGATGGGTTTTGTTGTAAATACATACATACATAGACTCACGCCTGTTTCCCCGAAGGGGTAGGCAGAGGCATATTAAACGCCCACTTTTCGTAAATACTGATTAGCTTTTTATACTATATCTGGAAAAGAAAACCGTTAAAGGCTGCGAAAGCCTAGTGAAGATACCATCAGACCGCCATCACCATACAGTGGGTTTCGAGCGCCCGTAGTACCCAAGTACCCACGGCACGGACCAATAATTTTTCGAAGTTATGTGCGTATCTAATTTCATAATTGTAGCTTGAGTCATGCCTAGGAGAGCACGTTATGCTGTCGGTGTTATGAAGTTCCTTGACAGTACTTATTCAGTGTCCTTTAATACACCAACAATGCTCTAAACCATTAAATATCACTAGCCCTTTGCAGCAGTCGCTCAATGGAAAAGCTAAGTGTTTTGCCAAATCTTTTAAGACTAGTGCGTGGACGCCGGGATAGTTGGAAACGTCTTGGGTGCAACTGAGTTTATGCTAGGACGATGAAGATCTGGATAAGTGGAATATCTGTAGGTATATATAAAATGCCGAATGCAGTAATACGAGAGCGATGTGGCCTGAAAGAAGTTGTCGTGACAGGGATTGAAAAAGGAATGCTGACATGGTTTGGACACGTGGAGCGAATGAGTGAAGAAAGATTAACGAATCAAATATATATGGCAAAGGTAGGCAAAAAAAAGGCAAGCCGGTTGCGGCAGACCTCGTAAGACGTTCGTCGACCAAATTGGGGACGTCTTGAAAAACAGAAAATTCCGAAGCACCCGTAACCGGCGAGCATGTATGAAAAGAATAATGAATGTAGAGGAAGCGCGTGAGGTTTGTAAGGATAGAAGCAAGTGGCGTTCTGTTGTCTTTGCCTACCCCAACGGGCATAAGGCGTGAGCATAATTTTATTATGTATTTATGTATATATAAAATCCTTTCGTTACTAACTGAATGACAAATAACGCGCAGCCAAAACTACAGGGCGTAAGAAGCTGAAAATTTGCGTGTATGTTCTTTAGGAGTGTAAGGTAGCACTTGAGCCACGTGTGAAGTCTATCTAGTAGTAGATATTTCTAAAGTTGAAATGAGAACAAAACTCTGAAGTTTAAAAATAAAAACTCGATCTCACAGATTTCACTTCTTGTATTTATTAATTAGTTTACTATCCCTCCAATTGTAAATTGTTTTATCTCACAGAAATATTATTAAAATCGCCATGTTTTCAAACTCATACACTAAATCGCTATAGGAAAAAAAAACATTTTACGACGTATATTTTATGTAGGTACAGATAATATAATTTTTACCGAGAATCTATTTCATGCATATTATTATTAAAAATATTGCCATATATTCCTTATATTCAACTTTAATACGATATTACACTATAATATTGCGAATTAAACCATACATATTGTTGGCGATATCATACACCTTACTTCCATACACACTTTTCCGTATTAAATGTTCATACGAGTATACTATCTATATAACAAATATAACTTGATCTGCTTTCCTACGGCGATTTAATCTTATCAAGGAGCAGTTTACACTTGACTTTATATATATGTAGCTTTAATGGAATAAGTATTCAGTAGGTACTTGTACATGAAAAATAACAAAGATAGTCCTCTTTATAAAGTACATTCTTTATAACCAAATCTATGGCTGAAATATGAACGCAGAATATACCAAAGCAAATTTTATAAAGCAGCAAAGACAGGTGTATTTGCAAACCCATCACATAAAACAACATATACTACAGCTAGTTCTCAGTAAACTTCGAGCATTCGGTACTTCACTACCCCTTGCCTCCCGAACTATGAGTGACTTTCTCACAGAATCTGAAATTTTAGTCCGTACCTATGAATAAAAATTTCCGTCTACGACCAAATTCGGAGGGAACTATTTGGGATTCTACAAGATAGAATGTTTAAGTTTCTGAAACAGGTTCGACATATCTTCTCAATCGTAAGAAGGGTTTCCTGTTTAAAAAGTGGCGGATCAATCTTTGCATCTTTGGTGTTACAACGTTGGGAAAGGGGTGAGAAGAATGCATTTGTTAGCTATAGTTAGGAGGTCTGTGTTTGAATTTTTGTTATTTATTAAAAGCTGTGTTTGAATAAACTGCATGAGACTTTTTCTTAAATTAAATGTAAATACTAGTTATGATTCAGGATTTCCTATCCACTGATAGGAAATCCTGAATCGCTCGGGCCATTGATTTTTATACTGTACCTGACTGACCTGAACAGCACATTACATCAACCGCTTTCATTGTTTGCTGATGATACAAAATTTTTTGGTAATCCATGTGTACAATCACAAGAAATTCAGAATGACTTGAATGCCATCCTTGAATGGACCAAGCAATGGCTGTTATTGCTTAATTCTGCCAAGTCTTGCACATAGGTAGGACAAATCCTTGTGTACCGTACTACCTAGGACAGCATCAATTGACACCAGTAAGTACGCAGACAGTTTCTGGCGTCACAATAAGCAAAGATTTGAAATGGGAAACCCATATTGTGAAAATTGTGAAAAGAGCTAACTCCATGTTGTATCTTATAAGAAAAGCGTTCAGATGTCTCCATCCCAAAACATTTTGTGTGCTCTATAAAACTTATATAAGACCTCTCCTCGAGTACGCGTATGTTGTGTGGGACCCTTATTTTAAGAAAGACGTGATTCTATTAGAAAATGTACAGAGAAGAGCTACCAAAATAGTCCACCAACTAAAAACAAAACCTATGATCAGCGTTTAAAGGAACTTGGCCTCATGACTCTTAAGAACCGCAGACAGAGAGGAAGTCTCATCGAGACGTATAAGATACTGAATGGCTATTATGATGATGACAGGATTAAAGAACTGTATGTAGCAAATGAAAATAAACATCTCAGAGGGCACCCGTTAAAGTTACGCCAGACTCAGTCGAAACTCAACCCTTTGAAACACTTTGTACCTAACCGTGATGTTAAGGAGTGGAACAAGCTCCCAGAAAATGTTGTTATGGCACCCACATTGAACACTTTTAAGAATAGACTCGACAGAATCTCCAAGTCTCAAGACACACACGCATCAGCTTAATAAGCTGCTAGTGTGGTTCAAATATAATAATAATAATTAACACTTAACACAAGATTATGTCTTTCTAGTTAAATAACCAGTCCACGTAAATCGGCAGCGTCTAAAGCCAGTGAGTGCTAACATTTAGTCTTCACTTGTGTGCTTGGGAAGAGAAGTCGGAAGGGGTACGGCCCTTGTGAAAAAAACCAGCAAACCAGTACACAATTTATATCGTAGAACATTTTAAAGAGAATTCGGGAGCTTTCGAAGAAGCCTTATAGGTCAGAAGTCAAATTTATAACAAAGAGCAAAAGTAGAAGTAAAGTACTTAGATTTTTCCATAAAGATGTTATTAAAAATAAATGTAAAAAATCCAAAAGTGGCTACATTTTTGACATTTAATCTGTAAAGTAGCCTGAACGAACAATACCATTTCGGAACAACGCAATTTTAAAGTGCTTGAATACAACGTCAGTGACATTCCCTACAGTAAAACCTCAAATAACTCTGCAACAAAATATTTTTATTCGTATAAAACGTCAATACTTGTTTGAAATATCGCACAGTGTCGTGAATAAGTTATACCCTCCCTGTGTGTATGAATACCATTCGTTTCATGTCTTGTCACGTCGTATGCAACGCTGTCGCTTGTTACTCGTATTCCCCTTATATTATGTTAGTATTCAATGTGTTTTATACTTTGGGTAGTAATAAAATATTGTAGTTTTGCACTGTATCTTAGTTCTAAAGGAATATTATGTATTTCAGCGTCGGTGATTCACTATTGACTAGTTTTGGGGGACACGCAGTAATATGAATTGAAGATAGGTATAACATTTTGGGTGTTCCTTTTATTTGCAGACAGAAATTTCATAGAATTTCGTTTCGCAGTAAATGTTACATGATTTTATTATTTGGTTAATTTATATTTCGGTTTCAACAACTGTTAACTTCCATAAAACATATTTATTTCACAGAATATAAGTAAAATAATTTTATTTTTAAATTTAGAATCTGTCACTCAATTAAACGTTTTTATCTGTATATATAACATTCTTACATTACTGACTGATTGATAGACAAGTTACCACCGACAATGCTGGTCGTAAGATGCTGTAAATTGGCATGTATCTTATTAAGGTAGTGTAGGGGAGCACTAAGAAAAGATTTTTAAAAATTTCCCTCCCAAGGTGGTAACATGTCCCTCAGGGGTGGTCCAAAGTTCAAAAGTTCACTATAAACATACGAAATCGATAAATATATGCCTACTTACCAAAACCTCCAATTCCGCCTACAAGCGACAATACACCTTCGTACATGTTCTTGTACTTAGTTTAACTAAGTTTGATGATATATTCGTCTAAAACAGATGATGTAGAGGTCCGCATACGAGCATAGTTGATAACAAATCTGAAGGGTCAACTAAAGAGAATGGAACGTATAATTGAATCTCAGCAGTTTTGCGTGGACTCTGCAAACATTAGCTAAGGCCTGATCCAATAAGATTGTATGCTTTGAAGGGACTTGACCGAGCAATAGAGAAGTTATGGAATAGTCATAATTTAAAGATTTGTAGTTATTCGATAAATAAATAAATAACTGCAAACTCATTTGCCAAAAAACCGTCATGAAAAGCTTCTCAGAATGTACAGAGTAAGATACGCATTATTAGGGATACCTCAAAAACTACTCGTCAAATCTTTATTTTTAGTGAGACCCAGAGAACCAGCGTTTCAACATTCTTTAGGCTTGTTGTGTAACCTTATTCATTTATATAGAAGGATTCAAAGGGCGCGTCCGTTTAAATTGTTCGTACAATTATTTTAGAGATAGCAGACTCCCCATGAGACATACATGCCAAATTTTAGCTTCTTGCACCCAGTAGTTTCGGCTGTACGTAGTCTGTTAGTCAGTCTGTAACGCAAGAATTACAAATATCTTAATTAATTTCCTCAAAGTCTCTTCCATTCCAGCCTACATCACACCGACTCTGTTTGGTTAAAACTAACTCATACGAAATTACTCTTACGGGCTTTGTAATCTTCTCAGATAGCGGTTAATATGAATACCAAACCTGCTGTAAAGTCAGGGTTTGTCAAACTCTCGGCACAACTTTTGGCTTATTTGTTTTGTACTTCACACAGTTGGTGGAAACTTTTGTGAATTGAATCATGATTGAGTTTGAGTATTGTGGACCGATTTCGGTGAGAGTTTAGGTGGATAGTTTTTTAGAGTTGCTGAAGTCTTTTTAAATTTATTTTTCATGTCTGGCATAGATGAAACTTTCTCCTTATGTTTTTCGTGTGTGGTGCCAACTCTAGTTACGCAGTTTATAGGGTTCCTGAAGACCAAAATGGTCTAACAATTAGTGTACTGAGACTAAACACTTCGATGCAGTGTAGCAATCTTGTGTAAATGCCACAACATGTGGTCACCCATTCTAGGTTTGACCTCTGCAAACGTTGCTTTACTGAACCGGTTATTAAGGGCAAGTCGTCATACTATTCAAACCAGATAGACATACAATATGTATTGCAGCTACAGGTCTTTTTACAGCCTGTATGTAAGTATATTTATCAGTTAACTAGTTACCATTGTACATACTGACTCTTCTTAGTTCGGGATCAATTGACCGTATGTGAGCTTCGAAACGATATTTATTTGATCCTTTGACAAATAATCAACTGAAGTTGCAAACAACTGGCTCTTTAATACAAATAGTCATACCATATAATCTTCTTCTTTCTCTTAGCGTTATTCCAGTTTTAATCTGGGGTCCGCTTACTAGTCAAACCGGATTTGGCTGAATATTAGCTTTTCCACAGAGCGACTGCCTGTCTGACCTTAGCAACCCGAAGGGATAGCTATATTCCATGGTTTAGACTAGCGTCAGTTTATTTTGAAGGTACTGACGCCCTGTAACGACTGTCAAAGATCTTCATGACAACCGGGACCCACGGCTTAACGTGCTCTCCGAGGCACGGGACAAGCGATAATTAACAATTCAATACGCACATAACTCCGAAAAGTCATTGGTGCGCGCCGTGGATTCGAACCCGATACCCTCTGCATGGCAGTCTGTTGGTATATCCACTCGGCTACCGCCGCCTTTATAGTCATACCATCTAATATTAACTCAGTGACATTAAAATAAATATCTAAAAATTCAATTGAAATTTAGTTCATAAAATATGTGCATGAGTATATCTATTTGGGCCAATTAGTTTCCTTTCAGGCGACACAAGAAGCGGAACTCACGCGTAGAATGCAAAACGCTTGGAGGAGCTTTTGGTCCATGAAAGAGCTTTTGAAAGGCAACCTGCCTATGTCTTTGAAACGCCGACTCATGGACATGTGCATCCTCCCCATCCTCACATATGGTGCTCAAACCCGGTCTTTGACCGCAGATCAGAAGTCCAGCCTCGGGGTTTGTCAACGAGCAATGGAGCGCGGCATTCTCGACGTAAAACTCATAGATCGAGTCAAAAATGCTACACTGCACTCTAAAACACAAATCGCAAATGTGTCCCAAAAAGCAGGCAAATTAAAATATGACTGGGCCGGTCATGTCTGTCGAATGTCTGACGATCTTTGGGCCAAAACTACCACTTTGGGGTCCCAGATCGAGAGAGGACTCGCGGCAGACCAAAGATTACGTAGCAAAACGATCTTAAACTATTTGATAAAGAATGGGTAACAACAGCTCTCGATAGAGAAAGGTGGAAAGAGGGTAGGGAGGCCTTTGCCCTGCAGTGGGACAAGGTAGGCTGCAAATAATAATAATTATGTCACATTATATTGACAGAACTTTGATCACAGTTCTGGTTGAGCGTCTCTCAAATTCCATCATTTCATACATGAGCGGTTTAACGTGAAATTAAAATAGTTGTCTCCTCAACTCACATTTCATTTGAAATGATAAAATTTGGTTTATTTCAGTCTCGAATGAGTATTGGATAGTTTTTGATATTTTTGATTTAAACAAAACTAAAGTTATGGATAGCTATTTGAATGGATATATAAAAACGTTTCGAAACACGTGGATTCATAAACTAATAATTACTGCCGGTTCTGAAAAGGGATTTGTTATTAAAGTTGTTCGTGCCTCGTGCTACGTAGTCTACTTAATACATTATGTACCTTACGTAAACCTATACGAAGAAATATATAATAATATTGCCTCCGTGGTTCAGTGGCTATATAGCGTATGCGTCTGCTGATCGGAGGTCCTGGATTCGATTCTGGGGTCGGGCAAATGTGTTACTGAATTTTTGCGAATTCTCAGTAGCAGCACGGAATCTGGTGATGTACACGGTAACGGCAATAGGCCCCCTTTACGGGGGAGCTGAAAATGCATGGCGAAATGTAGGTGTGATATTACACCTCTGCCTACCCCTTCGGGGATACAGGCGTGAGTCGAAAAAATACACAACACAAACTCCTCTTCACATGCTTGCCACAGCTAGTACTCAACAATTAGCTATCGAACATCATAAAAAAGTAATCACTTAATTAATTCCGACAGTCATTTGCCCCACCCAGTAATCACCAGAGTTCTTATCAAAAAGTAGTGCTTAAAAGTACGCGGGTAGGTGCGCAAAAAGTAGGACACATCCAAGTTTTCGAAAAATCATTTTATATTAATTTACATAAATAGTACGAATTATTATTAATTTATTTGGTAGTATACATATAGTAAACTCAGTACTCACGTTTGTGGACACACAGTACATGTAACTCAACTAGTGTCTTATATCTAACACCACCTGCCAGCTGTTTGTACACTCACTTCACATCAAGAAAATTTTGGAACTATGTCTCAGCTCTCCGATATCCAATCTGCCCAGAGGGACTTGGAGGAATGCTTCATGAAGAGGATGGATGAATTAGAAGCACAAATACAAGGCAGTGGACCAGCCAAAGACACAGTGGCAAAGGTAGCCGAGGAGTTCCGCACTTTTAGGGAGCTTGTCTTCAAAATGTTGGGATTGCTTCGGAGCCAGATCGCCGATTGTTCTAGAATGTGCGATGTTATGGAAACCAGACAACGGCGGAAGGCACTGATCTTCTCTGGTATTGCTGAGGTTAAGGAGGAGAACTGCGTCAACATCATAGTGGATATCCTTAACAAAAAACTAGGCTTGAAGGATATGACAGCATCTTCAATAAAGTCAGCGCACCGGCTTGGTTATTCTACCAATGATCGACATCGTCCCATTCTCGTCCGGTTCTGCAGCTACGAGCAAAAGTCGCAAGCATGGAAGGCCAAGACGGGACTTAAAGGCTCTCAAATCTCAGTCAAAGAGTTTTTGACAAAAGTCCGTCAGACAACGTTTGCCAAGGCTCGTCTCCACTTTGGGATGCGGTCGTGCTGGACACAGGACGGTGTCATAGTTATAAAGGCTCCAGATGGTCATCGATGCAAGATAACTTCAGCAGATGAACTAAATACTCTAATAGCGAAGTATCCAAAGGTGCCTGGGAGCGAGGCGCTAGCCACTGGTAGCACTGGTAGTTCCGGGACAGCAAAACCTTCGAACAGCGGGTCTCGGCGAAACTAACTGAAGCTCTCAATGCGATATAGGTTTGATTCCCAATTGTTCATGTCTGTTAGTAGGTACATTATACATAGTTCACACGTATTGCACTATTTATGACTCAGTACTTTGTTGTTGTATCTAATTACCAACAACAGTCATATTTTCTTATTGAATATTAGATAGGTATGTACCGTATAACTATTCATTTTGTTAGCCTTATATTAATTTACAATTTACACATTTTTTATTAAGTTTCGGCTTTCTTGGTTAGAATTTCCAATGCTATAAATTAAGTTATTATTTTCCCGTCAGACTGAATTGGCACTTGTCAAATTGACATTAGACGTTTGTCAAATAGGATGATATGTTTAGTTTCTCCGCTAGATAGGCATAGATTCCAAAGTTGTATTTTTTTTTTTTTCAAATGATGTTCCTATACATTTTGTAATCTTTTAGTTTTGACTTTTATTATTATAATCATAAAATGTTAAGTGTACACTGGCGGGTGGTGCAGAGGTAAACAAGCCTAGCACGGGTTGGTACTTTGATAGTGTATATTGCGTATTTTGATATTTATTTATACATATTTTATTTGTTATATTATATTATTTATTGTTTTAATATATATTTATTATTTATATTATAATGTTATCTGATGATGATGATGCATCCTTCCACTCCGCTAATGACTCAATTGAATCGGGTTCGAATGATAGTTTCTGCTCAGTGCCAGATATTACACTTGGCGAATTCGTGCGTGATAAATTCAAATTACAACAGAACCGGCTATTAAATGTGTGTCACTTAAATGCTCAGAGTGTGCCAAGTCACTTTAGTGACTTACTCGAAGCATTTTCTAATGTAAATGTCCATGCCGTCCTGATTTCCGAGACATGGCTCAAACCTCACATACTTTCTACAACATACCCCCTTCCCGGTTTCGTGCTTATCCGGAATGACCGACCTGATAAGAGGGGAGGGGGTGTTGCTATATACCTTCGCAGTGAGTTCCCCTATAAGATCATTGCTTCGTCTTCCTCTTGTTCCGCTCCTGCTGCTGAGTTCTTATTTATTGAGGTTTGTGTCAAGGGTGCGAAAGCCGTTCTTGGTGTTGTATACTGTCCGCCATCCGCTGATTACTTCTCCAGTATCGAATCGGTGCTGGAATCTATAGGGTCTGAATATGCACATCTCATCATAATGGGTGATTTTAATACCAATCTCCTAATTCCACATTCCTGTCGGTCCCGTAAACTTACCCATATAGTAGAATCTGCCAGTCTCCATATCTTACCCCTTTTAGCCACACATCACAACACTAATGGGGAAGATACCTGGTTGGATTTGATCCTTATTGCTGATCCTTCCCTTGTCTCTACCCATGGTCAATTTCCCGCTCCTGGTTTCTCCCATCACGACCTAATTTTCCTTTCGTATATCTTTAAACCACCCAAACCTCAGCCTAAAGTATTGCACTTGCGTAGTTTTGCCCGTATTGACTGGAATAAATTGTTAGAAGACGCATCTAATATTAACTGGCAACCTATGGTTGCAGCCACCACGGTCGATGATAAGCTTCAAGTCTTCAACAAAGCTGTCTTAGACCTTTACGACGCTCATGCTCCGGTCAAGCGAGTCAAACTGAAGCGCCAACCAGCGCCATGGATGACGGAGGGGATTCGGATGGCTATGAGGCGCAGGGACCGAGCTTTCCGAAAATATAAAAAAGATCGCTGTGACACCAACTGGGTCGCTTTCAAGGCTGCAAGGAACCGTTGCAACCAGATGATACGTAACGCCAAACGCCGTCATATACTCGAAAATATTTCATCAAGTTCTGCTGCGGATGTCTGGAAGTTTTTAGGAACTCTAGGCATTGGCAGGCAGCGACAGATTGACCTGCCAAAAGTCGTTGGTTTGGACGATATTAATCAGCATTTCGCCACCACGCCTGCCTTGGATCGCCAAACCAAAGATCGGACGGTCAATTATGTCGCCAGTTTGCCACGGCCAAAGGTAAGTTCTTTTAAGTTTTCTCCTGTCGCTGAGGGTGAGGTCAGAAAGGTTATCCTATCCATAAAATCTAAGGCTGTGGGTTGCGACAACATTAGTCGTCGTATGATTATCGCAGCCTTAGATGAACTCCTATCCCCAATTGTTCATATTTTAAATTTTTCACTCATGTCTGGCGTTTTCCCCTCGGTATGGCGTAAAGCCTATATTCGTCCTCTACCCAAGGTTCCCAACCCCACTTTACCTAGCCATTTTCGCCCCATATCCATTCTTCCTTTCCTATCCAAAGTGCTCGAGGCTTGTGTCCACCAGCAGCTGACCCGATTTGTACATATTAATAACCTGTTGAGTCCTTTTCAATCGGGATTCAGATCGGGACACAGCACAACCTCAGCCCTCCTTAAAGTGACTGGCGATATTAGAGCGGGAGTGGAGGACACCAAGGTCACTGTGTTGGTCTTGGTAGATTTCTCGAACGCTTTTAATACCGTCAGTCACGATATCCTCCTCTCCATACTATCCCACCTTTCGATCGCACCTGAAGCTTTGGAATGGTTCTCATCCTATCTTCGTGGGCGTCAACAGTCTGTTCGCATTGATGAGTCCTTATCTCGTTGGTGTGATCTTGACTCTGGCGTCCCACAAGGCGGCATTCTTTCTCCACTTCTTTTCTCTCTATTTATTAATATCTTAACTCACAATCTTCGGTGTTCGTATCATCTGTATGCAGACGACCAGCAGCTGTATTCTCAGGCAAGGGTTGAGGACCTAACACGGGCCATCAACGATGTGAACCAAGACTTAATGGCCATAAAGCATTGGTCTGATCAGTTTGGGCTATCAGTTAACCCGTCAAAATGTCAAGCCATTATCGTGGGTGGTAACCGCATGATGTGCAGAGTGGATACTGCAGCTCACCCTCCAATCATCTTTGATGGGTTAAATATTAAGGTCACTTCAAGCGTTAAGGACCTGGGACTACACATAGATAACACCCTTAACTGGAGAACGCAAGTCACTAACGTGTGTCAAAGTGTCACTGGGACCCTGCGATGTCTCTATCGTCTGAAGAATTTCCTCCCCTCCAAAACAAAGACTATGCTAGTGCAATCTTTAGTGTTCCCTGTCATCGATTATGGTGATGTGTGTTATTATGACCTGAATGCAGACCTTCTCAATAAACTCGACCGGCTTCTCAATAACTGCATTCGATTCGTTTTCAATCTTCGCAAGTATGACCATGTGTCTACTTATCGTTCTCAACTGAGATGGCTTCCCATTCGTCAACGCCGTAGCTTGCGTGCTCTCACTACTCTCTACTCGCTACTTCACTCACCCACTCCTCCAGCTTATCTTACTTCTCACTTTCAATATCTATGCTCTTCGCATGATAAAGCTCTTCGTTCTTCTCACAACCTTTTACTTCTATGTCCTCAACATAGCTCTGGCCTTGTACATTCTTCCTTCTACGTTCAAGCTATACTCCTATGGAACGCGCTCCCTCTGGAAGTCAGGACGGCAGACAGTCGCTGGACATTTAAAAACAAGGCTCGTCAATGGATTCAACGTGGTTTATTGGCTGAATCATCGTAATCATCACAGGATTATGTATGTATATAGAATATTTTATTGAATATTTATGTATATAAATATAAATATATATGTTATAATATATTAATATATAAAATATTATAAATAGTATATTGTATTAATTATTAAATTTATGTGTATTGTATAAGTGTGTTATGTATATTATTTACTAAAGTATCTAGTTATATATAAATTCAATTATAAAGTACTTCCACCTAATACCTGCCTTAACTATCTCTGCATCACCCTAAGGTAGACTGTTAGACAATGCCTAAGGCATTAAGTCCGCCTATGTACAGTATTGTGCAGGAAGTTTAATAAATAAAAAAAAAAAAAAAGTACACATTAAACTATAGAAACGGAAGGTATTATTCGCCCAAATGGCCAATTTGGCGCTATTTGGCAGATATAATTGGCGGATGGCACCGTAAAATAGCTCTTTTTGCGCAGTGTACTATGTAATTTAGAAGATTAATTTGCAAATGCGCTCACGGGATCATGAAATTTGGCACGATTGTACTTACTGGTGTTTCAATGTTTAATACAAGACAATAGATTATAGTGATAACAGATATTGGATAAACAAGGAGGAAACTCTGTGGCTGCAAAATATGCAATGGTGCATTGGCTTTGAGTTTTTAACTGTGATGTCTTTCTAAATGAAAAAGAAAATCTCAATTTATTACATTTAGGTACATGCTCCAATGTAACAGAATGAACACATAAATTAACTTAAAGACTAACCTAACATAAATAAAATCGGTTTCCAACTCAGCATAATGAGATGGCATTATGCTGAGTTGGAAACCGATTTTAACACAAGATGGCACTGATATTCTGTAGGGACCGTTAATACATATAAATAAATAGAATAAATATTATTATATAATTGACATACATTAATAAGCTGTACAGGTGATATAACTAAAATAAATATTACTCAACAATCGACATCTTGTGTCTAACTAAAAAATCTGCTTGTGTCTAACTGTTCGGTGATTATAAATGCATAAAAATAACATGGTATTAAACTGAAGCTACTTTTAATATAGCTTCTTACTAACTTGAAGATAACCCATAACACCCATATTACTAGCACCTCCAAGACAAGTATTTAAAGATAATATTCCACCTTTCTAATAGTATTAACCTTTAAAGGCAGTAATAAAATATTACTAATACAGGTAGTATTTATACAGCAGTATAGAAGGATCCATGTTCTGAAGATTACATAGGTGTAATAAGACGTAGATAATACGCTTAACATAAGTGCAAATATTATTACGATCCGTCTGCTTCATTAACACTTCATGTGAGTTTGCTGTGAAAAGAAAACTCTTTACGTAATATTTCTTGCATAAAATTATTGCCTGTCTATTTTCTTATATTATTAGATTCGCAACGCGGTTTTACTCACCACACTTTGTCCGTTAAATCGTGGTATAGTTTTGTTTACCTCTACCATGCATACTCTTTGCGTTTCTTTAGCTTCCAAGGTTTATCGCGTGGTGTTACTTTACCGAGTCTAATTCATTAATCTGAGCTGTCGTTACATATATTAGGCCGTCAAGACAAACAAACCCATCAGCTTAATTATAAGAGTATAGATAGCTGTGTCTTATGATCACGCCCGCCGATGTTAGCCAAATAAGGGTCCTAGGGAGATGTTACGTAGCTTGTCATCATCATCAATGTGAGTATTGCAGAGGACTTGGAAGTAGCGACGGAATTTGAAAAGTTTTTTGCTAATATACCCATTGTAACTACAGCGTCACTCAAATCGTCTTCCATGTCTGCTGAAATGCTGCTTAAAGACTGCGTGCCGGAATGTGTTACGGCCTTTGAATTTGTTGCTGTTACTACAGATGATGTTCTTAAACAATTTAAAACTATTAATATGAAAAAGACAAAGGATCTGTGGGGATTGTCAGTAAAGACTGTTTCGTCTATTATTACATTAATTGCTCCACATCTTGCAACAGTGTTCAATGGTTGTGTCACTTCTGGAACATTTCCTGATTTAATGAAGTATAGCAAAATAACACCTTTATTTAAATCTGGTGACACATCAGACCCCTCAAATTTTCGACCTATTTCTGTATTGCCAACACTTAGCAAAATTTTTGAGAAACTTATTCTTAGTCAGCTACTTAGTCATTTCAATAGACATAATCTTCTTCACAAGAAACAGTTCGGATTTACGAGGGGTTGTTCAACTACTGACGCAGCAGTTGAGTTACTGAAAAGTATTTTTGCAGCTTGGGAGAAGTCGCAAGATGCGTTAGGTATATTTTGCGACTTGTCTAAAGCCTTTGATTGTGTTCATCATGATACTCTTATCAGGAAACTATATCATTACGGCATTAAAAATAAAGCTCTCGATCTCCTGACTTCTTATTTGGGCAACAGAATCCAGAAGGTCGAGGTTAATGGTAAGACATCTCCAGGTTCTGCTTTGAAAATGGGTGTCCCGCAGGGTTCAATTCTCGGACCATTTCTATTCTTGATATATATTAACGATTTACCTTATTACGTTAAGAATAATCATGAGATTGTATTGTTCGCTGATGATACCTCTTTGATTTTTAATATTAAGCGACGACAGAGTAACTTTGACGAAGTAAACAATGCACTCTCTAAAGTTGTCAATTGGTTTAATGTTAATAATCTATTACTTAATAATAAGAAAACTAAACTTTTAAAATTTTCAATGCCCAATGTTAAACATATGCCAACCAATGTACAACTTAATGAATCTAGGATTGAGCCCGTCGAGACAACCATGTTTTTAGGTATTATGCTGGACACCAAACTACAATGGGGTCCACATATAGAAAGGCTTTCGGGCAAACTCAGTTCTGCAGCTTATGCAGTTAAGACAATTAGACGCCTCACAGATTTAGAAACAGCTAGAATGGTTTATTTCAGTTACTTTCATAGCTTAATGTCGTATGGGATTCTTCTCTGGGGGAATGCTGCAGACCTAAATACAATATTTGTTTTGCAGAAAAGAGCTGTAAGGGGAATTTATAACCTCAGTCCAAGAGTTTCTCTAAGAGAAAAGTTCAAAGAAATAAACATTCTAACTGTTGTATCACAATATATTTATGAAAATCTGCTATATGTACATAAAAATATTGACAAATTTTGTAATAAATGTGATATACATTCTGTAAATACAAGACACAGAAATAATCTCGTAGTTCATAGCACTCGTCTCCACAAAATAAGTAGCTGTTTTATGGGGCAATGTATACGCTTTTATAACAAGCTCCCTTATAATATAAGAGACCTATCTATAAATAAGTTCAAAATTATTGTAAAAGCGAAATTATGTTCAAAAGCCTATTATAAAATATCTGACTATAAAGACGACCAAAACGCTTGGGACTGAGCTGTTCTAATTCGACACACAAAAATAATTGTATTAAATATTTCTTTTTAATGACGTTTCGTAAGTACTTTCAAAGTTTACACGAAATAAAGAAGTATTTCATTTCATTTCATTTCATTTCATTTCATTTCATTCATTTCATTTCATTTCATTTCATTTCATCAGCCTCCAAGAGTCCACTGCTGGATATAGGCCACTCCAATGGCACGCCACTGAGCCCGATTTTCAGTATTTCGTGTCCAGCCGCTTCCAGCCATTTTGCGTATATCGTCACTCCATCTAGCCAGACGGCGCCCCATACTACGTTTGCCAAGGCGCGATTTCCACGCTAGAACACGGATACTTGAACGGTTATCGGTTCTTCGACAAATGTGGCCGTAGCCTTTATTGATTGGACTGTCAACTACAAATATTTTCTAAATCCGATTCCGTCTCTGCTAAACTTTACCTAAGCAAATTTATGAACTGAATTACACTTTCTTTGATACAGACGTAACACATTTAAATATAGAGACTACACCTCTCCTAGTCTATGCTAGCCCCGAAAATTGCCTTAGAACATGTGAATTCCTTGTATCAGCATTGAACAATAATATCCTAATGGAGGAAATAACATTGAATTAATAACATTGGTTTATGCTCTAGTTTCTAATTTCATTATGTGCCTGTCAGTAACAGACCACTATGCAACTAATAATTTGAAATAATATGTCATATATATCATGCCATTTTATCCATTTCCGCATAAATAATAAGTACAAACGTAATTACAAGCTTCTATATCCTTCTTCAAGGATTTCTCGGAACCAAGACTAATAGGAATCGATGTATCGGTAGAAATCGCCGTAATCTTCTTGTATTATATTTTATTTTGTGTTGAGTTACTGAGCAAAACAAAAATAAAATTCTTCATAATCATGACCATTAACTATATCGTTAAGAATATTCTGACCCAATGTCAAGTTTGAGGATGATTTGATGAAAATATTATTATTATAACCGAATGTCTAGACTAATGTATTTAAAGTATATCTATTATGTTTGTAATATTGATAGTACTTTGTTGTGTTGTATCGTGTGAGATCACTTAAAACAACAAATGCTTGTGAGTCTGTTGTGCACAATAATTGATCTTTTGATAAAAACTTAAGAAGTAACTAATCAATGAACGTATCTTCGTTTCATGGGAATTCGTCTAACTCTGCCAGTTTCGTTTACCACTCGAAGGCCCCTGACATGACCTTACGATTCCTCTTATGTGAGAAATACTGAGACTGGTTCGGCGTTACACCGAAACCAAAGGTTCTAGGCGACTTGGAGCAGGAAAATGGACTGTATTAGGGCGAGTTCTGGGTCGCCTAGAAAGGAATAAGGGAAGAGGATGTAGGATTGGAATGGGAGAGATGATTGTGAGTGGGTATAGGATATTCCAAGGACGGAGGGCACTTACCTTGTACGGCGATCTTCTACGTCTCAGAAGGGCAGTCTCCTGGTGTTTCGGGATGAAGCTGCTTGATTCACTGCACTACACAAATCACTTCCACTTGCGAGCGGTTTATATAAGCGGTAATGATTATAGTGGGAGCGGCGTGGAGCGGTACGGTATAGCCGACACGTATATAGCGAATCGAATGTTCTAGCCTGTCTCTCGCGTCGACGATCGCCGCGACCAATCCGCGAAAGGCGTGCCCCTCCTTTGGGAATGGGAGACAGGGACGGATATATGGTATCGCTCGCACTAGACAAGCGTGGAACGATTGACGTTGATGCGATTAGTTATAGATAGGAAGGTAGATGGCGCTACCATATCCCCCCGGCCCTAAAGAGTTGCCTTTAAAAAAAATAGAATTGAACTTGGCTATGTTGGGTGTACTACCGCATAACCCATCAATAGGCTAAAACAGCGATATGATAATAAAATTAATCTAAATTAACTTTAGCGAAAACTACAAACGCAATAATAGCGAAAACTACTAACTAAATACTTAAACTAAGAGGTAGATCCAACTTCAGGCTAGATCTCACTGAGTTGGAAGCGGACAGAGACGTACAACAGGGCGCATGTAGCTCCCCTTAGCGGTTTTCACGGTAACAACGCGGGTTGTACCGTCCGTGGAAGTATGCAATTTCTCTACGATGGCTAACGGCCATGAAAGCGGCGGAGCATTATCATGTATTATGACGACCAACGTACCCTCCTGTATAGGGGATGCAGGACTATTCCACTTGGATCTAGCCTGAAGCTGGTGTAGATATTCCGCACGCCAGCGCCGCCAGAACGACTGCACGAGTTTATCCAGCAGAGTATGTCTCTGGAGCAAGCTTGAAGAGTCTGCTTCAGGAGCCGGATATGACGATAATGGCACTGTGTTCAGAAAATGTGCAGGGCTTAACGCGGATAGTTCTGCAGGGTCACTACTCAATGCCGTGAGCAGACGCGAGTTGATCAGTGCCTCAACTTGTGCAAGGACGGGGTAAGGGTTAAAAGCTCTTCGTAAGATAGGATCTGTTGACCTATAACTTTGAAGAGACGCGCCTTAATTACTTCGACCATGCTTTCCCAACATCCACCGAAATGTGGAGATGCTGGCGGAATAAACTTCCAGTCAATATGATCTATGGAAAGTTCTTCCTGAAGACGAGTACGATAACCCGCGACGTGATTGAAACAAGTAGCGGGAACAAGTTCAATCAATTTAATAACGCGGTTGGCGACAAAAGTCTGCCAGCGGTGAGGAGATGAATAAATCCAAGCGAGCACTACTTTGGAGTCGGAAAATGCGTATATTTTATTAATGGGGTAGTGGGGCAAAACTGTGTCTTGAACCTTGCGGAGCAACTGAGACAGCAGAAGGGCCGCGCACAACTCCAGTCTTGCAACCGAAATGGTTTTAACAGGCGAGACCTTGGACTTGGCACAAACTAACTGCACCGAGTAGTTAGAACCAATGCGGACTTGCAGATATACGACTCCGCCGTAAGCACGCTTGCTGGCGTCAGCGAAACCTATTAAGTTGATGGTACATCCATCTACCAGCCCAAGATGACGCGGAATTTTTCATCATCATTTTTCATCCCACTCACACTTTGATAGCCAAAGCTCTTTGATCAAGAACTTGGCGTACAAAATTGTAGGAGCCACAAAACCTATTATGTCCCATAGTCGAGCCACTGTGGACAGCATAGTGCGTTTGGTGCACTTATCATCTGGTGGTGAGACGTCAAACCGAAAACTATCGCAGGATTTGTCCCAGCGTAAACCGAGAACCTTATGCGGTACAGACTTCTCAAACTCAATGTCTGGAGAAGCCTTATGAGAATCTGGTATGCGTGCGAGAACCTCCTTAGAGTTGCTTGTCCATTTGACAAGATCAAACTGGCCTCGCTTGAAAAGCTGATTAAGCTCTTTACAAAGCGAAATTGCTAGCGGAGCGGATATGACATTACAGGCAATGTCATCCATGTACAAAGCGGAAGAGGCAACAGCCGCTGCGGCGGGAAAGTGATCGCCTTCATCAGCGATCAACTGGCGAACAACTCGTAACGCGTGATATGGGCTAGACTTGAGTCCAAAACAAACACGATTGAACTGATACACAGATAAAGGTTCTTTCTTGTCAAAACGATAAAAGATCCGTTGAAATCTACGGTCAGATTCGCGAACGCCGATATTGAGAAACATTTGGCGGCAATCAGCTGACAGAGCGATTTGGAAAAGACGAAACTTTATTATGATGTTAAATAAATCACCCTGTAGATTGAGGCTGGCATGCAGAATGTCATTAATCGACTGAACCGATGTAGTCTTACAACTAGCGTCTAAAACCACACGAAGTTTAGTAGAGGTTTTATCTTCGCGAACTACGCCGTGATGCGGGATATAATATGAGGGCAGAGAGTTGCCCTCGTTGTTTACAACTACACTCAAAAAACTTTTATCTATATAGTCACGAATGACGTCATTATAGGCGCAGCGTAACTTAGGTGATGCATCAAGTTTACGTTCCAAACAATGGAAACGTCTGAGCGCAGCAGCGTACGAGTCGCCTAACGAATAAGGGTCACCACAGAATGGCAACGCCACAACGTATCTGCCACTGTCGTCACGAACAGTGGTAGCGCGGAAATGTTCTTCACACTCGAGATCTTTACGGCTCATCGAGGGCGGTGCGGTAACCTCTTCCAGCTCCCAAAATCGCTTGAGAAGAGAATCAATATTGTTTTCTTGAAGAACAGAACAACAGCAAGACGTAACGTATTGAGAAGTATGTAATGTAGGTACGGTACCCATAATCACATACCCAAATACCGTCTCAATAGCGGGCGGTAAGTTATTTTGCTCACTACGTACCACTTTAGTTAGTAGCAAGTGCGGGAATATTGCGGCTCCGATCAAAACATCAATGTCTGCCGGATTCGCAAACTCCGAGTCCGCCAGCGGCAATGACTCGAGGTGTGTGAGAAGCGATACGTCCACATTAGCGTTTGGCAATGTGTCCGTAATACGCTCCTCGATAAGCGAAGAAATGTTAAAATTAATATTCCTATCAAAACGTGAATATATTTTAATATCTACGGAACCCTTGCAATGTTTTTCTGATCCGCCTATCCCTTTGACGGTTGAGTTAGTATTTTTAAAGTTATTCCACAATCCGAGGCGTTTGAATAACTCAAACGTTATTAAATTGGTCTGAGATGCGCTATCTAGCAGACAACGTACCATGTGCGGCGACCCATTAACATCATATACGATAACTTGCGCTGTCGCTAACAGAACAGGCTTAGACGTCATACACTGCGTTTTGGCCCTGCGCAGATCATTATAGATGCGCGAGTGCCGTCCTCGCGTGCGCGTCGCCCGCGCAATGGACGTCGTACACAACAATACTTCGCCCTTATGCGTGCAGGGGGAAGGCACCGTGGCCTGCACCTGTGACGTAAGTGTGTCAAGGTTAGCGGCTTGGCTTGACAACGGGTTATCTTTATCGAAATGTAGCAATGAATGATGTTTTTTATTGCATAAGCGACACTTTGTCTTACTAGAACAATTACTTGTTTTATGTTTTATGCTTAAGCAATGAATGCAAGCTTTGTTATCTTTTACGCATTTAAAACCAGCGGTTGGATTTAAATTATTAAAGATGGGACACTTATATAAATGGTCGTGCACCACATTACTGCACAGACACTTCTGTGAATTATTACTATTAGATTCCGAGCATGTTACGTAAGATTGCCGATCAGGGACCGAGTTATTATTACTATTTCGCGATTTATTCAACCTTTGTTTGTTGCTGTTAGTGTTAGACGGGCCAGGTGAACCAGACTGCGTATTATGAAATATTCGACACTGATCTTTGATGAACGAAATAAAACTATCTAGTGTAGGTATTTTATTATTGCGTTCCGTCATCTCGAATGCGCGAATTGTATCAGTGTCAAACTTTTTTAAAGCGAGTTGAAGCAACATAAAGTCGGAAAGATCTTCTAATTTTAAGTTCCTAAGAGAATTAACCGCGGTTACGAAGTTATCAATAAACAGCTGGAAATTCGCGACAGACGCGTTGCCGGACAGTTTGAGATTTAAAGCTTGGTCAAAGTGAGTAGCCGCTAGGACGCGCGTGTGCTGATATCTATCAAGTAGTGACTGAAATATGACCTGATAATTTTCAGCACTGGGTGTGACACCTGCAAATACGGACTGGACCTTCGGTGACAGTTTACCTATTAAATAGTACAACCTGTCAGCATCTGTCAGAGAACCATTATCGTGCACTGTAGACTTAAAGCTCGCATAGAATAACGGCCAATTTCGTATATTTCCGTCAAACGACATAATCTCGATTGGCGGTAATTTCGGCTTGCGGGCCGCGGCGACGCGCTCTGCTGAACATTTACCCTCCAATTGCCATTGTATACGCTTAATAATACAATAAAGATCTTCGAATGAGGTGTACGCCTGATATTTCGGTTTTTCATCAGGATTGATAGAAAGTAATCTTGCGTTATAATCGTCTAACAACTTATGAAAATCTGTTCGAATATTATCTACTGTCATACAATAACTGAGAAATGCTTCGCTATTACTGTCGGAAATAGATGCGGTTTTTGAGCGTTCATGGATGTTTTGAATACGCTCAAATAAAATATTGCGTTTTGCTTCTAAGATTGTCATCTCTTTGTCTTCCGACACGCGTGACTTCTTTTGTTGTGACATGCTTACGTAAGTTTATACTTACGTAAGCAGATATTCAGATATTCTTATTTTGTTTCGTTCTCATTAGCTTATGCTAATGAGAACGAAACAAAATAAGAATATCTAATGTACCTATTATTTTACCTAAGTAGGCTAAGTAGGCAACACTTTAGAACTGTGGAATTAAAAGTTGCTCAAAATATGAGATTTACAAGACAACTATGATAGTTCCAGAAATAATAATTGAGTAAGTAGGTAGCTACATAAAAGTTTACCTACTGATGCGGGCGGAAACAACCATGTGACGGTTATGTGAATATATTAGCAGTATAGCTAGGTGCTATAACTGCCTAGGTATAGCGATATAACGTATAAAAAGGTAAATTAATCCGACTCGTATGGATCAAAAAAATGGTTCGGCGATACACCGAAACCGTAGGTTCTAGGCGACTTGGAGCAGGAAAATGGACTGTATTAGGGCGAGTTCTGGGTCGCCTAGAAAGGAATAAGGGAAGAGGATGTAGGATTGGAATGGGAGAGATGATTGTGAGTGGGTATAGGATATTCCAAGGACGGAGGGCACTTACCTTGTACGGCGATCTTCTTCGTCTCAGAAGGGCAGTCTCCTGGTGTTTCGGGATGAAGCTGCTTGATTCACTGCACTACACAAATCACTTCCACTTGCGAGCGGTTTATATAAGCGGTAATAATTATAGCGGGAGCGGCGCGGAGCGGTACGGTATAGCCGACACGTATATAGCGAATCGAATGTTCTAGCCTGTCTCTCGCGTCGATGATCGCCGCGACCAATCCGCGAAAGGCGTGCCCCTCCTTAGGGAATGGGAGACAGGGACGGAAATATGGTATCGCTCGCACTAGACAAGCGTGGAACGATTGACGTTGATGCGATTCGTTATAGATAGGAAGGTAGATAGCGCTACCAGAGACCAATGATAATGCGGCTTCTTAAGGACTTCAAATGGCACAAAACTGATCACGCATCCAAGTGTTGTCCTGTTTAAAGTTGCTTTTCATTGCCAAACTATAAGGAACGACGAGTCACACGCTACAATAAACACAAAAGTATTTACTTTTTTAATTCTATTCATTCTAGATTACTGTATTTACTTCATCGTGAATTGGTAATGAGCTTAATGAAGTATTACTTATTGATTTCAGTAACCCTGTTTGTAATTCAAATTGATAATAAACGATTTCTGGGATCATGAAAAATTAAAACAATATGCTTTCGTAATAATCTTGAGCACTTAAGGCACAGGCTGGGAAAAATAAATTCTCTAAGACGAATTTCTTCGACAACTACCTATGTGTTTATTATTTAACTAGAGGATGCCCGCCGCTACACCCACACATTTTTATAAATTCAACTATTTCTGGCCGTTCCCTTGGGTATTTGGGAAAATCCCTTCTTCGTGCACCGCTACGGTGCCCTTGGGAACATGAATGCCAAATTTCATCTTCCTGCGCCGACTTATGCGAGTCAATCAGTAACGCAAGGATTTTATACACACAGATTACGTTTTTTTTTTCATGTTGACCTAATTACCGTTGCTAACCGTTTGATATAATACCTGAGGCGGTGCGTACTGGAATTTTAAATACTCATTTAACGTTTTTATTTAATTACGATCCTTTGTTGTTGAAATTTTTAAATGTGTACACCAGTTGACCGAAAGGTTCGCAAAGTAGGTTAAACGGATATTATATTTTGCGAAATTTTTATCACAAATCAGCTCACTGTAAGCGTTGAACGTAATCTGTATTTTTTCGTAACAAAATGAGCATACATTTTTAATCCCGATTTCATACTTCAATTATGAAGGTATTAACATATTTTTTTTATGAAGGTCTATACTGTGATATAATGGTGAAAGTAAAAGTAAAGCATTTATTATCACATGATAACATAACTTAGTTCATATAAGTTAACGTTATTTTATCTCGTAGTTTCGAGATTAACCTTCGGTTATGTATTGTGTAGATTATGTATCAGGCTTCACACGCAAGTGTATCAAAAATTATTATTTTTGTGACATTGGCTCTCTTTAAATCGGTTATTCGAAATTATGATTAAATTCACATATTTTATTGGCAACGCAGACTGTCTGTATATTGGTATGTCTCAATTACGTGTGATGGGGGTTCGGTAGTTAGACATCGAAATTTTACGATTCACAGATTTTTAGTAATATAGATTTTCGTGTTTGTTTTCTTATCATAGGTATCTTATGCTAATATATAAAGCTGATGACTTTCTTTGTTTGGTTAAACGCGCTAATCTCAGAAACTACAAGACTGATTTCAAAAATCTTTCAGTGTTAGATAGGCAATTTATCGAGGAAGGCTATAGGCTACGACCCACGGGAAGGGAGTAGTAGCCTTAAATAACGCGAGTGTAACCGCTGGCTTATCTAGTGTTAAGTGAATTAGAAATAATTCACTTTGCAGTAATTGACAAGATCAAAAAAAAAAATCAAATGGAATCAGGCACTTGTTTAAGGTCAACCACGGGATGAACTGTTTTATCAAAAAGCTGATCCTATTAGCTTTGAGCACCCAAACTTTAAAAAAGCTATTTTGACAGAATATTTGCTTTCAACATATTGAGTGCAGTCCTCGACAACCCAAAGTAAGACTTGTAGCATTTTTCTGACCAAATCAGACCTTGTCAAAGGTTTTACAAAATGCCAGCAAAAGCATGGAGTGGTAAGACTTATTACGCTGATTTTTTTTATGCTTGTCCATCCATCCATGAACTAGACAGCAACAAAGTAGCTCAACCTCACAAATCTATGTTCGTCGCCGTCTAGTTTCATAGGCATTAGCTTGCCACTTAGTCTACGACCCGTTATTGTCACCATTTATTTGATCTAAAACCCAATAGTTAAACCTCACATTTCAAAATAAGCTTTCACATATTGTGTAAACGTGATTGACATTAAAGGCCGGTTTCAAACTAGAGTATTTTTCTGCGCGTATACGGTCTTTTCTGCATACGCGCGCTACATTATGCGCTTCAAAATACCGGACTCGCGTAAATGGGCATATTTCGGCGTGATCACTCGAAACGGTAGTGATATGTTGTCAGTGTCAACATGGATTTTGACGGCTCGTGTTTATACGAGTTTAGAAGCGCGTCAACCCTCGTACGAGTTGTGCGTGTGCCAAAAGGCGCGCCTATACGCGTTTACAGGCGCTTCCGAAAACGAGCTTATACGCGCGTATAAAACGCTAATCTGAAACCGCTCTAAATTGTAGTGCGGTAGGTTAATATACGTCGTATCTGTCTATCATTGTGGTATCTCTATCAATTTAGACTTTAGAATATATTTGGTAAAACTTTGACCTTTTGCCATATCGTCGATAATCTAAACTCAGACTAGTTGATCGGATTCGGGCATCTAATTGCCTTCGATTCAATCAGAATATGACGGGAAACATAAATTAAATGGCTCGTGGTATTATTTCTAGGCGTCGTCAAATCATTAGCATTGGATTTGTAATATGAATTTACATGTATATTTTGTGGAATGCTACAAAATGAACGCTGCGAAATATGAGGCTTGAGAGATATTAAGCAAGAGGAAGACCAAGTAATATGGGATCAGAACTGACAAAAGCTACAAAATGAATAAATTAGATTTTAATTTGATCGTTTTACATGAAGGTTAGAAGTAAGAACAAGCAAATTAAATGCTCCCTTTTGTATTCATCAAATCGTATGATTTAGTCCCGGTTCCTAGTATGCTGAAACCGGGATTTTGACGGATCCATGAAAATGCAGTCTATATGAAAGTCCGTCAAAACGCCAAATCCGATGTTTCTGATTCAGGTTAAGTCAAAGTCAAAATCATTTATTCATTTGGGTCACAATGTGACGCTTATGAACGTCAAAATAATAAATTTATGAAACAATTACTTAAAGACTCTACATTTACATTTACTGCCACGTTCGCAAAGCAAGGGCGTAGAACCATGAGAAAGAACGGGCAATAAAACTCACGGTCACTCTTTTTCATCGCCAGGTTTTGCATAATACACATAATTTACATTTTGTAAGGTGCTGCAACTGTTACACCTTCTATATCACTTGTATATATTTACTTTACACAATAATACTCAAGCATAATTTTAATTTTGGTGTTCATTTAGTTAGCCTCCTCAGAATAGACATGGTGAAACAGGAGCATCCACTTATATTATCTTAATATATAAAATCCTTGCGTTACTGACTGACTGACAGACACGCAACAGCCGAAACTATTGGGCGCAGGAAGCTGGAATTTGGCATGTATGTTCCTTGGGGACCGTAGGGGTGCACTAAGAAGGGATTTCTCGAAATTCCCACGGGATCGGCTTAAACGGGTAAATTTAAAAAAAATACAGGTGTAGCTGCTGGCGTCCTCTAGTATACATATATTAATAATTGTTGTGTGTATGTATAATGTTAATTTCTAGACCTTCATGTAAGATCTACTAACTCAACGGTAGCTTATTTTGCTCCTTCCGAGAACCGGGCTCTAGGGGTCGCGTCATTTTAGATAATGCTTGTTGACGTTTTGAATTTTACAAGAATTTTATTATTTACAATATTATAGACTTACGCTTGTTTACCTGAAGAGCTAGGCAGAGGAGTAATATTACACCTATATTTTGGTCCCACACTATAAGGGGCAAGCCTATTGCTGTAACCGGGCACTTTGCCGAACTCCGTGTTGTTACTGGGAATTCTGAAAAATCCAGTGACACTTTTGCTCGACTCGGGTATCGCATTCGGGACCGTCCGCAGACTCATACATTCATTGGACCATGGAGGAATTTTGTACAATATCCTCATACATTTTAAATTTAACTAAATACTTTTAGAAGATTGTTTATTAAGATAGACATCCGACAAAAACTATATTTTGGCCAAAGAATATTTGCCCTCGATGTGTCATGGTCAAATCGTTAGATTTGCAGTTTCAAGAAATGGCCGGTTAAAATTGGTCATGTTGTTGAATCTTGCCTGATTCTTCTCACGTAGCTCTACTTTCTGAACAGGCATTTTTTTTTTCAATGCTCATTTATTTTAATATGCATTTAAAGTTACTTTTTTATTTTTATTTGTTCGACCTTCTGACGTGTCTAAAAAATTTAAACAGTTTTATGGAAATAAACAAAATTATTTGAGTTTGAGTTTGAATCATAAAATCCATCCGGCATACTTCGACTTGTCTTCGTGTTGTAAACATACAAAAGGCTCAAATAAATATGTCTGTATACATCATACAATTTATTTAAATGTGCGTAAGTTAGCTAATTTAATGTTTTCAAACCGATAACACCGTTAATAAAACACTATTTGTTTTCCTCTGACGTTTCGAACAACCTACGACGGACGTGGTCGCGGAGAGACCACTGTAGGTATTTGCAACTGATTTATACCATAAATTACCTAATTGACGCGATCAAGACTCGTTAAATTAACTGGTCTGGTATTCTATAAAATCAAACTATTGGATACTTATAATCAATTGTATTATTGAGTTTATGTTATTAACAGCTATTATTATATACAATAAATGTGGTAAACTGTGAGCGCGGTGACCGCACCCACATTATATTATTATTGGTTTCCGATATGGCTTAGCAATTAGGATTACATAAATACTTGCACTGTACAGTTTAGTTATATGCATGCGGTATGAATACGAACCTAATACACATAATTTTACAGAATAAAACGTAATTAAATCTGTATCTCGTCTAAACTTTTCCGAAATTACGAATGTAATTTAATAATTCATTATTTTCGTATGAGTGTATAGCAAACTCTGGTGTCAGACTTATAAGACCAATTGAAGGCCTCAGATATGGTCTAAAGACTCTAAAGCTTCTTCAGTGTAAGTCTAGATCGGAGGTCGATGACTTTACGAGTCCTTGTAAAGTACGATAGCGCTCTGATGAAAATGCTACAAGCTATCGCCAATCTTAATGCAAACCATTAAAAGAACCGATGAATATGAAAATAGACCCAGAATATAAATCAGCACAAATAAAAAGTACAATCTAAGGTTATACACCTAATTATAATAATATAATATTTTATACTATGTAATCTAAATTATACATCACCATGGTTCTAGCATTATCCCGTTTGTATCCAAAACTTTCGCTTCGTAGCCCAGAGCTCGTTTTCTAGCCTAAGCCGATTTAACCACAGATCAGTCGCTCTATGGCAAAATCTAAAAGTTTTCTCTGTTAATCGAAGACTAAGTAGATTTAAGTGAAGGTCAGTCGCACCATGGCAAAAGCTACCTTTTTCGTTTTTCCACAGAGCGACTGACCTCCGCAACCTAAAGACATTGACGTTATGCGTAATTACTTATTTCGTACGTGAGACACTCAGAATGTTTTGCGACACAAAAAAAAATGTTCTATAAGTAAATATATTTTTCTTACATCTTTTCAAAATACTCTCCACCACCTCTATACAAAGTTTCATGCATCTGAACCAGTTTTCGAAACACTTCTTCCAATCCGCCGTAGACACCTCGTTTACAGCCTGCTCGAACGCTGAGATCAGATCATCCGGCGACGAAAATTGTGTCCCTTTGAGCTGATTTTGTTATTTTTGGGAATAAGAAGAAGTCACACGGTGCTAGGTAAAGGCTGTTAGGAGGGACCCAGGAGTTGGACCGGTTTGCTGTCTAGGAAGTCCCTCGTTTTGATTGCGGTGTGGGCGGGCGCATTATCGCGGTTGAGCAGTAGCCCGCGGAGCCCTGTGTCTTATTAGTTTTTTTCTTCGTTAATCTGTCTTGTTCGTTATTTAGTCCTATGTCCGTGTGGTGACGGATTAAGAATACGGAATGTCACCACCCCATATCATCCCATGGGTGTCGTAAGAGCCGACAGAGGGAGCATATCATGCAGAGAACAGCACTGTAAGAGAAGGAAAACTTGATACAAACCCTATACCAACCCGTTTGGCCAGCGTGGTATAGTAGGCCAATTCCTCCTTTCAAAGGGGAGGCCTAGTCCAGCAGTGGACTGTTAAAGGCTGATGATGATGAACCAGTCAAATTGAAAAATCTCGCAATCAAAATCTTCCCCCCGCTTCTAGGTCACTTTACTTTGGTAGGCGTTGATTTGTTTTGAAACACCCAAATCGTTGACTGGCGCTTTGTTTCTGGATCGTATTAATAAATCAAGGATTCATCACCTGTAACGATGTCGTAAACACGTCGAGACCAGCCTGCTTCAAATTTGTCTATCATGTCATGGCACCATTCAACTCTTGCCTGCTTCTGAACATCGGTGAGGCTGTGCGGCCCCCAGCGTGAAACTTTCCTCCGCACCCATAGATGCACGTGTAGAATTTTGTGAAGGCTTCCTGATCTGATTTGCAGTATATGTTGAATCTCTTAATATGTAACTCGTCTATTGTTTTGGGTAAATTTTATCACTGCTAGCACGTTTTCTTCCGTAACAGCCGTCAAAGGGCGACCACTTCTTTCTTCATCCCCCAAAGTTAGCCGACCGCGCTTAAATTCATTATACCAACGATACCTTAGGCCTTAGGCCTTCATTGATGAATGCCATTTGAAGTCTATCGTACAATTCGTCCAGTTTCAGATGACATTTAAAATCGTAAAAAATCATAGCGCGAAAATGTTCTCGACGCAAATCCATTTTTCAATGAGACACGGTATTTTTTTTTTTATGGCAATAGGCGGCAAACGAGCAGACGGATTGCCTAATGGTAAGCAATTACCGCCGCCCATGGACAAAAGCAACTGCAAACAATAAGTGCCTTGCCACCCCTTTGGGTTGGGAAAAGGGATAGGATGAGGAGTGGGATGAGGGAGAAGGAATAGGGAATTTTAATAAGCTCGCAAAAAATGTGAAGGGAAGTTTTGAATTTAGAACGTACCTATTTTTACTTAAAAGTAATCATATTTTTAAATAAGTTATAACTGGCCAGTCCCACATACATAAAAACTTTTTCTCGCAATACTTTTTGGGTGACCTGGTATATTGAGCAATAACGAATTACCTTTCAATAATACAAGATTATTAACCCCGCAGACAGAACCACGGGGTGTCTATAATAAAAGGTAATTGATACGATTTCGGCAGACTCACCTATAAAGATTCTTCTCTCTAACAGATTTCTTTGTAAACATGACATCGGAGTCTTTGACCTCTGCTTGAAATATTTTTTTAGTTGAGATATGGTTACAGACGTATACAAAATTCATGTTAATAATAGTAATGGCTGAAAGATGAAATAGTTATTCGTAATGGTGTTATTTGGGTACTTCATTGACACCTTAGCGTTATTCTAGTTGCTATAGGGCGTTGGTCTTGAAGCACGGTCTTTTCTAGTCTAACCATATTACAAAGAACGACTACTATTAGGCCTTCGTCACGCAAATGAAACGTGTAACATTCTATGAGACCAGTGTCGGGGATGTCAGCTTGCCAACTCTGTGAGCCACGGTAAGAGTCTTTTACTTTGCAGGTCAATGGTTCTCGCTTACATATTAATGAGAGTTATGTGCCCACTACGGCCATTAACGAGGTATGATAATTAACAACTTATTATGCATACATATTTAGAGAGTGCTTTATTTGTCAATCACTCTGTAATGCTACAATTTTATATCCCTATACAGATTTTGTTTTTAAAGACTTATCTTTCAAAAGAAAACCAACTTCAATTCCAAGATAAGGAAGTATTATTTGAATTTTCTGATGGTTTGATAATTGAGATGAATTCCAAGAAGAAATCCTTCTTTAACATTAAGGGCTCTTTTTTTGAATTTGTTACAATTGCCTTTAAAACTTCCTTGACATGTCAAGCTATGATGATAGATTATTATATTGATAACGTAAATACAACGTGTAGGAGAAACATGACCATTTTGGCTCTTTTTCCTACAATTCGTCAGCGCCCTTTTCGTGTCATCTGTACGCGAAGCAACCACATCAAAATGACTAGCGTCACCACAATTACTATAATCACATTTTGTGAGTACTACAACGCACTGTAGGAAACCGCAGCGTCACTACAAACTGATAACTACAGCTTGACCATATTTTATAGCGATAGTGTTATAAGGTACGTGAAAATCGAGCCTTAATCTATTCAAAAATAATTTAGACTAGTGATCTATATTTATAAAATCCAAGGGGCATTCAATCCGAAATCTCGAAAACTGCTAAACATATAAATATGAAATTTGGCAGGGAAGTAGTTCATACATACTAGGCCTTCGCTAAGAACGGATTTTTCGAAGAGCAACCTCTTCCAACGATTAAGGGGGTCTTAGGTCTCTCGTAAGTTGGTATGAAAGTTAAGATATAATTAATAATCCGAGGGCGAAGCCGCGGTAAACAGCTAGTTTAATATAATCTTATCAGCCTAATCAGTTTGTCATATCTATTAAATAAACTATAGACTTCTAAATATTTTAATAGTAGTAAGACAGAAATAAGAACGACGCAAGTGAAGCATATAAAGAACAAGGTTTCAAACGCCACAATATATCACCGAATCCTTCAATAAAATACACGAGAAATGAGCATTTATCGAAAAGAGCAACTTCATAGGTCATTTAAAAAGAAAAAGACATTTCACCATCAAACGAGTTTCCGAAGTCGTAAACCCGTCATGAAAGGGATACATACTATTGAGTACGAAAAAAATAAAAATGAAAACAATAAGTTTGCGCGAACATGTCGACCGCGGTTCAAAGCCAACTTTTATTGGTTTTATTTCAAGTATCGAAGTTTTCTGTTTCACATATCTATTGGGCGAACCAACTATTGGCCGAGTTGAATTGTATACAGTAAATAGCTTGTTTTACTCGAAAAGATCGAATTTCCTCCAGTGTTTTATTGGATTCCATGTTATAACAAGTTTGTAAAGAAATTTTCTTCGTTTTGGGTACCGTTGGTATGCGGTCAAATCGTTATATAGAGTGAACAATTGTGTTTGGATTAGATTACCACTGGGATCGAGATATGTATGTTAATGCTGTAGATTCGATAACGGTTTTATTCAGCTCAAAAAATTGCTATAGGAAAGTTTCTTTTCACTGTAACACTCTATTTAATGGCATGAATATCAAATAAAGGAAATAAAATAAACAAGAACCCAAACTAGGGCACTCTAATTTTGAGTTGATTGATTACGTAGAAAATAATTGTACTAATATCCTAACACCAGCATACAAATATTTGCTTATAAGGTTATTTTCTATATTGTTAAACAATTAATGTACCTATAAAATTAAATAAAAAATATATTTTAGTATTCTCATTTATTGTGACGCTAAGAATGTCATATTTCACAATACGCTTTTCCATTTAACAATTGACCATTGTTTATATTTCTTTAAGAAGAAAAGCCAGTGCGTTATAAGCACTCTTGAATGAATAATAACTTTTGCCAAAAACTTTCAAAAGATAGTTGATGGCATCGTATCACCCTTCCCCTAGAACATACTATTATTACTTACAAGTATTTTTAAATGTATTATATCTGATATGGACTTGCACTGGAGCGAATCTTCTCTCTTCCTTCTTTATTTTTCCAGTAGAAGTTTTTAATATGCATGGCTCCTATCATCTACAATAAATTACCGACATCATGGAAGAATCTGAATCAGAACAAATTTAAAAAAAATCTAAGAGCTTACCTTGCTAATAAAGCGTATTATAATATCTCTGATTTTTTATTGGACAAAATGATTGTTAAGTGATCTATTAGTAGATAATAATTTAAATTAAATAATTGAATTACCTGTGACATTACAATGTTGATTGTTCATTAATGAAAAAATAGAAATTAGAAGACATCCATTTATCAATTAATACACGTTGACATTCATTTTTTATTTTTATATTACACTTGAACAAATATCTCCTAACTTTGACATCCATTAAACAATTATAATTAACTGACATTTTGAACTGAACTCTCACATTTGATTGTAGAATGTAAATCAAGATTTTGCATGCCGACTGGTAAAATATGGCTGAACTAAATTTACTATTGTACCATCTGACATAATATATGTATGTAATACCCATATTTGCGAAATAAATGATCTTTTATCTTTTATCTTTATGATGATTCTTTTTTAATTCCAAGAAATAGCTATAGCCTATCAATAGTATTATGGAACACAAGAAACCCCATACAAAACAGGATTTATATTACTTCGACTAGGACTCAAACAAATGCACACTCACTGTCCAAAACTACGCAAATATTATTTGAAACACGTTCAAGCCCTTTAAATATTCAGAAGCGATTCCTTTTAGCGGAATCTCTAGATACTATTAAAGTGATATATACCAGTACCATGGATTTATTACGGAACCCTCATCACACGAAGAAACTGTATTTATATTATAGCATTCGTTCCCCCACAGAAAGTTAGGCAACTTGCAAGATGGATATAATGAAAGTCGACCCTTTAATTTGAGTTGGATGGTAAACCTTTGTAAATAGACACGGAAGGCATTCCTCTTTTACGCACACATTTAAGAAAGCAGAATGCTTGTGATGTAGTGGGTGTTTGTAGTGTATGTACGCTGATTAAGATGATAGTATTAAAACAATTATTTTAACATCGTTTGTAATTTTTTGACACCACTTGCACTCATAATAAACCTTGTAACCAACAAACCTGCAACCAGTGGGCACAAAGAACATCCAGGCTTGTGAATTACCTGTTAGTATCCTTCAGTATAATGACACTGATCTAAGCCGCTAAACATAGCTACGCTTTTCTCTTTGAGGTGAGATGGCAGTTGCTTTGTCTTATCTATCATATCTGGTTAAACTAGAAAGCGGACCAAGGTGAAAGTTTTGTATGAAACCAGGATAACCGTAGGACAAAAATCTTTTAGGAAAAAAAATCCAAGCAACTATTGTAGAGTTTGGAGTACAACAATATCTAAACAGACGATATAAACATGATTACTATTACATACATAGCTATTTGCGACGAGCGTAAGTTTGTCTTCTTAGTAGTAATGGCTGCTACACATAGTGCGACAAAAGCCGGTGGCTCGCGCCGCCGGCTTTCGGCGGGCGTTGGTGCCACCGGCATCGGCCGCAGAAAGCCACCGGCCATCATTCCAGTTGTATAGAACGTAGGGTTGCCAACTTTTTTTTACGAAAAATAAAGTATAAAATTGTTCGAATAGGCCAAAAATAAACCAACAATTTTTATTATTTTTCTATCTTTAAATGTTTCGTAGCTTGTTTGACGATAAAAAGAAAAATAAACAATTCGTTTTTAATTACGTTAATTATTGACGTTCTATTTCTTTCTTCTCGCCACTTTGGATTCATCACTGAACTTCTGAAGTGGCGGAGACGGAGACGGAGATATGGTTTTAAGTATAAATTGCCTCCGTGGTCCAGTGTATAGCGTATGCGACTGCTGATCGGAGGTCCCGGGTTCGATTCTCAGGTTGGGCAAAAGTGTTTCTGGGTTTTCCGAATTCTCAGGAGCAGCATGGAGTCTGGTGATGTGCCCGGTAACGGCAATAGGCTCGCCCCCTATTACGTGGGACCTAAAAATTCATGGCGAAATGTGGGTGTAATATTACACCTCTGTCTACCCCTTAGGGGATACAGGCGTGAGTCTTTATAAATAATCTATCGTATAGGCTCCCAAGAAAACTCCCGCACTAGGAATAAATCCTGTGTCGCGGGCGTGGAACTTTACAAACATACAACCAACGGACACAATGAACACCCAGACTCGAAACAACAATTTATGGATCACACAAAGTGTTGTGTCGTGTGGGAATCGAACCCACAACCCTCGGCACAGTGTCAAGCGGCGAGGCGGACGCTTAAACCACTAAGCCAACCGTGCAGTCAACTTAATTTCATAATAATATTTAGTTTTTAAAATGTATTAAGCCTGTGTCTATTGACACCCTATTTATTAAAATCGGGTAAGCTGTTTGGGCGCTACCGGGTGTATACATACAATACTTACATACATAGACTGCCAAAAACCATACCCTTCCTTTTGGCTTCGCCATAGTCGCGTAAAAAAGGGGGTCTAAAAATAACGAAACAAGAATTCTCTGCCTATCCCTTTGGAGATACAGGCGTGAGTCTATAATACTGCCAATTACCTTTTTCTGTAAAAATTCTTTACCATCAGTGGTGAATTTCTTTAAGATCTCTTTAAGTCTAAATAATTTCCATCATCCATTTAACTTATGTGTAACAACATAGGTATAGATAAGTAATCATAATAAGTGTTTTGTTTTACATGTCACAGTAAGGGTTGGAAATAAAGTATTATCATATACTTTATTTGTATACAAAAGTATAATTGCCAAAAATAAAGAAGGATACTTTATTATAAAGTATGGTTAGCAACCCAAATAGAACGACCACACACAAGTAGCAAGTTGCAACCCGCGGCCGGCTGGCGGCCTACCCGCGCGGCCATACCGGCGGCTCATTCGTGCGGCCAGGCCAGCGGTTCATTCGTGCGGCCAGGCCGCCGGCACTGTTTGTAGCCGCCTTAAGAAAGGCTGAAGTTTGCCGTGTTTATTCTAGTAGTAATATAATTTATTGTGATATTTGTTCAAGGGCTTAAAGACCTGTTGCTACTCGCTCCTTGTAGAAATAGAGACTCATAGTTCTTTAAGCAGCCGGCTCACCCTTTTAAAGATCTTGAAAGTAATTTTAAATCAAACCTTTACAAAATTAAAACACTTTCCTTAATTATCATTCTAATAATAAAACTGGAAGAAGTTTACTTAGTTAACAACGTCACTCATTTTGCACGACGTAGTCTGTCTTAATTGTTTTAGATTAAAGCTTAAGGTCTCACATTATCTTTTACTCTTTATCCCAATGTTCGCTTATCCATCGTCTTATACCGTTAAATGCTTTCTGCTCACGCAACATTGTCACAGATTATGTTCTGACGTGTATGAATTGTGTCCTTTCTAAAAGCCAAACGTTAAAACGACAGCAGTAATTCATGCGGCACGTAAAAACAATTTGCTAAATGGCATCGGAACTGTCGTGGAAGCTTACGTTTTGAAAACCTTTGTGAACAAATTCTTTGTAGTTTCACAATTGTTTTAATACAAATGTCAAAAGCGTTGCTCTTACAACTATTATTTTATATTTTACTTCTCTCAAAATCAGTATTCAAGTCATTACTTAAATTAATCCCACTTCTTTCAACTTAAATATCTATTTCCAAAGACATTTTAAATGAAAAATTAAATCTTCTATCTTTTGACAATATCTTGGCCATGCTAGAGATTTATAGTTTACTGTGGGAAATATAAAACACGCGGAGTTGTTTTATGCGCTGCGCCTTCAAAGATCTGAAGTGTTGGGATAAATGATTAATGTTCCGAGATGTTCATTCTAAACTACAGATTGTCAGCCCCGGCATACTCGCAGCAATTTGTCTTATAGGCAAATGGTTTAGACAATTATTTTCTAATTTATTTTGTGAAAGAAGCTCCTGAGAATGTTCGTTAATTTAGAGAAAATGTGCTTCATAAATCTAGAATTTTCTTTAAAATTCGGCGTTCTTAGGTGAGGAGTTAACCTTATAAGGTAAAAAGGAGATTGCTGTAAAAATGTCTGACGTTTCCCCAAATATTTTTCTAACTTTATTATTATTACAATCACTTCCATTGCAGCTCCTGTCGAGGCTTTTGTGTTGGTTATTAAATGACCTTCTTTCATGGAAAACTCTTCGCGATCCTCGGCCAATTTCGTCCATTGTTCAGCACCCCATCCCCTAATGATGACACGATTAAAATTATTTAATCGCTCCACATTCTTTAACGTTACCTGTATCAGTTTGGCGCTACCTGGCCCGCTCCGACCACTTTATTTTTTCGTATATTGATGAGATTTTAGGAGCGTGGATTTTTTGTTATAATTTTACGGTGTATAACGTTATTTCCGATTAATGTTTTGTTGTACCGGGTTTGTCATCGCAGTAAACGTTTTAAAGGAAGTAAGATTAAGTTTTGAAACATACTTTTAACCTCTTGTTTTGGGTATCAGACAATTTGTCCGTCCTATTGTTTGTCTGGGTTAATCTTTGCAACGCCTTAATCGATTTTGATAGGACTTACCCTGCAATTTATTGGACTTTTTAGGTAGATATATGACATAATTTGACTAGATAGGTGGCGCTGTTATCCAAATAAAAACAATCACCCGACAGTCGGGGAACAGCTAGTATTAATTGTAATGTGATTACTTCTGAAGAATTTATTTAAGTTTTCTTTGCTTCGCAAGGATTAAATACTTCCAACGTATAAAAGGCATTGTTAAAACTTTTAAATTGGAGTTCTTGTGTTCCGTTTCTTTGTTTACGTTTGTATGAAATACTGGAAATAATAAAATTAGGAACGTAATGTCTAAAGTACCTTGTTATGCTATTTTTGGAACAGTATAATTGGTTAAGATCAAGGGAATCTTTTTGGCTACATTATGCATTTGATAGGGATTTTTTTTTATTTACTTATGGAGTATATAAATACAAATAAATAAGGCGGTATCTCCATAAGACAATATTACACCCACATTTCGCCAAAGTATGAATTTTAGGTCCCACGTAATAGGGGGCGAGCCTATTGCCGTACCGGGCACTTCACCAGAGTCCGTGCTGCTACTGAGAAATTGGGAATACCTAACTCAATAACATTTCAGACACGACCTGGGAACGGAACTCAGGACCAGGTCAGCAGATGCCCACGCTATCTACTGAAATAACTACCAAGGTAGTATATTAAAATAGTAAATCAATTGAGAATCATCGCTTAGCCCGTACCCGGAAAGCAAAGTAAGGTGATGGTCCTGGTATCCATGACGGTTTTTGCCAATCTTTATTGGGACCTTTACTTACCTTGGGTATACTGGTCTTGCATTATTTTATACTGGTATAGTTTACTGGTCATTGGTCTAAGCTATGGATTATCTTTCTTTTTTAGGTAAAAGAGGTGAGACGGCAGGTGCTCTGCAGAAAAGCAAATATTCTTTGAAATCTGGTTAAACTAGAAATCAGATAACATCGTAGGAATTCAGTCGGCATAAATATTCCGACACTATAATGACAACAATATACATTTAAACTTTACTTAAACTATAAACGTTTATTAAACACGAATAAAGCATAATATTTTTCCAGCTCAAAATGCATTAAAATAACGGCCATAATAAAACACAAAAGCCAATTACACCAGCTAAACACCAAAACCTTTAAAAAAAAAACAAAAAAAATCACATGAAAAATATACAAAATGCACGTCAATTTTTAGACTTTATTAAAATATTCCACAACAAGATTAAAACATCGGCGAGTCTCACGTATTGCATGCTCCATATTTATTAATTCTGAACGTCAAGAGTCCATTAATTAAAAACACTACGGCCCAGTAGAATCAGTAATGAAATATTGTCTATAAACTGTGTACGAGATGGAGTACAAAGTCGTGTATATTAATTTAAATTTATAGCCGTATTAAGATTACTATTAATTCTCTGCTAATCTAAGTTTGGAGATTAAAATAAATGGTTTTAATTTGGGCCGGTACGTTTTGTCCGTTATGGTAGCTAAAGGGTTAATTTTTATGGCTTTGAATCTGATATAGTAATTTTTTACTCATCTTTTACTGCTTTCGGTTAAGGTCAAGGAAATTGGTGAAATATTTTTGGTGTTTTGGTCTTGTGCATTAGTGCGGTGAGGAAGATGGAAACTTTAGTTCCAAATTAAAAACATACAAATATTTTAAGATCTCTGAGTAGTTTTAAATTTTCAAAACTGTCTCATAATTTCAGAATAGATACCACATCTATTGACACAATATCTAATGATAGAGTCTTGTAACAATGTATAGAAGTTATTCTTTAACTGCGTGCTGGTGAAATTACCAAAGTATTATAACCAAAGTTTATAACCCACAGAATGTTATTCACTAATGTCTCAAAACCAAAACCGACTATCTATATTTGTTTCATATTTAAATTGGACTAGACTGATATCTATTAGACTTAACGATCTAATGTGATTTGTCTTTTAATCAAAACAGCATACAATAAAAACTAATATACCTGTCAATGACCGTACTACCTTAAAACAAAAATGCACACTACAAAAATAACAAAATAATACAGAATGTTTAAAATTCTACAAATAACTAAAAATAATTGTTCTGTTTCTGGTAATATTCCTTTATTAACCTTAAGTGCCTCCTCACATGAATGTTTCAGGAATTAGCGTGCGTGTAATTGATCTTCAAGTGTATTAAATAATTGCTTTCCAAATTAAAATAAAACGTAATGAGTAAAAGGAGTCTTTATTGTTCCGACACATGGTTTGCTTAATTAATTAACTTTCAACTATTTTTAGCGTTACGTACCAGTAAAAGAAAAATGGGAACCTTTGAAGGATCACTTTGGTGTACATCTGTCTGTCCGTCTGTCAAGAACCGTTATGTCAGGAACGCACGCAGATATCGAGTTGAATTTATTTTCAATTTTTATTTAAGGTCTTCATTCCTTTGAAGCTGTAAGAAAATGAAACTTCTACATTTACGTAAAAAAATGAATTACGACACAAAAACGACACTGACAGTCTCAAGGGAATTTACTTTTGAAAGGGAACCTAAAAATACCGCCTCGAATCAAATTCAATAATATCACCGTTAAAAACAAAGAATCACTTTGTTATTTAGGGTTAATTTAGAGAGTAACTTTTCATTTGTCGAGCACATTAAAACAGTAGGTGAAAAATCTAAAAGAAGTTTTTACGCCTTGTCAAAGATATCAACTGCGACATGGGGGCTTTCGTTCAAAACTTCAAAAGTAATTTATGGTGCAACATATCTGGGTTGTATATGTTATGGTGCGCCTGCATGGGCTGATAGAGCTACTATCGGTGCTGTACGACGTAAAATGCTACAAAGTCAACGTCTCGCGTTGATATTCTTGTGCAAGGCTTATAGGACAATTAGTACTGAAGCTTTGTTAGTACTGGCAGGTGTATTTCCAGTCGATCTTGAGGCACAGAGACGAGCAGCAATGTATTACGTGACACGAGATAACATGGATCTAAATTTTCTAGCTCCACGCGACAGACATAAGATCGCTAGATTGTTGAACCATCAATCCACAGTCTATGACGATCTTCTTGATGAATGGCAATGTCGCTGGAACACATCAACTAAGGGCCGTCACCTCTACTAGTTCTTCCCATGCGTCCGAGAGCGACTGGCGAGGAACTGGTTGGAGGTGGATCATTGTATAGCCCAATATCTTACAGGTCATGGTAACTTTAAGAGCAAGTTGTATTCATTTAAGCTAGGTGATTCACCGTTATGCCAATGTTCAACATCTGGCAACAATTATAAACAATCTGCTCATCACATTATATGGGAGTGTAGTCTTTGGCAAATCAAACGTAGTATCATGCTTAACGAATTAGAGGTAACTTCTGGAGTAGTGTTCTATACGGATCTTGTGGCAAGTAGGACGAATTTCTGTGCGTTTAGGCGTTTCTGTCATTCCTATTACTGGAAACAGGTATAGTTCACAATTTAGGCCCCCTTAATGCTCATGTCCGTGGTGCTTATCTTTTCTCATCGTTATATCTCTTCGTTGCTTGTCTCCCGCTTTGTTAAGGAGGGAAGTGGATTGTTTATTTTCCAACTCCTCCAATATACGTCTGATTAAGTTCGTTGCGGGTTCCCAGACAGTTTAACTTTCCCCGGGACTTCACGAGTGTCAAAACTCGTTGTCATCAATGGTCACTGCTGCTGAACCTGGCTACACAGGTGACACAGTAGTGGGAATGAGGGTGGGATTAGTCTCAAGGGAATAAAAATTTATAAGGTACTAACCGTTGACCTAGAACTAGGAAATATGTAGACACTAATTCAAGGTGAAATCTGCAAACTATACCGAAATAAAAAAGAGGCTACTAAAATTCAACCATAAGAATGAGCTTGGTGTGCATATTTTAAAACATTTTATTATTAGTTGTCATTCTTTAATTCTTCTTTCAGTATAATGAAAAATAAGAAAAATACGGTCTCTTGGAATATTCTATCTCTTCATTTATACGAATCCCTCGTGCGTGTCCGACTCGCACTTGTCCGTTTTTTTTAGTAGGTGAGCTACTACTTATGGTTATATGTGACTATTAGTTTAGTGTTTATTAACCCTGATTGTCAAGCTACAGTTTATAGGTTCAATTGCCATCCATGACAAGTATTTGTGTTATAAGACATTATTTATTCCGTGTCTGGTTGTAACTCATCTTTATGTAGGTCAATGTTTAAGGGAAGGCGTACCGAAAACCGATACAAGTCATTCAGTACATCATACAGCGGCCCTTGGCGGTCGAATTCCCGCACTTTTTTGTTGATATAACTGTTTCTCGACATATTGAAGCTACCAGACAGGATGTAGCCTAACTACAGCTCGAGTAGTGCTCTCACTGGAGTGCACACTCTCCACAACTTATTGGCCTACAACTCATCAGCTCATAGTCCAAAGACTGATTGCTGATACAAAGAGAGAAAAAAAAAAAAAAAAAAAAAATAACTGTTTCTCTCGATCCCGTGGGAATTTCGGGCAATGGGAGTGTAGAGGTGGCACTAAGACGGCCTTAGTGCACCTCTACACTCCACTAAAAATATACTTGCCAAATTTTAGTTTCTTGCACCCAGTAGTTTTGGCTGTGCGTGGTCTGTCAGTTTGTCAGCCATTACTGACAGTGGTTATTAATAACTTTTATCAATGAAAAGAAATCCCGACTGCCTAATTATGAATGGCATTCCAATAACGAAAAACCTAAAAGAGTCTCTCTCGTAATGAAATTACCTATCTAAATAAAGATTCTGAATTAATGTACCCGTTTAGGTGTCGATGACAGCGGCTTTAAATTGATTACTTAACTGAATATTTATTGAAATCTAATCGTCAAAATTAATGCATTTCGATCGTCGATTAAAACAATCAGTAGCTTAATCGATTTTAAGCCTTTGCGTTTTCTATACATCATGCAATTTTAATAATCGAGTCTTACTTGCGATCTTACCGTCTTACATTAGCCGTGGTCACGGAGGCACTAGAGGGATGGTTGAAACGTTGAATAAACAGAGATATTTATACATTAAATTCAATGATGTTACATAAAAAGAAGTGGATACGTTATAGGCGTACCAAAAGCAGGACGCTAAACATAAGCCAGTTGGCAAGTCTGACATTTGTGTGTGACGTCGCGAGCCGGCGTCAAAGTGAAACTGACACATCTTGACAACCAAAATTAAAATAAAATATAGAGTTATCGATGTGTGCATTAGTGTACCGTTTCTACGGATTAATTACTACGTAGGTAAAGTATCTACCTTTTTCTAATATCATTGATTAAATTAATTAAATATCTTATGTACAAAAGTAGCTGTAGCTTATATGTACAAAATACGCATTTCATTCTATTTATAATAAGCACAAGCGTAAACAATACTGTATAGCAATTGATTATTTATGAGAACGACATGATTTTCTTTCAGGTTTCTCACATAGCTCTTCTTCTTACCCAAACCTGGATATAAAACTTATTTTATCATTCGTAAGTATAAACCATGATATACATAAAACAAATAACTTTGAATCTGAACTTAATGTACTTTCAGATTACAAATCCAAAATTTTATGCAACTGTGAGCTCGCTTACTGAACACAGAACATTACGGAATGATGTTAGCTCACAAACCGTGACAAATGATATCAAAACTCCGTCCATTTAATTATGAAAAGACAGAATTCTACATGTAACAAATTAATTTACTTGTCAAAACATTCACTGCCAGTATACAACTTATTGTACTAGATTTCGCCCGCGCTTTTACTCGCGTGGAAAGATTCATCATCATCTAGTGTTATCGCGGATGCATCCAAGATTCACACGCCTTGGAGCCCGCGGTCTGCTTACTGGTTTAACCAGATATGACAGAATATCAGCTTTTCCACAGAGCGACTACCGTCTGACCAGTATAAGTTTATTTGAGGTTACTGACTCCCCGTAACGTCTGTCAAAGATGTTCATGACAGCCGGGACCGACGGCTTAAAGTTCTCTCCGAGGCACAAGGGCAAGCGATAATAATTAACGATTTCGCGTGGGTAGGTTATCGGTACAAAAGGTAGTCCTTGTTCTATTCTGAGGCATAATTAAGTTATATTACTGCAAATTCTCATCAAATCCGCTCAATAGGTTTTAAGTAAACGTAGGAGATCCGTTCAAACAAACTTGTTAACCTTGACTGAATATATTTCAGCACAACTTGACAAACGGCAACAAGTTGATGTGCTGTACTTCGATTTTCGAAAACCATTTGACCGAGTCAATAATGATATTTCGCTCACGAAACTTAATGCCATAGGTTTCTGCCCCAAGCTACTACGTCTATTGGCTGATTACCTCCGTGGTTGTCAGCAGTATGTGCGACTAGGGATTTATGAGTCCAGTAGTTATCACACTCGATCTGGCGTGAGTCGAGGCTCAATTCTTGGCCCCTTATTGTTCCTGCTGATGATCATCGATCTGCCCGCTGTTCCTCAACATGCAAAATGTCTTTTGTATGCCGATGATCTAAAACTCTACGCTTCTGTTACTACTGTATCGGATCGTGAAGCTATTCAGAGAGACATAGATCTAATGTATTATTTGGGAGTTACCAATAAAATGGAATTCAACTCATCTAAGTGTTTAGTCATAACTTTTGATCGAAAGCAGCATCCTATCAACTTTGAATACAAGATAAATGGCTGCATTGTATCTAGATCATCAATAATAAAGGACTTGGGTGTATTTTCGACCAGAAGTTGATATTTCATGATCATGTTAACATCGTGGCTAAAGATTCCTTTAAAGGCTTGGGTTTGTTCTGAGAAACTCACGAGAATTTCAGAATGAGCAAGTCATAAGACTTCTGTATAATACGCTTGTCAGAAACAAGTTGGAGGCGAGCTCCTGCATCTGGAATCCACACGAGGTTTCTTACGCACTTTTACTCGAAAAGGTTCAGAAAAGGTTTTTGAAATTCCTCTACAAAGCCACTCTTGGTTACTATCCATATTTGTATCCGACCAAAAATTTGATAGGGTGTTTAGGATACAATATGTCAGATATCAGAAGAGCATTTGATCATCTTTTTATTATGCTTAAAATATGTAGAAGGATAACTGATGCTCCTGATCTCCATAATAAACTGATGCGGTAATATGTTCCAAACAACTACCTTCGCGCTCGAAAGCACCGCCTACTGTCTGTACCCGTGTGCCGTACCGTGACTCGCGCATCGTCTCCGATACCTCGCGTCATGTCCACGCTCAATAGTTTTATGGAAGCCCACCCGAACTGTGATCTATTTGCAGACGAGGTAAATACCGTTAAGATAGTTTGTTTAAGTTTTTGTGAAAGTTTATAGAGTAAAATTTTTGTTTCTTTATTATTCTTGTTTTGTCCTGTTTTTGTTTTATTATTCTGTGATATGCTCCTTTGCATGCCTTTCTTTTAAATATCCTTTTAATGTATATAGTTTTTGTATAGTGTTAATGTAATTGGTTTATGAAACCGTGTTAACATAAATAAATACAAACTGAGACCCCTTAAGTAAAAGAGTAACAAACATCCAGACACCCAACTATGCTCACAAACTTTCACATATGTATTAGGAAGGAAATATCAACGGTGTTTAAAGTTTTACTATAGAAATTTGACTTATAATGACCATCATCATCATACTTACGTTATCCTGGTTGCATCCAAGACCTTGCTTTGAAGCCCAAAGTTTGTTTTTAGTCTAACCAAATTGACAAAATAATAAAATATTAGCTTTTTCTCAGAGCTGACTATTGCTGTCTGACCGCCCAACCCTGAGGGGTAGCGATGTCTTATGACTTAGACGTCAGTCATTTCATAGTAATCATAATGACTTTCAAAGATATTTATAAAAGTAGCGCCTGACGGCATAACGTGCTCTTTGAGGCACGATGTATGTGATAATTGTCAATTTATTAACCCTGAAATGTCATTTGCAGTGGGTTTAGATCCGATACCCTCTGCATAGCAGTCTGTTGGTATCGCCACAAACTTCGACAAATAATGGCAATATCGAGTCGTTATAAGTTTAATTATAGCAATTCGGTTGTATATCGCAGACCCTTGCCGAAATCCGGCATCCATAAAGTTATGTCTTTAGTAGCCGTCTCGTGCTCGTGTCTGCAGTGGTGGCGACTTGGTAAACACACCAGTCAAATAGTCTAAATAAACATACTATATTACTATGATTTTTTATTTGAAATATATTATGAGGAAAATAATGATTTAAAGTCTGGTTATTGTTTTTTTGTTCGATGACCAAGTTTTTGGTAAAGGACCTAGTAAAGCAAAATTTATTCTAAGGCCAGGAGTTGTGCTCTTACTACAATATAGAACAACAAAAAGTAAATCCACACGAAATTATTTTATCCAATTATGTGTATAACATTACTTAAGTGTCTTTCACTTAAGTGGCTGCCCTGTTTATTTATAAATCACTACGAGATCCAAGCAGTCCTATACCTCGAAGGGCAGTCAAAATTTAAAGGCGTCACAACAATCAAATTTATTTTGTGTTACTGTTCTGCAAAACATTAGTATTAATTTATCGTATTCTGCTCTTTAATCTGCATTACAATGATTAGATAGACGAAGTGCATCCAAAGTCAATCTTACGCTACCTCTACGTTTGTGTCCATAATCTGTCCGTTCAGTTCTGAACTTCGATCACAACTTTTTGAAGATAGTGTTACTGGCAGCAAGGAACTCTTCTCTACACTCCCACACTAAAGTGTTCCTTATATTAACTGTTCTTTTCGCATGGAGTCACAAAACTGCATTTGTTCCTCTACTTTTGATATTAAAGCTATCTACTTAAGTATAATAATCGTAAAAGGTAATGACATTACCTTTTTGTATTGGGACGAAGTTTGAGGAAAATTGATTGTTGTAATGTTTATGGGCTATTTAGGCTAAGAATATTATCGTTATGTCAGGAGATGAAATCTGGGAGCTAGTTTGGTTTACTTGCAGAAACTGATAAGATGGCATAATATAAGGTATTCAATGTGATCAAATAGTGTGTTTTTGTGGTTGAATAATTATACATGTCTTAATCGCGATTCTTTATAAAAAAAACAGATACAACCTTCAGTTTGCCCTGACATTTCTGTGTTGCATAATTATTTAGTGATTCCATTTATCCCCTCTTCTTTATCTTTGTTTATTTCTGTTTTTAAACAATGAAGTATAATTTACGCACAACTGAAAATAAACTAAAAACAGTCATAAAATCAAATTCTATCCTTGTATGTAATAGCTTTTACATACACAATTTATTACCTACAGCAAAATATGTAGTCAAAAAAGGATGTACAAGATTTTTTGCTTTTGCAAGGTTCTTTTCTTTATCCCAATGTTCGCTTATCTATCGTCTTATGCCGTTAAATGCTTTCTGCTCACGCAACATTGTCACAGTCTCGTTCTGACTTGTATGAATTGTTTCGTTTCCAAAAGCCAAACATTAAAATGCCAGCACTAATTCATGCGGCACGTAAAAACAATTTGCCAAATGGCTTTGGAATTGTCGTAGAAGCTTACGTTTTGAAAATCTTTGTAAACAAATTCTTTGTATTTTCACAATTATTTTTAATACAAATATCACATGCGTTGCTCCTACAACTAATATTTTGTTTTTCAGTAAAATCAGTATTCAAGTCATTACTTAAATTAATCGCACTTCTTTCAACATAAATATCAATTTCCAAAGACATTTTAAATGAAAAATGAAATCTTCTATCTTTTGACCATATCTTGGACCTCAATGCTGGTGATTTATAGTTTACTGTGGGAAATATAAAACAACTCTGCGCAGAGCCTTCAAAGATCTGAAGTGTTGGGATAAATGATTAATGTTCCGAGATGGTCACTCTAGACTACAAATTGTCAGCCCTGGCATACTCGCAGCAATTTGTCTTATAGGCAAATGGTTTAGACAATTATTTTTTAATTTATTTTGGGAAAGAACCTCCCAAAAATGTTCGTTAATTTAGATAAAATTTGCTTCATAAATCTAGAACTTTCTTTTATGTTCGGCTTTCTTAGGTGAGGAGTACACCTTATAAGGAAAAAAGGATATTGCTGTAAAAATGTCTGACGTTTCCCCAAATATTTTTCTAACTTTATTATTATTACAATCACTTCCATTGCCACTCCTGTCGAGGCTTTTGTGTTGGTTATTAAATGTCCTTCTTTCATGGAAAGCTCTTCGCGATCCTCGGCCAATTTCGTCCATTGTTTAGCGACCCCATCCCCTAACGATGACACGATTAAAATTTTTTAAACACTCCACATTCTTTAACTTTACCTGTGTCAGTTTCGCGCTACCCGGCCCGCGCCCACCACTTTCTTTTTTCATATATTGATGAGTTTTTAGGAGCGTGGAATTTTCGGTATAATTTAACGGTGTATAACGTTATTTCCAATTAAAATTTTGTTGTGCCGGTTTTGACATCGCAGTAAACGTTTTAAAGGAAGTTATATTAAGTTTTGAAACAGACTTTTAACCTCTAGTTCTGGGTGTCAGACAATTTGTCCGTCCTATTGTTTGTCTGGGTTAATTTTTGCAACGCCTTAATTGATTTTGATGGGACTTACCCTGCAATTTATTGGACTTTTTAGGTACATATTACATGACATAATTTGACTAGATAGGTGGCGCTGTTATCCAAATACAAACAATAGCCCGACTGTCGGGGAACAGCTAGTATTAATTGTAATGTGATTACTTCTGAAGAATTTATTTAAGTTTTCTTTGCTTGGCAAGTATTGAATACTTCCAACGTATAAAAGGCATTGTTAAACTTATAAATTGGAGTTCTGGTTTCCAGTTTCTTCTTTTACTTTTGTATAAAATATTGGAAATAATTAGGAACGTAATGTCTATAGTATCTTGTTATGCTATTTTTGGAACAGTATAAACTATAATAGGTTAAGATCTAGGGAATCTTTTTGGATACATTGTGCATTTGATAGAATTTTTATTTACTTATGGAGTATATAAATAAAAAGAAATAAGCCGGTATCTCAATAAGACAATATTACACCCAGATTTCGCCAAGTTATGAATTTTAGGTCCCACGTAATAGGGGGCGAGCCTATTGCCGTACCGGGTACTTCACCAGAATCCGTGCTGCTACTGAGAATTCGGAATACCTAACTCAATAACATTTCAGACACGACCCGGGGACGGAACCCAGGACCTCCCAGTCAGCAGATGCCCACGCTATCTACTGAACTAACTACCAAGTTAGTATATTAAAATAGTTAATCAATTGAGAATCATCGCTTAGCCCATACCCGGAATCCACGGTACGCTGATGGTCCTGGCCGCCATGAAGATTTTTGCCAATCTATATTGTGAGTACCCTTACTTACCGTGGGTATACTGGTCTTGTATTATTTTATACTGGTATAGTATTCTGGTCATTGGTCTAAGCTATGGATTATCTTTCTTTTTTAGGTAGGAGAGGTGAGGCGGCAGGTGCTCTGCAGAAAAGCAAATATTCTTTAAAATCTGGTTAAACTAGAAATTAGACAATATCTGAGGAATTCAGTTGACATACATATTTCGACACTATAATTACAACATTATACATTAAAACTTTACTTGAACTATAAAGATTCATAAAACACGAATAAAGCTTATTTTTCAGCACACAGTGCATTAAAATAACGGTCAAAAATAAAACACAAAAGCCAATTACACCAGCTAAACACCAAAACCTTCCGAAAATAAACAAAAAAAATCACATGAAAAAATATACAAAATGCGCGTCAATTTTTAGATTTTATTAAAATAGTCCACAACAAGATTAAAACATCGGCGAGTGTGACGTATTACAGGCTCCATATTTATTAATTCTGGACGTCAAGAGTCCATTAATTAAAAACACTACGGCCCGGTAGAATCAGTAATGAAATATTGTCTATAAACTGTGTACGAGATCGAGTACAAATTTGCGTAGATTAATTAAAATTTATAGCCGTATTAAGATTACTATTAATTCTCGGCTAATCTAAGTGTGTAGATTAAAATAAATGGTTTTAATTTGGGCCGGTACGTTTTGTCTGTTATGGTAGCTATAGGGTTAATGTTTATGACTGAATCTGATGTAGTAATTTTTTACTCTTCTTTTACTGCTTTCGGTTAAGGTCAAGGAAATTGGTGAATATTTTGAATTAGTGATTTTTTTGCTATGTGTTTTAGGACAGTGATGACTAGCAGAAAATCTCAGTACCAAATTAGTAAATATACATACATAGACTCATGCCTGTGTTTCGGTAGGGTAGACAGAGGCTACGTACCGCCATTTACACACTCATCAAATTTCTCATACATGCTTTTTGGTGTAGTGTTACCTACTTCTAACATGCCCTAAAAATATACACATTCTTAAGCTACTTTAGAATAGATTACAATAAAAAAATATTTAACTGTCAATGACCGTTCTGCCGTAAAACTAACAATGCACACAAGAAAATTAACAAAACAATACGAAATATTTAAAAATCTACAAATAACTAAAAATAATTGTTCTGTTTCTAGTAGGTAATATTCCTTTATTAACAGTAAGTGCCTCCCCGCATGAATGTTTCAGGAATTAGCGTGCGTGTAATTGATCTTCAGGTGTATTAAATAATTGCTTTCCAAATTAAAATAAAACGTTCTGGGTAAAAGGAGTCCATATTGTTCCGCCACATGGTTGGCTTAGTTAATTAACTTTTAACTATTTTAGGGTTCCATAAAAGAATTTGTTGTCCGTCTGCTTCCTGTCTACCAAGACCCTTTATTTCGTGGACGAAGTGAGATTTAAAGTTGAAATTAAAATCTAATGCTTAGACCCACAATCTCCTTTTGCTGTTAAAAATGTAACTTCTACTTTTATGTAAAAAAAAAGTACGGCTATATACAGGTGTCACAAGACCCATCATCAAGCCAAAGTCTACTCGTTTTGCACATCATGCCAAGTCATGCCACGCGAAAATAATACCTGGGAAACGAAATATTTTTTTAAGCTTAAAATAAAGACACATATTTATAAGCTGCAATGTATAGCGCGCACTTGCAGGAAAAATTGGCGCGAGAAATGCATCGTACCAACTCCGGCTGTATCTACCTACCCCGTGCGCCGCCGTCGACGTCGGCTGGTACCGAAGGTCGATTTCAGATTAGCGTATTTTTCTGCGCATGTATGGTCGTTTCAGCATACACGCTTACACGCGCGCTACATTATGCGCTACAATAAACCGAACTCGCGTAAACAGGCATATTACCACGTGTTCGCTCGAAACGGCAGTGATATCGTGTCAGTATAGGGCTTATAAGAGCTTAGACGCGCGTCAACTCTCCTACGAGTTGCGCGTGTGCCAAAAATCGTGCCTATACGCGCCTACATGCGCTTCCAAAAACGAGCTTATACGCGCGTTTAAAACGCTAGTTTGAAACCGCTCAACGGCGGCAGTTTATGATCACGTGGTCACGCGGCCGAGGGGAATGAACTCTCCTACAGCTCAGCTGATGGCTTGTAGCGCGTACATCGCGTTTAGTGAACTTTAAAGCCGTTTATTTTAGGGAAGTATTAAAAATTTTGTTCGTGTTTATTAGGAAGAAAGTTTACGTTTATCATTCAAAAGACGATTTTGAAATAATTAGAAAAAAATCGTGACGAGCCTCAATATCTCCTGAACCAGTAATTTACCAGGTATAGTGCAGAAGTAAAAAATGTTCCTAATGATTGGCACAATATGGGATTTCAGTTTTCAATAAGGGTCTTTTTACACCCTGTATTCCACAAAAATACGCATATTAATATTTTAATACTCTCAAGGAATTGATAATTGATAACTAACATAGTTATATAGATCAAAGTCAAAGTCAGAATCATTTATTCATCTAGGCCACAAAGTGACGCTTATGAACGTCAAAATAATTTCATAATAAGCAGCATAAAGGACCATGGGCAAAAATGTATGAAGCCTGGGCTCACCCACCAACAGAGATGAGATCACTTTGAATATTCTTGTAAAGCACTAAAAATAAAGATACAAACTCATTTTTGCGAAGAATCCATTTGGTTATTCTGCTATAAATATTTTTCTCCTACCATAAATAAACTATAATCCTGCAAAGTAATGCTGTTATGGCATTGTAGTTTTTGTTGTTTAACATCTTTATCAAGTTTTAAGTCCAGGTGCAAAGAATACATAACAAATAAAACAGCTGCTAACAGTTAAAACTATTTTTATTAACATTTCAATCAATAACAATAATAATATCGTTTAAATGACCTGTTGGTGGATTAAATAGTATGTGCCTAGAGGATACACGAAAACTAGTGATGTGCCGGATCGTTAAAAATGTATATCCACGGATACGGATCGGAATACGGATATTTGGTGTCAAGATCCGTGGATACGGATACGGATCTTTATTTTCTTACTGAATTCATGTCGGTGTGCGTGAATTTGAAACGATAGTTGACGTCACGCACGCCCACCGGAACAATAGACAGATCATGTTTTATTGAAATTATATTTAAAATAATCTGAATGGAATTTAATAGTTTTATATTTTTACCTAACCACCTATAGCATTCCATCCTGTCAATCGAAAATTAATAAGGCGAAAGATCCGTAAAAGATCCGCGAGAAAAGTAACGGATACGGATACGGATCTTCCTTCTTCCTCGGATATCCGCGGATATGGATATCCAGAACATCACTAACGAAAACACACAGCTAACACCGTGAGACTCACGAGTCAACTGACTGTGAGTGACTGAGAGCAGTGAGAGGAGACGGGCGCCCGGGCAGGCGTCCGAGGGGTGTGAGAGGGATGGACAGTGTTGTAAATCACACGGGCGCAAGCGCATCTATTGTTTACCTTTATTAAAGTATGAATATATTGTTACTATAACAGTTTTATGACTTACAATTTTATTTTTCTACAAAATCTATTTAAGTGCATATCTTTTTTCTGCAATGGAATTGAAGGTGGTGCTGGTAGTACCAATTTTAGTACGAACAAAATCCTTTACAATGGCATATGCCATAACTCTGTTGGACACTGAGCCCAATTTGACGCATGGTCCTTTCCCTGAGAGATATCATGTGAAATGATCGAATTAAGTGTTAATCCTAGAATAATAGGCTAGTTGATGAAAAAATTTTATAAGTCCGTCCTTTAGATTATTCAAAAATAAGCAATACGTATTTTTTTATTTGTAAATTAAACCAAAAATGACCAAGATATAGCTCATTAAAGTTACGTATAACATCACGCCGTGCTGCATTTTTTCGCACTAGGTGACGTCACACGTAACTTTAATGGGCTATATCTTTGTTATTTTTTATTTAATCGAAAAAAGAAAAAATACGTGTCCAATATTTTTTTATAATCTAAAATACGGACTAAATAAAATGTAATTATTTTGACCCTGGAAACTACCCTATTGTGTAGATTCAGTTGTTTCGAGTACATCAGCATTTAAAACTGTACAAAAACCAAGGTTTCTGACATTAGGCAGAGCAAACTTATACAATTTGTTTACATTAAGTTTGCTTTGTTTGTACTTGAATGAACGCACTCTTTATTTCGTTAAAGTGTTCCTTATTTCTATCAACTTTGAATATCAAAGAGGTATCGTCAGCAAACAGTTCAAAGTCACAAATGCTTTTCAAGTTCGATGCACCTCTCGGGTCATCAGATCACTGCCTTGTCCGCACCACAGCCTCTTTTGCGAAACCAGATTGCTCCAATGCGACTGACTCCCGCAGAGTCTGGCAATATAAGTCAGCAGATTGGGATGGACTGCGGGAATCCTTCGCGTCCTTCCCATGGAAGCGGCACTGTTTCTCCTCTGACGACCCCGACTCTTATGCTGACTGCGTCACAGAAGTGATTCTCCTGGGGATGGAATTATTCATTCCCAATGGCCACATACCTGTTGGCGGGCGCAGCCGCCCGTGGTTTAATAAAACCTGTAGGGAGACTGTGCAACAGTGTGTCTGGCCCATAGCCCAAAGGACAAGGCTGACGTCTTGGTTCAACTATTTGCCTCGAACTCGATTTTGGATGACAAGGGAGCCACACCACCGTCCATCCCCTGGTGTGGGAGCTCCCTGCCTGAAATCCGCATTACGCAAGTGCGGTCAGGCGGCAGCTCAAACTTCTGGACATCCACAAGTTGAGTGGGACTGACGGCATCCCAACAGTGGTGCTGATGACGTGCGCCCCTGAGTTGACCTCGTATTAACGCGCTTATATAGTCTTTCCTATATGCTAACAGGGTTCCATCTTCGTGGAAGATAGCCCATGTTCACCCTATTCATAAAAAGGGTGACAGATCGGACCCGTCAAACTACAGGCCAATAGCGATAAAGTCCTTACTCTCCAAGATAATGGAGCGAGTCGTCAACAACAAACTCCTCCAGTACCTACAGGATCGCCAGCTGATCAGTGACCGCCAGTACGGTTTCCGTCATGGTCGTTCGGCTGGCGATCTTCTAGTGTACCTTACACGCCGCTGGGCAGAAGCCTTGGAGAGTGGGGGCGAAGCTCTAGCCGTTAGCCTAGACATTGCCAAGGCGTTTGACCGGGTCTGTCACAGAGCACTTCTATCGAAGTTACCATCTTATGGAATCCCCGAGGGACTCTGCAGATGGAGTGCCAGCTTTCTGGCTGATCGGAGCATTAAAGTCGTCGCAGACGGCAGCTGCTCCGAAATGAAGTCGATCAACGCAGGCGTCCCACAAGGCTTGGTGCTCTCCCCAACGCTGTTCATCTTGCTTATCAATGACTTGTTGTCAATTGAGAACATGCATTGCTATGCAGATGACAGTACTGGTGATGCGCGGTACACCAGCCACCAGAATGTCCCTCGGACCCAGGTACAGAAAAGACGATTGCAACTTGTGTCTGAAGTCGAGGACTCTCTAGGGCGCGCTTCCAAATGGTGTGAAAAGAACCTTGTTCAATTTAACCCCACTAAGACACAAGTATGCACGTTCACTGCGAAGAAGGACCCTTTCGTTATAGCGCCTCGGTTTCAAGGAGTACCCCTGCATATTGCCGAGAATATTGGGATCCTCGGCGTCGAAATATCGAACAAAGTCCAATTTGGGAGTCATTTGGAAGATAAAGCCAAATTGGCAAGCAAGAAGCTGGGAGTGCTGAACAGGGCTAAGCGGTACTTCAAACCAAGCCAACGGCTTATGCTTTATAAAGCGCAAGTCCGGCCACATGTGGAGTACTGCTCACATCTCTGGGCCGGCGCGCCAAAATGTCAGCTTGATCCACTTGACTCCCTACAGAGACGAGCTGTTCGAATCGTCGAGGATCCCGATTTCACGGCTAGACTAGAGTCGCTGGAGCAGCGGAGAGACTTTGGTTCTCTCTGCGTATTTTACCGACTCTTTCACGGGGAGTGCTTCGAAGAATTGTTTAATTTAGTAGCAGGGTCACCCTTCTACCAACGTACTACTCGCCGACGCAGTAGAGTTCACCCGTACTACCTGGAAGCGTTCTCATCTAGTAAGGTGCGCTTCCAGCGATCTTTTCTACCACGTACGTGTAGGCTCTGGAATGAAATACCTGCTGCGGTGTTTCCCGAGCGCTATGACTTGTCCTTCTTTAAACGAGGTTTAAAGAGAGCATTACTTTCACGGTAGGCAGCGGCTTTGCTGTGTATACCCTGACATTAGCGAAGTCATGAGCAGCGGTTACCGTCTGCCATCAGATGCGCCGTTCGCTCGTCTGCCACTAGCAGCAATAAAAAAAAGTAAAATGGTATATCGTTTATGTAAACAAGTTACAAGAGTGACCCTTGCATGCTGTCTTACGGCACCCCCAAATCAACAGGTACGCCACTGGATTTTTGAGCAGTTTATTTCAACTCATTGGGTTCTGTCACTTAAGGATGACTTAATGACATCCAATGCTTTAGTCTGGACGCCGCCGTAATGTCTAAGTTTGCATAAGAGTGTTTCATGGCAGGTACAATCAAATGGGTTACTTTGCCTATGTCGCCTGGAGGCAACCAGATAGCCTTGACAAACTGGATGTAGTAGGGAAATTCGACCTGATCACCTACGCGCTGGTCTGATCAGATCAAGGCAATAACGGGGCTTACAGTTGCCAATGCCCTTAGAAAAGCCGAAGATCGAGTGGTGTGGAAGCAGCTGGTCTACGACTCTGTGAAAGCATTTCAGGACGGACACGACCTTCAGTAATGAAGAGTACGACGAAGAAGACAATCAAATGCTTTCCAAAGGTCACGAAACACACCAATAGCATTTTGGTCTCCCATGTACCTGTCTCTCATGCACTGAATACGTGTTTGGGTAATGCTTCTCCTGCATCTCTTGTTGAGTGACCCTTGGTAAAACCATATTGCTCACTGTAAGGGCGGCTGTTTAGAATAAAATGTCTTAGTAATTGCTTATACATCTGTAAAATTTTATATAGGTAAAAAATGTGCGCGTGGGATCGGGAGGTCCCGGGTTCGATCCCTGGGTCGGGCAGTGTTATTGAGTTTTTCTGTCACGAAATTCTCAGTAGCCGCACGGAGTCTGGAAATGTGCCCGGTACGGCAATAGGCTCGCCCCTTATTACGTGGGACTAAAATATATCTGGCGAAAAGTGGGTGTAGAAATACACCTCTGCCTACCCCTTCGGGGATAAAAGGCGTGACGATATGTATGTATGTATGTAAAAAATTAATAAACTGCTACTAGTTCAACTAAGTTATCATATGAAAGAGCTTGATGTGCAATGTGCATATTTCAAAACATATCGTATTTGTTGTTTACGACGAAGAAAAAATATCAGGCCGTAGGGATGCCTTGAGCGTGTTCGACTCGTAGTGGGTCAAATTGCCATTCTTGACAAGTATTTGTATCATAAGACATTATTAATTATTCTTTACCTGGGTGTAACTTACTTTATTTAGGTACATATAATGTATACACTACGAGTACATACTAGAGGAAAGCCCGCAGCTACGCCAGCACATTTTAACAAATTTAACTATTCCTTCTCAATCCCATGGGAATTTCGAGAAATGCCGTCTTAGTGCACCTCTCAAAATCCTTACTCCACTAAAAATATGCATGCCAAATTGAAATGAAATTGTCTGTCAAAAGACGGGTTGTCAATTTGACAGACATTGTTGACGTAGCTTTTTGATAATTTTATCCATGAAAAGAAAACTAACTGCCTAATTATTATGAATGGCATTTTAAAAACGTAAAACCTAAAAGAGTCTCTATCAGAATTAAATTACCTATATAAATGAAGATTCTGAATTAATGTGCCCGTTTAGGTGACGATGACAGCGGCTTCAAATTGATTTCTTAATTGAATATTTATTGAATTCTCGTCGTCAAAATTGATGATAATTTATATCGACGATAAAAACAATCACTTGCTTATCGAGAGAAGATGTGTTTTATTTAATTTATAACAAGCACATTCGTAAATTAAATAATCGTAAATTTTGTTAAATTTACCTAACAGTTTTATGATATAAACGAATGGCATGATTTTATTTTATATAAAAAATAGTTTTGATATGCGTAAATTTTCCTCAGTGACGTACATGAAACAAACAACTTTGAATCTGAATTTAATGTACTTTCAGATTACAAACACAAAATATTATGCAACTGTGAGCTCTCTGAACATAGAACATTACAAAATCATGTTAGCTCACAAACCGTGACAGATATCAAAACTCCGTCCATTTAATTATGAAAATACAGAATTCTACACGTTACAAACTAATTTACTTGTTAAAACATTCACTGCGAGTATAGTACTTACCACGTACTTACTATATTTGTTACTAGTCTTTACCCGCGGATTTGCCCACGTGACACAAAATGTAGATAATGTGCTTTTCTTGTTTATTATACTTAAGCCACAGTACTGCAAAGTCTTATCATAATCCGTTCAGTAGGTTTTGCGTGAAAAAGTTACATCCATCTATACTCACAAACTTTCGCATCTATAATTATATTTGCAAAATAACAGTGTTCAACGTTATGTCTATAGTAATTCGACAGATAATGGCGAACATTATCGTACTAGCATTAACATGGTTGTGACCTAGACTTACACTTTGAGGTTCGCTTTTCTACTGAGCAACTGACACCTGACCTTCCCGATCCTAAGAGACAGCGTTGTTTCATAGATTAGATCAGTGTTTGTATATCCTGACTTCAAAGTTTGGCTTTGCCAGCCACATTCGGGCATATGCCAGCAGTTAAGTGACGCCGTCGACGGGCTCGTCAATGAGGACATCGTCATCATCATCATCCTGACTTCCCGTAAGAACTGTCAATGTCGATGTCGATTTTCATGACATCCGGCACCGACTTGTGCTCTTTGAGGTACGGAGCATGTGATAATTGCAATGTCATACGCATACTTGTAACTTTGAAATATTGTGCGTTTAAACCCTCTGTATGGCAGTCTGTTGGTATATCCACTAGACTATCGGACAAGCAAACTTCGACAAATAATGGCAATATAGAGTCGTTATAAGTTTTATTATACCAATTAGGTTGTATATCGCGGACCCTTGCCCGAATTCGGGATTTGTAAGGCCGTGGCTTTGGTAGCAGTGGGAGCGATATGGAAATGATAGTCATGGCTAACTAAATACTCTTTATATATTTTATTTAAATGTATATTTATGTCATGATTAGGCTGTCAGTCTAGCCCAGACCACGGCCTATATAGCTGGCCGAAAGAACAATGCCCATTTTTCTTAGAGACGCCGGCCCAAATGTGGACAGTTAAAAATCGCAGTAGTTGTTATTGCATTCGATAAAAGAGTGTTAAACTAGAATTTTGAGATTGATTAGAGGTCCATCACATTCATAGATTTATCACAAGAAGTACTTTTATATGCTCACAAAACATTAGGTGTGTAACCACTTTTATTAGGATAGTTAAAGTATTTCGTAGTTTTGCGTAGAAAGGAATGAGTTAATCATTTGGTAAGGGTAGAAATCCGAAAGAAAAAGCCAGAAGTCGTAAAAGATCCAAAAACATAAAAAGCATTCACAATGTGCACGATCAAAACAAATAGGTAACAAACAAAATAAACTGAATATGACATTATTGACATTTAGTTAAGAGTCAAAAAAATGTTGCCATTTTACAGTTTTAAATGATATTGATTAATCGATATAGATTTCGGACATAGGTTATCTATATATTTGGTTCAAAATCGGACTTATTTGTAGTTAATCGCATAAATACCTTAAAAATACATACATTTTAAATGTTTAAGGACCAAGTAGATAGATTTGCTATTAACTCAAATCATTTTGAGTAGAGAAAACGTAAAATCGATCAAGAAGAAGTGATAATCGATTTAATATTATGATTTCTTTACTGGCAATTTCTGATCTATTACGTGTTGGCTATTTAGACGTTAACACATCTTTTTAAACCTATTTATTGAATAAAATTCTCGGCACACCTTTAGTAATGCCTATAAATTAAGTTATTAATAAAAAGGATTCTTCAACAACTAATTGAAACTTTATTGTGCTGTTCATGAGTTCCAAACTGGGCCAGAAATGGGCATTGTTCTTTTAGAGAAATAAGAGGTATTTTGGAATCTTAAATCTTAGTTAGAGTTATTAAAACAAATGTGGTATATACTCTTATATCGTATAATGTATATAAACTGCGAAAGATTAAAATACTTAATGATACATAAATATAATAGGTAGTTGAACTGGTCATCAATCTATACCACACTGATTTGATTGACGACATTTTCCCTAAGTCTATCTCATGATAACTTGTAACGCTACCTCTAAGTTTGTGTCCGTAACCTGTCCGTTCACTTCAAAACTTCGATTACAACTTTTTGAAGATAGTGTTATTGGCAGCAAGTAACTCTTCCCTACACTCCCACACTAACGTGTTCCTTATATTAACTGTTCTTTTCGCTCTGAGTCACAAAACTGCATTTGTTCCTCTATTTTTGATATTAAAGCTATCTACTTAAGTATAATAATCGTAAAAGGTAATGACATTACCTTTTTATATTGCGACAAAGTTTGAGGAAAATTGATTGTTGTAATGTTTATGGGCTATTTAGCCCAATAATATTATCGTTATGTCAGGAGATGAAATCTGGGAGCTAGTTTGGTTTACGTGCAGAAACTGTTATGATAGCATAGTATTAGGCATTCAATGTGATCGAATAGTGTGTTTTTGTCATTGAATAATTATACGGGTAATACTATGCGATACTTTATAAAAAAAAAAAACAGATACAACCTTCTGTTGGCCCTGACATTTCTGTGTTGCATAATTATTTATTGATTCCATGTAACCTCTCTTCTTTATCTTTTTTTGTTTCTGGTTTTTATACGATTACATATAATTTACGCTTTACTGAAAATAAACTTATAACAGTCATAAAATCAAATTTTATCCTTGTATATCAACACTGAAATTAATTAATTAATTTAGTAATTGTTCATGCAAAACCTTTTTGTAACAGCTTTTACATACACAATTTATTAACTACAGCAAAATAATCATAAGATACCTATACAAGATTCTTTGAAGAAAAAAAAATCTTGTACACTTGTACTTGTTCTTTCAATTTCGTAATTCTTTTGCAGACATACTGGTCAATATTGGGAATCGTAAAAATAGAATTACAAAACATCAATATCCCATTTAGACCCAGAAGTCCTTCACACTAAATGACAAACTCGTTCATTTCTTCCATTTTATCAGCAAACTTCAAAGTCCATTGTTGCCAAAAAGCACCAGTTTATGCAGAAAGGACCCAAAACAAATGGCGTAGTGATAAATGAACTCGTTTTTATTTGTCAAGCTGGCTCTATGACGTTACGATAGGGAGAGAGGGAGAGGGGATAAGTAACATCGTCCCTTTCCGTGTGTGCCATTCTGATTATGAAAATGTCTGTTTTGCGGTGCGAAATTCGTATGTATGCGTATGTACTGAGTTAATCATGTCATCTGGTCGTATTTCGGGCATCGTATTTTTCAATCTTTTACGTGAAACATGTCATTTCCTGGCTTTGATTATGTGACCCTGGGATTTTGTATTCATCTGGCGTTGGCAAAACGATATTTTTCAAAGGTATGCATGTTTTTTTAGCTGTGTAGCTCGATGGATTAATTTATGCAATCATGGATGACGCATGTGGATTTAACTGTTCATGCTCTGTGAACTAGGACAGCGTTTCAGTTGATGTAAATTTGTCGGCGACAAAGTAAACATTTGTTTGTGGACGCACTTTTTGTTTATATTTAATTACTTCAATGGGGTTTGATGTAAATATTGCATAGCTTTTGACACCATACATAAGGCTACAATATTCTAATGGAGATACCAACAAACTACGATGCAGACGGCATAGAGTTCAAACCCATTGCACTGACCACCAATTTCTGTAAGTTATGTGCATATTCAAATTCTTCATTATTGCGTCATGCGTTAGAGAGCATAAGCTCGTCACACTATAAAGCTTATAACAGTTGTTTGGGGATTTCGCTAGTATAATCAACGGATCATACTGACGGTATTCCAAACTATTAAATATAACGTTCCAAAATTCATGCGGCAGTCGCTCGATGAAATAGCAAATTTTTTTCATAGGGTCACGCTTATATCCCCGAAGGGGTAGGCAGAGGTGTAATATTACACCGACATTTCGCCATGAATTTTTAGGTCCCACGGGAATCGAACCCTGGACCTCCAGTCAGCAGTTGCATGCGCTATCCACTGAACCAAGAAGGCAGTCTAAATAGCTAAATATTTTGTCAAATCTGGACGCCGGACTAGCCGGAAAAGTCCTACGTGCAACTGAGTTTATAAAACGATGAAGACCTGGATAACTAGGATGAATTTATATTTATAACTTTGATATTAACCTAAACCTGTTATATAAATCTGTTAAATTCTCGTTTTGATAAATGACACGTTAAGTGGAGGTGCCTCGTGAACACATGATTTTTCAGGCTTTGGATATTTTTATGATTTGTTGAATGTAGTATAACATTATTAATCCCTGGTCAGTCCATTGTTCACTTGTCACCTTCACAATATTCTTTAACCTATTGGTTGCTAATACATCTATACTACTGAGCTATAGTGTTTGTTATTGTAGGATTCGCATGTTTTGTTTTTTTTTTCTCATTTATCAGTGACAAGTAACAATTTTATTTTCGTGTCAAATTTTTCACATAAGAAATCATTCGTCGAGTAATAAAATTTGTCCAGCAAGAAGCTAAATAATTTGATTTTAAAATGTGTACTACAATAGTATGGTACCACAAATACCATAATCATGATACCACAAATTGTAAAATTAAGATTCTGCTTTCAAAAGAATAGAATGACTTTCTTCCAGGCTCTTCTCATAGCCCTACCATTCCGAACCTGCTTGTAAAAAAAAGAATTGACGTTCATAAGCGTTGCTTTTGTAACCTTTATGAATAAATGAGTTTAAATTTGAATAAAATGTAAAATGATAGAAGCTCAAAATTAAAATTTCTAACCCTCAGAAATATTATTCAATTCTACATATTTTCAAACGCACGAACTATCGCTATAGGCAAAGTAAAAACTAAATTTTTTGTCGTATGTTTTATGAACAGTTAATATAATTCTTACCGAGAATCTTTTTCATCCATAATTTAATAAATTTATCACCAGATACATACATACATACACTCACGCCTGTTTCCCCGAAGGGGTAGGCAGAGGCATATTAAACGCCCACTTTTCGCCAGTGTTTTGATCCCACGTAATAGGTGGCGAGCCTATTGCCGCTTATTGGGACATTTTGTTTGCCAGAGCCTCGTCCGTTGATCGGCAGGTGCACCACTTGCAGGTGAGGTTGGCTTGGGACCCTAAGTTCTTGGTGGGAACCCTATGCACCAGATATTCCTATTAATACTAGACTATTGTGAATTAAATCACATAATATATTGTCATCGAAATACATGAATAGGTACATTGCTTCCATACTCACCTTTTCCTTAATTAAATGTTCATACGAGTATACATATATATAACTAATATAACCTGATCTGTCTTTCTACGGCGACTTCATTCCATCAAAAAGCAGCTTACACTGGACATATTTATATCTAAATAGCTTTTATAGATTAAGTAGTAGGTGTATGTATATAAAAATAACAAGATCTATGCTGAAATATGTACGCAAAAATATACCAAAGCAAATATAAAGCAGCAAAGGAAGATATAATATTCCAATTTCTCGTAAAGGAAATAAGTATATTTGCAAACCTATCACATAAAACAACATGTACTACACCTAGTTCTTAGTAAACTTCGAGCATGCGGTACTTTACAACCCTTTTCCTGCCAAACTATGGGCGACTCTCTCACAGAATCTGAAATTTTATTCCGTACGTACCTATGAATGAAAATATCCGTCTACGACCAAATTCGATAGCTGTACGCACCTGTGCCCCATTACAGATAAAATGAAGGGAACTATTGGGATTTTACAAGATAGAATGTTTAAGTTTCTGAAACAGATTCGACATATTTTCGCAATCGTAACAAGGGTTTCCTGTTTAAAAGGTGGCGGATCAATCTTTGCCTCTTTGGTGTTACGACGTTGGGAAGTGGGTAAGAAGAATGCATTTGTTAGCCATAGTTCTGTGGTTGAATTTTTGATATTTATTAAAAGCTGTGTTTGAATAAACTGCATGAGACTTTTTCTTGAATGAAACGTAAATACTAGTTATGTTTCAGGATTACCTATCAGTGTAACACAAGAATATGTCTTTCTAGTTAAATAACCAGTCCACGTAAATCGGCAGCATCTAAAGCTAGTGAGTGCTAACATTTAGCCTTCACTTGTGAGCTTTTGAAGTGAAGTCGGTAAGGGTACGGCCCTTGTGAAAAAAAACCCAGCAAACTACTACACAATTCTGTTGTAATATGTACTGGCTACCAAGCCTAATGTGTTCTGTATTCTTTTTATAGTTTGAATTATGTTTTGTCAATATATGTCACTTCATTAAAATTATTGAGAAGTCCAACAATATTTTTATTCTAAATATTAAAATATTTACAACAATTCGTTATCAGCACGAATTTAATTGAGCTAATTTAGTTTATAAAGTGTCTAGCTATTAAAAATATAGAATAGCAATATACATTTTGTGAAATATGGATGGCAAAAATATGCGGCAGTCTTCTTTTCCTTTTTCGTGGCTCAGCCTAAGTAAACGAGAAGACTATGGTGAGTGGAAATTTAAGATTAAAATGTATCTTATGCACGAAAAGTTGTGGGAAACAATATGTGGCTATCCCGATGGCGATCAAACCAGTAAAGAAACGAGAACTCGTAATGACCAGTTGGCCCTTGCCAAAATTTGCATGACCCTAAATGGTCCTGCAATAACCCATGTAAGGAAATGCAAAAGTTCTTCTGAGGCTTGGCAGGCACTTGCAGCTGCATACGAAGATAAAAGTATGGGCAAAAGATTATCACTTGAGCGTAGATTATATCGTTTAGAATTAAAGGATTTTGATAACAATATTGAGGCATATATAGATGCAGTATTGGCTTCGGCTCAAGACCTATCTGATATAGGTAAAGATATCGAGGATGCTTCTCTTGCTGCAATGATATTAGGTGGTCTTACAGAGAGATATGTTCCGCTAATTATGACTTTGGAAAATTCTAATACTCCGATAACTACTGAATTAGTTAAAGGAAGATTGCTGAGTGAAGTTTCCAAACAAAATATTGAATTGAATAATATGAATAGTGTTTGCGTACATAAGAATAGACTACAAGTTCAACTCCAGCTACTAAGAGCTCACAGAAACATAAAAATAAAAAAAGATATGTTATAACTGTGAAGAGCCCGATCATAAGTCACCGGACTGTCCTCACAGAAATAAGGACAATAAGGGAGCTTACGCAGTTACATTGTCTTCGGCACTGAATAGTCTTCCAAAGGAACAACGAGATATTTGGTACATTGATTCTGGAGCAACCAATCATATGACTTCTAGGGAAGATGTTTTGCAAAATGTCAAGAAGTTATATACAGAGACTAGTAAAGTTACAGTTGCAAATGGAGAAAAGGTAGACTGTACAGGAGTTGGTGAAGTTAAGTTTAATACTAAAGATGGCATTGTAGGTACAATTGCTAATGTAGCAATTGTCCCAAAACTGAATTCGAACCTTATATCTGTGAAAAAGGCTGTAGATAAGGGTTTTACTGTAGTTTTTGATAAAGAAGGTTGTAATTTCTATACAGATTTTTCTTGTACAGGTAATATAGTTTTACACGGTTCTATTCATGGAGGTTTATATACTTTGGATTGTTCAATAGATACGTCTGAAGATTTGTCGGCCAATACTGTGCATTCTGGTTCATTAAAATATCACCTGTGGCATAAACGTCTCGGACATCTTTGTCGGTACGGTATGAATAAGCTTAAACAGGGACAAGCTATAGGACTGGAATACGACGAAGTATATAAAGAGCCTTGTGTAAGCTGTATTGAAGGTAAGCAAAGTAGGAAACCTTTTAAACCTATTGCTTGTAAGAAATCTACCTCTTTATTAGAAATTATTCATTCAGATATTTGCGGACCTATGTCTGAAGTTTCTTTTCAAGGAAACAGGTATGTAATTTTCTTTATAGATGATTATTCACGTAGAGTCTTTGCTTATTTTATGTCAACAAAGACAGAAGTGATGAGAAAGTTTTGCGAGTTTCAGTCTTATGTTGAGACTCAAACTGGGTCCAAAATTAAGATATTAAGGACTGACAATAGGTCTGAATATGTTAACAAAGAGTTTGAAGATTATTTAACTTCAAAAGGGATAGAACATCAGACATCTGTTCCTTACAGTCCTCAGCAAAACAGTATCGCAGAAAGGACTAATCGTTCTATAATAGAAAAAGCTCGCTCAATGCTGGCGGGAGGTTCACTATCTAAAGCCTATTGGCAAGATGCTATCGACACAGCTGTATATTTGAAAAATATAAGTCCTCACGTAGCATTAAACACACAAAACACACTTTTGAAAAATGGACAGGAAATAAGCCAAATATTTCCAATTTGCGTGTGTTTGGTTGTCGAGCGCTAGTTCAGATACCTTCCTGTCATAGGAAGAAGTTAGATCTGAAAACTGCTCAGTATATTTTTGTTGGGTACACTAATGACCCAAATAGCTACATGTTTAGAGATGTTCTATATCCTAGAAGGTAAATAAAGGCCAGAGATGTTACATTTTTTGAAGAATGTTTTACTGATATTAAATCTTCGTTGTCGGAAAGTGTAGAAACATGTTTGCCTTTACCTATAATATTATCGACTGAATCACACGAAGAATCTTCGCCAAGACAGGTTGAACCTGACTCGGTAGGAATTGAGCCTGTGGAAGATTCTAACCCTGATGATAATTTTTCTGATGCAGTTGATGATGATTCTCAAGATCATTCTACACAGCAATTTCCAAATACTAGTAGTGAACAAGATGATACTGGTTGTAGATATCCTCTACGAAGTAGACTGCGTAATCTAAAAACGGAGCTAATTGATGCTGACGAACCTATTTGTTACGCTGATGCTCTGAATTCAGATCAACGCAATAATTGAATAAAAGCTATGAATGATGAATATCAAAGTTTAATTAAAAAGGGTACATGGGTTCTAGTAGATAAACCAAACAAAAAGATTATTCCTTGTAAGTGGGTTTACAAAATCAAAAGAGATGAACAAGGTAATCCAATAAAGTACAAAGCGAGATTGGTTGCAAAAGGTTTCAAACAAGTAGCAGGGGTTGATTATGACGAAACTTTCTCTCCTGTCGTGCGACATTCATCTCTGCGAATGCTATTGGCATTGGCAGCGGAGATGAATCTAGATCAAAGAAATATAACCTAAGGCATAGAAGTAACCCTAAATAACAACAGCGGTTGCTATGATTGATATCTTCTTTCTAATGGCACATGCAGTATGATAGAAAGAGCTGTCGATAGGTTTAGCAGCACGCTCTTATAGCAGCCTCGTGGTAGGCAAACAATAGACAAAATATAGAGTTAGGAAACCGAGTGTTGTTCGTAACAGTGATGATTTATCGATAAATATTTTTGGTCAAATGTCTAACTTTAGTATGTGTCGATATATTTAAGCCGTAGAAGTAAACAACTAAAATATTGAAATTGTAGTTTTTGCTGTTGACGCCGGACAGTGCTTAGCAAAGACTTGCCAGACAGACAGTGCTAAAAAAATCACGTGTTGAATTGTTCGTTTTAGCCATAAAATCTATTGACAAAAAGTATTCATAAACTAATGAGCGATGCGTTGCGATGCGATGCTCAGAAACTGTCACTTAGATTATGTATTGTACGAATTATACCAGATTGGCTAATGCGGCACGGCAGGCTTTGGCAATTTGTTTGCGTCGCATCATATCACGTTGCTTGCTATCGCTAACGTTGGACACTGCTCGATTTTTTTAGAGTCGTAAGTAATCCGACTGCCACGCCGAAGCTTGCGGGTTTGATTCCCGCTCAAGTCAAACATTTGTGTGCATGAATATCGATGTTTGTCTTGGTCTGGATGAAGTATGATTAAATGTGCAACCCACACCGTTAATACGGGTACTATGTATAATATGTAATATATTTACAGAAAAGTATATATGCATGTTTATCGATTGTCTAGTACCCGTAGTACAAGATATGCTTAGTTTAGGACCAGATAATGTTGTGTGAATGTGAAAGAATATTATATTTTATGGTAGAATATTAAGTAGCGGACTACAAGGCAAGACGTCTTTGATCAGTCAGGATAGCACTAATATGATAAATAATATAGAAGTAGGTAGATTAATTAAAATCGTTGTAAATATTATATTTTATTAATATGTTCAAACTAAAATTACACACTTTTTGTTTAGCTTTGGATAAATAATTCTACCGGGTGTGCAATGTCAGGGCATTGTAGGCACAGCTTTCGGTTTTAAACGACGCCAGGTGCTTTCTGTCTTTAAAAAACAGTCCTTCTCAAGATGACGTGAACAAATACGATGGTACTTCATACAATTTAATTTAAACGGATCTTATTCGCGATATATTTAATTAATTTAATGTTTAAATACCTATGTTTTACCGACGTTTCGGCCGTCTTACAACAGCCTTGGTCGCGGCAGGACTGATGTCATCTCAGCGTCGTCCTTGTGAAGCGCGGGTTTCGGCAGCTACCCTCACTTGTTTTTAATTTTTATTTTTATCCGAACAGTCGGTACGTCGACACACAACACTTATGACGTCTACACACTGATGAGCTGTGTTACTGCGGCGGGGTTTACATTTGTTAATTACTGGATTCCAAGTTGTAGACAGTCTGTATCCATCTTCCCGGTTGAAATTTTTATGTTTTTTGATTTCAACCGCTTCACGTACTATCCTGGAGTAATAGTGACGATCGGTAGATAAGACCTTTGGTTGATGTAATACGATCCAGTGGTTTGTTCCAGACTCCAACAAATACTCAGCTATGGCAGACTTGTTAATTTGTCGGTTTTTAACAGCTGCGATATGTTCCTTAACCCTTTCAGCGATGGTTCGTTTGGTCTGTCCGATATAGGAACTACCACAACTGCAGTCGACCTCGTAGACGCCAGGTGTTTGTAGAGGAATGACATCCTTCGGGGTGCGCAGATTGTGTGCTACCTTGGAGAGCGGACTATATACAGTCTTTATGGAGTATTTTTGTAGTACTGTTCCAACTTTGTCCGTCACTCCCTTTATGTAAGGCATGTAAGCCGGTACTCTGCTTACTTCTGGTTTACAGTCCTTCCTCTTCAGACGTTGTATCGTCTTGTTGAATCCGTTGCACCTAAGTACCTCTTGGACATGTGACAGCTCACTGTTCAAATGTTCAGGGTCACAGAGGTCATACGCTCTGTTTACTAGTGAAGTTACTACGGATTCCAAGTGTCGCGGGTGATGATGCGAGTAAGCGTTGAGATACCTATCTGTGTGTGTCGGTTTTCTATAAACGGTGTGTCCCAAGGTACCGTTTTCCCTCACTGTCACTTTTACGTCGAGAAAGGGTAACGACCCATCTGCCTCCATTTCAAATGTAAACCTAATATTAGGGTGTATGGAGTTTAAGCTATTTGCGAACTGTTCTACATCTTGCTTGTCGCCCTTCATGATACAGAATACATCGTCGACATACCTCTTCCATAGCTTTACATTTGATGCCTGCATGTCTATGGATTCTTCGAAGTGCTCCATCCAGATGTTGGCCATTACCGGTGCTACTGGGCTACTCATAGCCACTCCGTCGATCTGGAGGTAATGTTGTCCACGGTATAGGAAGTAGTTTGCTTCCAAACAATTTTGAATTAGAACAGAATATTTGTCAGACAGACCGTTTGCCCTTAGTTTTCTCTCAACGACCTCAAGGCAATCCTGAACTGGAACATTGGTGAAGAGTGACTCCACGTCAAAACTCACGATCACTTCGTCTGGTTCCTTTTTCACGCTCTTGATAATGTCAATAAAGTGCCGAGAGTCCTTCACGAAAGATGCCGTCTTACCTACCTACGGTTGCAGTACCTTGCTGATGTGTTTCGCCAAACCATATGTGGGTGAGTTGACTCACTATCGGTCGCAATGGTACGTTAGTCTTGTGGACTTTAGGCAAACCGTATATCTTGGGCGGCTGCACGATTTGCGGTTTGTATAGACGTTCAAATTCATCTTCCATGAATATGTTTTTATGGTCCTTAATCAAACTCGAATGCGTTTCGTAACTCTGGCTGTCGGGTTATGGGACACCGGCTTATAAATTAGTGTGTTACTTAACAGATTCCGTATTTTGCTATCATAATCACTAGAGTTTATCACTACAGTGGCGTTTCCCTTGGCGGCCTTCAGCACTAAAATATTCGTATTATCACGCAACGCTTTTAGTGCTTGACGCTCTTCTGTGGAGACATTGGGTTTCGACGGTGGCTTTGACTTTCGTAAAATAACGGCAACATCCTGTCTAAGTGTATCTGCGTCGTTAGACGGTAACTTGTTGCGCGTTATAACCTCCTCGATGTTACTTATGACACTCTCATACGGAATCCGATTAGGTGTTAAAGCATAATTTAACCCTTTGGCCAGCACGCTTTGTGTCGCGCCATCAATAATGCAATCTGACAAATTAATTACCGTTTCTTGTTGGGTAGGGTGTACCTTTTTGCCGGCTTGCCTCTCATGATGGTTCATTAATTTGTCATATTTCTTGTTGTGCCGTTTAGTACGCAGATCGTATATGCGACTAGCCTGGTTATAAGTAACACGATCGCACAAACTAAAATCACTAGTTGATAGCACTTCACTACATTCGGTATGAACTTTATAGAGGTCACACTGCACAACATTTAACTCGTACCGACAGTTGCGAATTAATTGTTTCAAAAGACGAACACTGGCTTTGTGTAGAATGCCTTCGGAGTTCGGAATGTCCTTTCGTGGTTTTATACGCACTCCTACAGGTAACACTTCACTATCCCGACACCTAGTCAGAAAACTGAGCGAAGTTTCCAGACTTACCCGCTTTATCCGAAGACATTCAAGATGTTTTATTTTTATTACGTATTCCGGCCCGTAGCGGTTTGTAATAATCGATTTTAAGCTTTCGCGATTTGTATACATCATACAATTTAATTTAAACGGGTCTTATTTATCCGGTTAAATTAAATTGTATGATGTATACAAATCGCGAAAGTTTAAATCCCTAATCCATCTACTATTTTATAGATGCAAAAATGTAAGCCTACACACACGCACGTACACTGGAACACTTGGCTTTAGGTTAATAGACGCTACTTTTACTATCAAACGCGCGATAGAAAATTAGACTGCTGGACGTCTTTGTTTATTGCCAACTTAGCAACCGCGGCTACCCGCTGTCGCTTCCAGCTACAGTTTTACATTCATGTCCGATAGTTAGTTTCCGTATTTATCCCTCATTCAAAAAACATCGATATCTCCTTTCACTGTAAATCCCATCACTAAGGCTATTAAATCAATAAATGTACAAAATAACAATTTGTGAATTAAATTCATAACACATACGTATGCAAGCTGTTCCTTTGATTTGCAATACAATGATATTGTGTAAACTTAACACTCATTATAGCATTAATACGAGAAAGTAAATAAATTTGTTGGAAAATTCCGACTCACTGCTAGAAGATAAAGTTTCTCCTGTTATTTCCGTTCCGAGAATAGCGGTATCCACATCCCGATATCACATACACGATGTCTATTAATTAATGAGTACACAATTTAATTATTATAAGCTTACTTACTATTTAAATGCAAAAAAGTTATTAAAAATGTAAACACAAACGTCCAACAAATTTTACACTGATGACAGATCACAGCACGGCTATTTAGAGAATGTAGTCAAAGATATGAGTATGTAAAGAGTCTATGCCTCTTTAAATGAGACGCGTAATTTGACGTTATGATTAACCAACTAAGACCAACTGACATTACAAGTTGCACGTTCGGTATAAGGAAATTTATAGGGCATATTCTTTCTAGTCTAAACGTCCAACCTCTCTGATCTAGATATACATCACTTGGATGTAGATACTGCATTTTTAAACGGAGATCTAGAAGAAGAAGTTTACATGTTTCAACCACAAGGTTTTAACACTGAAGATGAAAAGGTTTGTTTGCTAAAAAAATCCTTATATGTATTAAAACAAGCTCCACGAGCTTGGAATATAAAATTAAACAAAACTTTGTCTTCCTTGGGTTTTAAACAAACTTCTTCAGAACCCTGTGTATTTACGAAACTTTTTGCTAAAGCTTTTGTCGTATTGGCAGTATACGTTGATGACATTTTAATTTTTCACAATAGTGACAAAATATTTGACAGTGTCAAAAACGATCTTAACAAATTTTTCTCTGTGAAAGATTTAGGAAAAATTAAATATTTTCTTGGCTTTAATGTGCAAAAATGTGGAAATACTGTTAAATTGAGTCAGCATAGCTATATACGCGATGTCTTACGGCAGTACAATATGTCTGATTGTAAATCTGCACAGACTCCATTGACTACAAATAAGTTGGTTCCTGCAGAACATTGTGAGTCAATATATCCAAATCTGAGTTTGATTGGTAGTCTTATGTATATTGCAGTGAAATCTCGACCAGATATTTCATTTGCAGTTAGTTATCTGAGTCAGTTTAATACTAAGTTTGATAAGACGCACTGGTTAGCTGCAAAACACGTATTACAGTATTTGAAAGGGACTATCGATTATAGTATTTGTTACAAGAAGACTGGGAAGTATCTTACTTGTTTCCAGACGCAGATTTTGCAAATGATTGCTCAGATCGTCGCTCATATACCGGTTTTTATACTGAGTTTGGAGGAGGTCCTGTGTCGTGGAAATCTAAGAAACAACCCACAGTAGCGCTATCTTCCGCAGAAGCAGAGTACATGGCATTGAGTTCCTGTGCTAAAGAAGCCGTGTATTTACGTCGTTTCCTGTCAGAAATTAGTAATATTTCTAAGGCACAAGTAACAATTTAAAATGATAGCCAGAGTGCACAAATGTTGGCCAAGAATCCAATTCATCACAATCGTACAAAACATATCGATATACGATTTCACTTTATTCGTGAAAAGATTTCAGATGGTACTATTCAATTGAAATACTTACCTACAGCCGATATGCCCGCTGATATTTTAACCAAGCCTTTAAGGCATGTAGCTCATGATATTTGTGTGAAGGGCATTGGTTTAACTGTATAGTACCCAAATTAGGCTAATAGCCACTATGTGGGCGTATGTTGTAATATGTACTGGCTACCAAGCCTAATGTGTTCGGTATTCTTTTTATAGTTTGAATTATGTTTTGTCAATATATGTCACTTCATTAAAATTATTGAGAAGTCAAACAATATTTTTATACTAAATATTAAAATATTTACAACAAATTCATATCGCAGATCATTTTAAAGAGAATTCAGGGGCTTTAGAAGGAGCCTTATAGGTCAGAAGTCAGATTTATAACAAAGAGCAATAGTAGAACTGAAGTACTCAGATTTTCCAAATAGATGTTATTAAAAATAAATGTAAAATATCCAAATGTGGCTACATTTTGGACATTTAATCTGTAAAGTATCCTGAACGAACAATACCATTTCGGAATGACGCAATTTTAAAGTGCTTGAATACAACGTCAGTGACATTCCCTACAGTAAAACCTCAAATAACGCTGCAACAAAATATTTTTACTCGTATAAAACGTCAATACTTGTTTGAAATATCGCACAGTATTGTGAATAATACTGTAGTTTTGATGGTTATAAAATACTGTAGTTTTGCACTGTATCTTAGTTCTAAAGGAATATTATGCATTTCATCGTCGGTGATTCAGTATTGACTAGTTTTGGGGTACACGCAGTAATATGAATTGTAGATAGGTATAACATTTTGGGTTCCTTTTATTTGCAGACAGAAATCTCATAGAATTTCATTTCGCAGAAAATGTTTCATGATTGTAATATTTGGTTAATTTATACTTCGTATATTATTGTTGCAACAACTGTTAACTTCCATAAAACATATTTATTTCACAGAAATAAAATGAAATGTTTTTTTATTTATTTGGAATCTGTCACTCAATTAAACGTTTTTATCTGTATATATAACATTCTTACGTTACTGATTGACTGACAGACAAGTTACCACCGATAATGCTGGTCGTAAGATGCTGAAAATTGACATGTATCTTATTTAGGTAGGGGAGCACTAAGAAAAGATATTTGAAAATTTCCCTCCTACGGTGGTAACATGTCCCTCAGGGGTGGTCCAAAGGTCAAAAGTTCACTATGAACCTACGAAATCGATAAATATATGCCTACCTACCTACCTCGTGGGCTTAAAATTAACCTCCAAATCCGCCTACAAACGGCAATACACCTTCGTACATGTTCTTGTACTTAGTTTAACTAAGTTTGAAAATATCTTCGTCTAAAACAGATGATGTAGAGGTCCCCATACGAGCATAGTTGATAACAAATCTGATGGGTCAACTAAAGAGAATGGAACGTAAAATTGAATCTCAGCAGTTTTGCGTGGGCTCTGCAAACATTAGCTAAGGCCTGATCCAATAAAATTGTATGCTTTGAAGGGACTTGACTGAGCAATAGAGAAGTTATGGAATAGTCATAATGTAAAGATTTGTAGATATATTATTCGATAAATAAATAAATAACTGCAAACTCATTCGCCAAAAAAACCGTCATGAAAAGCTTCTCAGAATGTACAGAGTAACAGACGCATTATTAGGGATACCTCAAAAACTACTCGTCAAATCTTGATTTTTTAATGAGACCCAGAGAACCAGCGTTTCAACATTCTTTAGCTTGGTGTGTAACCTTGTTCATTTATATAGAAGGATTCAAAGGGTGCGTCCGTTTAAATTGTTCGTACAATTATTTTAGAGATATTAGATCCCCATGAGACCTACATACCAAATTTTAGCTTCTTGCACCATGTAACGCAAGAATTATAAATATCTTAATAAATTTCTTCAAAGCCTCTTCCGATTCAGCCTACATCACACCGACTCTGTTTGGTTAAAACTAACTCATACGAAATTACCCTTACGGGCTTTGTAATCTTCTCAGATAGCGGTTAATATGAATACCAAACCTGCTGTAAAGTCGGGGTTTGTCAAACTCTCGGCACAACTTTTGGCTTGTTTGTTTTGTACTTCACACAGTTGGTGGAAACTTTTGTGAATTGAATCATGATTGAGTTTGAGTATTGTGGACCGATTCTGTTGAAGGTTTAGGTGGATAGTGTTTTAGCGTATTTGGCATCTTCTTTTTGATCTCGTTACTAAATGTTCGTTCGTTGTTAAATATTTGAGTTGATAAACGAGATTAGCACCCGTTAAATAGACTTTTATGATGTATACTAAACGCAAGTCCGAAGCCCTCTTATACTTACACCTACAATGCACAAGGAAACCTCCACTGTCCCATTTGTAACCGCGTCTTTAAGGCAAAAATTGGTTTCGCACGTCACGTAAGGGCACATGCACGACCGCAGAGTTCTGACAATTGACAGGGTGTCGCCGTCGACGGACACGTCTGGGAGGACATCACCAGCGCGACCACAAGGCGCGAGCGAGGGCGACTGCTAACACTGCTATATTGGTGAATCAGCTGAGCGGCCAACTGCAACCGTGGTGAGCGTATTTTGTCTGATTTTTTTTATTGGTACTACCAATTTTGTTTAGTGGCGGTAGTAGTAAGACATTACGCGTTTAACCTTGGAAATGTCATAATCGTTGTGGTGACATCGCCATCACATCGTACCGGGTGTTGTAGGTTCGATTCCTACACGAGACAGTGAGTTGTTGAACCGTTTGACTATTACGGTGTCGTAGTTCCCATGGCATGATCTCATGAATAATCTTTTTTTTAATGGCTTAAAGAAGAAATACAAAAAAATGTAGGTAGTAATGATTTAATTGTGACCTTTGCCGTATTTTAAGTAAGCGTATGGTTGTCTGACTACCACAGTGACCTAGCTATAGCGTAGATAGTGAACGGAGATTTTGAAGTTTGATACGCCGGTTAAAAAGAAAGCGATTACTTTTATTTCTTCATGCGAGGGTGGCTCGCACTCACGAACCTTGTGATCATATTATGCTTGCTTGCAAATAGATTATCTTATCTCGGTCTTACTTTATGGACTGTAATAGTAGCGAGGGTGAGCGTACAGGGCGACTTGCATTGTTCCAAGCAAGTGCGTTTGAGTGAAACGTGCTAGTTATTGTTGTAGTGCAGTTGTAATATTGGTTTTAGAACCAACAGCCAGCTTTGGTTGGTTTTCTGCTAAATCTAGAACAATAACTCCGGTCTAGACAGTCTACTTCGCAGGGCAACGGCGCTAAAGTTGGTAAACTCATCGAATCGTACATACTAAGTTCATAGTGTAAGACTGTGCGGAGCTATTGCTTCTGACTGTGCTGATTTTGTGTAGAACAGCTTGTAGCTTTTATTTCTTAAATAGACGTGTGAACTGCAGTGCTGTCTAGACGAGTGCGGTTGGTTGGTTAGTTTAACCTGACCATAGTCGAAAGATATTACTAGCGCCACTATTTTATCGACTCGTGGTGTTGATAATACGTAACGGTTTTCGTTTAAACGTGATCAGAGCCTAAGTAAAAAGTGGCACTGGTACTCTTTGTAATTCTGAGTTGTACAGACGATCTCGGTATTGCAATTACACCTGCTTCTTTGTGAGCATAATTTTTTAACATGGCACATTAAAATGTTTCTTACTCTGATTATTAGATGGCACCACTAGTAAAATTAAATTCAATTTTAAGATTTCACGTGTGAAAACTACCTACTGTGTTTTTAAAATTCATGTGATACGCTGGGAATTGTTATCAAGTGCCCCGAGTTATGCTTAGGACGTTTAGGAGTGATAGTGTTTCTAGTAGAAGTTGTTAAACTCGATTATCAGACGTAGAAGAAAATGATTGAGTTATCATCGTAGTGCGTTACGATAATCAGTTTCAGAGATTTTAATTTTCATCGTAGGTAGAATTAGGTTAGTGATCGTTAGTGATAATTGTATGCTTAACCTTATTCTCATTGAATGGGTACTTTGTTAGTCGTTGTTGTGATAATTTTGTGGTACCCACGTTACCTTCAGTGTAGATTTGCATAAACTGGATAAGCCGTTTGTGCGGCTGCATGTTTAGCCATGCGTTGCCATTGGTTGGACCGGTAAAGTGCCTTTCTGATTAGCCTAGTTTACCCTTAAGCTTTTGTGTTAGTCATAGTCTCCGTTTTTACGAAAACAAGGCAGCCATTAGTGCATTTATCATAGTATCACAAACGCTGTCCATCGTCTTGAACGCAAAAGGTCCGTTGCTGTATCGCTTATGATTAGGTTAGGATAAGCTTCGTGTTTAGACTATCTATGACAAAATTATAACGCTGAAAAGACTGATTAGATACTTGGAAGTAAACTTAACATCGGGACTATCAGCCTAGTAAGATTTTCTTATAGTCTGCTATGTGATAAGGAAAACCAAAGCAACATGTTGAACAAACCTAGCTTAAGATTACTTTGTTACGCTCGAAATGATTATCCGGGTGGTATTGTGTAACCGGATGGAGGTTGCATAGCGTGATTTTGAAGACCCGATGGATGTCAGAGTATGAGCAATGCAATATTTTAATGAGTTTCCTATTATTTTAACGAGTATGCGTGTTGTTCAACATGTCAGCTTCGAGAGAAAGAGTTAGTTGTGATTTTCATTAAAACCTGTAATGATTTTGATCAGAGTAGCTTTATTCTGGCTAGCTTTATTGCGCGGCCTGGAGGCTGGCGCAGCCTGGCGGCCGGCGCGGCCTGGTGGCGAGTGTGGCTTGGTGGCCAGCATAGCCCGTGTGTGGCGTGCGGCCTGTGTGTGGCGCGTGGCCCGTGTGTGGAGCGCGGCCTTTGTGTGGCGCGGGGTCTGTGTGAGGTCTGTATGTGGCTTTGAGAAGCTTGGTAACTGGTATAGCTAAAGCATATCTGGCCGAAACTGGCAATGAAAGTGAAGGTGGTTTATTAAAGGAATTTGGTTAGAAGATGTAGAGTCCAAAGACCTTAGCTTAAATGTTATGATTTACTTGGTTTGAAATAATATCTTGAGAGATACAGCGATAGTTAAATGTCAGTTTTAATTTGAGTTTCCTGATTATTGATTTTGATACTGAAACTTTGTGCCAGAGGATCGGAGCTTAACTGACGATCTTAAAGAGAGCAAATTGTGAACCTTAATACTGACGAAGCAGTAGAAAACTAGGCTTACATGTTGATTGGTTGTGTGATTAAATGTCAGAGGTCGATTTGTAGCCGTAATAGCCGTAAATCAGTACAAATCAGATTGAATACAACTGTGAAGGCAGTTGTCCGTGAGTACACGGTAGGTAGGCAGATGACTCTGGTGTTGGGGGTTTCGTGGAAACCATAAAGTCCAGGAGGGACTTGGCGATCCTTGTGAGGATGCGCAGATAAATGGGTGGCAACCGAGTGACTGGTGTAAGTCCTGGTTTAGTAACTGGAGGTTACTGAATGGGGGCAACCGAGTGGCTGATTGAGTGCCTGGTTTAGTAACTGGAGGTTACTAAACGGTTATGAATCACATGTAGAGCTTTAGTTATTTGATTTGATTATAACGTGAGTCTATGATAATTGACTGTATTATCAGTAATGCTCTGAATCCAGCTCTTATAATAAACACTGTTTTGATTCAACCCTTACCTAGGTTAAGTCAGGAGTGACCGAGCAATGTGATACTGTGCGTGTAAAATTTTGTTACAGATTAACACACAGGGACGTGTGTCTTGTAGGATGGCCGTAACGGAATGGTCATCAGTAAGGACGTCAATTGACTACGAAACGGAAGTGCATAGATAGCGCGCTTCGACAGAGTCTAGTGACGTTCGCTCCAGTCGAAGAGGGGGCTGACGGTTGACGTTCAACGGAGTGACACAACAAGGATCACTTCTCTTGGAGACTCCGGGCGGGCAACAAGTACCTTGAAACTGTCACTCGTTTCGTGTTCAGTAATACAAAATAGTTATAGTCAGTTTTGTTAGATTTGATTTGGTGTGAACTTATAACGAACTGTGATGTGAAGTGTTGATATCGGCCAAGAATCAAGCAATCCGCCGTTATCAGAAGTGGTATCATGGACCAGCGCGACCACAAGGCGAAGGAAAACGTACGTTTAAGATGGTCATACTAGCTAAAACTTGATAAATTCATAATAATGTTAATATATTATTATGTCATTTGTGTAATGTAACCGTAAAATTTCTAGCCAAATCAGAATATTAACAAAATATTAACAATCACCATTAGGTTTCTAGCCCAATCCCATTTGCATCTAAAACGTTCGCCTTCGAGCTTGGGAGTCCGCTTTCTACTAAAAGCTGATGTGACAAAATATTGGCTTTTAGTCATAGAACGCCAGTCATCAGACTTCTGCAACCGAAAAAGAGAGAGATATTCTATAGCTAAGAATATATTCAAAGGTACCGTCTTTCCATAAAGACTGTCAAAAATGTCAAAGTATTGACAAATTCTTAATACCAGAGGCCCAATTTTCGTACTATTATTTGTTCAAAATGCAGTTTTGATCTAATTTCATTGTCATACTTATGTTATAAATAATGCCGAGTCTCCGTTGTCACGAGACCCGCGATGGCGAAACCGGTGCTGCACCGCTCGACAACCCTAGCCACTCGCACCGGTGTTGCCTTCTACCGTTTACTATATAATAGCATGAGTACTGCAACATTGCGACAGCAGAAATTTCCCAATGTCTTTAAGATTATAAATACTTATCATAATCATCTGTACATACTTTTACGTAACACATTATCATTAAGCTAAGCGTTAAGCATCTTAAGCTTCCTTAACAGGGGCGTATAAATAATTTATATACGAGTTCATAGCTGGCAAGGATAGTGAAATATTGCTCTAACGATGCAATATTTTTTTTTCTTTACGATGCCTTACCATAGTATCACCCGAAATTTATTAGGTACGTATAAAATTTTATTTTTATTTCCATAAAATAATCAACAATTGGAGGTATAGTTTAAGCTATTTATAAGACTTGTTTTAAATAATAAAGATAATTGTTTTAAAGAAACTTTCGTGCTAAATGTAATCTGATAGCTGTGTGAGCTACCTCTCTTAGCTATGTCATCAGACACGAATTATTATTATATAAATGTTCATTGGTTTAGATTCAATAACTATTACATATGGCAGCGGCTAGATACGAAGAGCCGCAAAATCGTACTCAGTGGCGTGTCATTGGAGAGTCCTGTATTCAGCAGGGGCATTCTGTAGGGAAAACTGATGATGATGAACCATTATATACATTATTTACATGCTTGCCTGTGACATTGTTGCCTTTATTACAAAAAATACAAGTTACTATTCACTATATACAATAGCAAATATATAAAATTCATAGGTATCTACGCTCTTGCGAATATCAAAGGAATGTGCATAATCTGATATAGACGGTCGAACATTTATGAATTTTTCAGGCACGGTGTTCGCTGCAATTCGTTCTCGCTTTGTTTTTTAACCGACTTATATATAAAGTATATGATATTGTTGGAATTGGATAATGGTATAATTATCTATTTAGGCTTCTCTTCGGGATGAACGGGGCCCACAAAGATTTTCGGAGCCCATATCAGCCTCACATGCGAGATAGTGGACCCTCAGATAGTGGACGAGGCTCTGGCGTAAGAACTGAATCAACGGACGCTACATCTAGTTTCATATCTATTGGAGAAAACATCTCAAATAATTGTGTCCGTTTCAATGTATCCAAATGAGCATTACTTTTAATTACTTACTCATATAACTTATTATAATAAAAAAAAACGTTGCCAAGGTAACTTATTATAATTTTTTTAAAGAAACATGCTCGTTATCAAAATAAGTTAGTGGAATTTGTTGTTTCTTTCTTTCTTTCTTTTTAAAAAAGCTTCTAATAAGTCCTCAGTCGATTTGTTCACTAATACATTTGCAGACAGCTCGGGATACTGTCTATCACCTTCAAGCTCCATCATCAGATCGACCAAGTTTCATGATGATATACCTATAAGTGGACTGAATTTCGCCCACTTGAAAACGTTATTACATAGTTAAACAGGTTCAACTAATAAAAGCGCTTAAAAACCCAGTCATACGAAAATTTAAATAAAAGAGTTATTCGTAGTAAAAACTCCTTCGCAATTAATATAAACCAAATGTTTACATCAAAGAACCTTTAATAATTGAATTTCACATGTAATAAAACAATTTCGCATAAAATATTTATTTTCGTGAAGACAGAGAAGTGACTGATAAAGATAAACATCCGAACAATTTATGAGACCAATATCGGTTGTAATATTGAAATTAATATTTTCGTAGTTTTAATGAGAAACACGAGTAGGGCACGTCGTTAAATGTAGTCGTTAAAATCGGTGTGGGTTTCGTGAGTTAAATTTACTTAGGTCTAAATACTGTCTCCTTGATAAAAATCTATCTATCTACTCTCACTTAGATATTCGGATTTCTTTTTTACGTAAATAGCTTTATTAAGGATACTGTAGTCGAATCTACGTCGATTATAAATCAAGAGTATCGTAAAGTAAGACAAATTCATCATCGTTTTATGATCATAGAAAATTAGTTCTATCTATGAGCTAGAACTCGATCTGTGTGTAGAACTTTGTCCATGTCCAGCAGTGGACGTCTCTAGGCTGACATGATGATGAGCTAAGAGGCTTAGAGGGCAGTTGTTATTGAAATACTTAGCTCTTGAACAAATTATATGAGTAATCTCAATATACCTATTGATAAGTTTAGGCACGATACAAAGCGCTGTGTAGACATATCGAATATCACTTCAAAACATATATCAATATCCACATAGTATTACAGAACGCCTTCGTTTTGCCATTAAATAAACACATTACTACATAACGAAGCAAACATTGTACTTTTATTTACTAATATTTATTGCATAGAGAGTATACACACGTTCTTCATCCTCTAGATTGAACATGTCGTTTGAATATTGAAAACAAATATTTGGTGTATACTTTAGGCCGAGCGTACGAATATTTACGAAACGCGAAGCGAGGCTTCGATTAAGAAGAATATATTTATATATAAAGTTGAAGTGTAGTATTCTATAGTTTATTCTTGAGATGGTTAAGAGATGCTTTGCAATAATACAAGAAATTAAAAATTTAATTACTAAAAATTACTAGGTAAACGTTTGCGCTCATAGCGAGACTTGGTTTGCCATTCGTAATAGATCGGTAAAGTTAAGCAACGCGTGCATAGGTCGCCATTTGGATGGGTGACCGCGTGTGACATTTACATCAGAGCGCTACCGTGCTTCGGAGGGCACGTTAAGCTATCGGTCCCGGTTCTTATCTCAGGATAAGGATCGTTAGACCTTGTCGGAGGCCTTAAGGCGGTCTGAAAACTCCGACACCAGAGTTGGCCACACACACACACACGAAAAAGAACTAGATAAAATGAATTAAGCAATGCAAGCGACTAATCTCCAAAGCACTGGACTGACAAGGTGAAGTCTGTAATGAATAGCCATGTCCGCCAATGTATAAGGAATGCACTTCTCCAAGATGTATGGCAGAAAATCTGCTTAGCGTAAAGCGTTCTGCCGAGAGTAAAGCTAAGCAGAAGAAAATAAATTACGGGATGTTTTTTGTCAAATATTTGGAGTTGTGTTATAAAAAAAAACTCGAGTCCGTTTAATGTGTCAATATAAATAAATATATAATAAATAAATAACTTTTATGTCCAAAATAGTGCAAATACATTTACAATTTAGATCTTGTGAGTAAAAAGGTATTAATACATATTTGCCTGTACTAGGTTAAAAACCTGTGCTCCAGGCATAAGTGTCTTAAATAAAATCAAAAAGAAAATACGACACATTAGGCTACCGTTATACCGCTTTTAAGCTGTTTGAATACAATATTAGACCATAATAGTTCGAGTAAATGAATTCCATGATAAGATATCTAGTCGCGTGATTAAGTTGAATGCGATATGCTAATATACAGGTTTTAACCAAAGCATTACTGCCGAAGTAATTTAGATAGGTTTTTATACACCTTTCAACGATTGCTGACGCCATCCATAAATTTGATCAGACTGCAAATTGAATTTTAAAGTTTTCTTTGAAATCAACGTATATTTGTCGATTTTTAAAAAGACTAGAAATATATGGAGTATTGCCGAAGTAAAACACACAAAAAACGATTTCATCTACTCAGAACTTAAAAAGATTTCAATATTGTTACGCCATCTATCGGTGAATAGAAGAGATTGAATGTATCGGTGGTTTAAAGGTAATTCAGCTACTCTGTACTAGATGGCGATTGCTGTATGGAGCATCGGACTGTTCGCGATTATTCGACAGTTTTGTGGAAGTATCTAGAATGAGCTAGTGATGTTATCCGGCCAGTATATATAATTCGGGAGCGAACGGACCGGACACAGTTCAATTGAATACGGAAAGCGATCAACAAGAAGCGAAGGAAATAAGTCGGAAGTGTTTAGTGTTGTTCTAGTGGTGTGAATAGTGTGTTTTATTAGTGAAGTGAAAATTAAGTGTGTATATCTAGTGTTTGTGTGTTAAAATAAAGTACAGTTTAGTGGCATAGTCAGTTTAAATTTATCGTCGAACCCCAGCTCGTAACAAATTGGTGTCAGAAGTGGGATAAATTATGCCGGTTATGCCGAAGGAAGAAACTGAAGGTGTGCGTACCAGGAACCAGCGCCAGCAAGACCTGGACCAGAGACGCTTCGGAGACGTTCCTTCTCCATCGCCTGGTGGACCAGGCGACTCCGCGGCTGCAGTGGAGCCTGCAAGCGCACACTCCATGGCGGTGCCCGACATCGCGGCTCTGATGGCGTTCATGCAAGAGCAGGCCCGCCGTCAAGAGGAGCACGCGCGCTGCATGGAGGAACAGCTACAGCGCAACAAGGAAGAGCGGGCTCGCCGTCAAGAGGAGCACGCGCGTCGCCTGGAGGAACAGCTACAGCGCAACAAGGAGGAGCGGGCTCGCCGTCAAGAGGAGCAGGCCCGCCGTCAGGAGGAGCAGGCTCGCCGCCTGGAGGAACAGCTACAGCGCGACAAGGAGGAGCAGGACCGCCGTCAACAGGAGCAGGCTCGCCGTCAAGAGGAGCACGCGCGCCGCCTAGAGGAGCAGCTGCCGCGCGACAAGGAGGAGCACGCCCGCCGTCTGGAGGAACAGCTGGTGCTCATGAAGGACCTCAGCGCCGCAGTGGGGAAGGACTTGAAGGCGGTCAAGGAGGAACTCCAGCAGCACGAGGCCCGTATCAGCGACATTGAGAAGCGTGTACACGACCAGCTCGAGATCCGTATTGCCAGATTGGAGAAGAAATTGCGTGGGCTTGAGACCAACGACGTTACACCTGCAGCTGTGGCGCCCTCGCCTCGTTGGTTTAAGGTTCCACCCTTTGATGGCTCGTCATCGTGGGTTGCATACAAGGTTCAGTTTGAGGCCGTAATGCGAGCGAATGGGTGGGACAAAGAACAGGCCTTCACCGCCCTAACCTTGGGCCTTCGTGATCAGGCCTTGACGGTGTTGGAGGCACTCGGGCAAGACGTGACCTACGAGAAGCTTCTGGAGGCGTTGGAGGCGAGGTACGGAGACGCGCACCTCGAACATGTGTATCGTGCTCAGCTGAAGGACAGGACACAACGCACCGGAGAAACTCTGCAGCAGTGGGCTCTAGAGGTGGAAAGGCTGGTCAGGAAGGCATACCAGTCGTCGCCTGCGCTTATTGACGGGATCCTCGTACAAGCGTTTACGGATGGGATCCGGGACCTGGAAGTTAGAGCAGCGGTAAGACTTGGGCACTTCAAGTCCCTGAAGGAAGCCTTAGCCTACGCTCTGGAGGTGGAAGCAGCGCGTCACGAGGATCGAACTTACCGTATTAGGGAAGTTGTTTCTTCACCTCGGTGCTACAACTGTGGGGAAAGAGGCCATATCTGCTTGAGCTGGCCAAAGCGTAAGCGGCACGTTGATACCCTCTCTCCACCGAAGGGGTCACCTGATGTACCTGTCTGGCGGCAAGAGCAACAACGTAGCGCAGATGCTCTGACGTGTAGGCCTTACCCCGACCAACGCAAACACTGTGCAAGACAGGAAGCGAAGCCGGCAGCGCTAGTGAGAATATTGAAGACGGATCTGAGCGACAGATGGAAAGAAGCTCTGCAGAGTGCCCAGCCAGAAGACAAGGACGTACAGCCGATTCTCGAATGGAAGAAATCAGGCGCTCCTAGGCCCAAATGGAGTGATATCGCAGCAATGAGCCCTGTCACCAAAGGTTATTGGGCACAGTGGGAAAGCTTGGTTGTCCAGGATGGAGTTCTGTGCCGCAAATGGGAAAACGCTCGAGGTAACCAATGCCATCTGCAAATGGTAGTGCCCAAGACTAAGGTGCCGGAAGTACTGCGGCTCTATCACAATGGTGCTTCGGGAGGTCACATGGGTGTTAAGAAGACGCTTACTAAGGTCCGAGAGCGGTTTTATTGGCTCCACTGTCGGAACGACGTCGAGTATTGGTGCCGCAAATGCACAAGTTGTGTGGCTGTCAGGAGGCCACCCACTCGTAGCAGAGGTGCATTCAAGGTGTGCAATGTAGGAGCTTCATGGGAGTCGGGACGGCGGATGTCTGGGAGGATGAGGACTCGCTGCGACCGGAGGGCGAACAACAAGGGCTTCGATGAGGGGTCATTGGTGTGGCTTCATGGCCCAGTACGAAGCAAAGGCAAATCGCCTAAGTTACAAGCCAGATGGGACGGGCCATATCGCATAATTACTAGGATGAACGACGTCACCTATCGAATCCAGAAGGGGTCGCGAGGTGCACCGAAGATAGTTCATGTGGACCGGTTGGCTCGTTACCATGGGTCCAACGATGTTCGAGACGAACACGTTTAAGAGGGGGGCAGTGTTACGCCATCTATCGGTGAATAGAAGAGATTGAATGTATCGGTGGTTTAAAGGTAATTCAGCTACTCTGTACTAGATGGCGATTGCTGTATGGAGCATCGGACTGTTCGCGATTATTCGACAGTTTTGTGGAAGTATCTAGAATGAGCTAGTGATGTTATCCGGCCAGTATATATAATTCGGGAGCGAACGGACCGGACACAGTTCAATTGAATACGGAAAGCGATCAACAAGAAGCGAAGGAAATAAGTCGGAAGTGTTTAGTGTTGTTCTAGTGGTGTGAATAGTGTGTTTTATTAGTGAAATGAAAATTAAGTGTGTGTATCTAGTGTTTGTGTGTTAAAATAAAGTACAGTTTAGTGGCATAGTCAGTTTTAATTTATCGTCGAACCCCAGCTCGTAACAATATTATAAAATTGACAGAAGTTTTTCCGATTGTTGTTATATTGGATTTCAAGTGATATAAAATTTACTTTCTCTGATCAGAATAGATCCATTTTCTAGATTAAAAGATATATTCATACAATCTCAATTCTTGCTGTCATTCATATTTATCTTTTTCTTTTGGATATACGTTATATTTCGCCAAGTTAAAGTAGTTTAATCAACATTCATCTTCGCGAAAAAAAAAAAGAACTTTTAACATAAGATCAGATAGACAAAGGCCATTTACGCACTTTGTGAATTTATTACGATCTTGACACAATTAATTACAGACCTGTTCGTTGGCAGAGACCCATGTCTTGCATACAGTATTAAACATTTAGGAAAAAAACATGTACTGCTTTAATACCCTTATTTATTGTAACTGACCGACAGACTGCTCGGCACAGAGTTTCGGGTTCGAATCCAGAAAGCGCACCAATGACTTTTCCATGTTAAATATGTTAGAAGATAAATTATTAGTTTTTAAAAATAACTAATTTCTAACCAAAACTTGTGCGAAATTTTGAAAATATTTAATTGCATGGTTGCATTTCATCTTGGACAGATTACTTATAGGCAAGTAATAATTTTGTATTAATACAAATTCCATAGAAACTTAAGTCTTTAAAAAGAATACACACTGCCTGAATTAAGCGAAATAAGTAGAATTCGGTCGCAGTTCTAACCTAACCTAACCAGCCATTGTTTCAATTGACCCTACACAAAGATTGTTGTATTAACGTTGATTTTGATTACTAAAATATTTACCAAGCAATGCATTTTGTCAAATGTTATTATGCTTTATGTTGTTTTGCCAAATAACATGTTTAAAAAAATAATCAATTTGTAAATTAATGTTTTAGCATAATAACTTTTTTGTAGTAAATATATTGTCTAATGAGTAGTTTATTAAACAACAGTTTGTAAAATAATAAATTTATCAAGTATAATTTGGTCAAATGTTATTTGTCAAATGAAAATTTTTCATTTGTTTTTTGTCAAATGATCGTACACCCTCGTGCCCAGCAATGGAACAGTCTGTATACAGAGTCAATAAAGATGTTTGTTGTAAGCTACTTTGTAATGGGTAAGGCTTCAGTTAATCTGTGTAAATGTAGACATCGTCTGGAGTCATCAGGCAAATAGATTGGAGAGCATTGATTTAGAGTATCGACTGTGGTTCAATGTGGGTTCCAATTAGTGTAATCTACGCAATATATTGGACCAGTTTCGATGAAGTTCATTTTAGATTTCTTTGTACTTTCAAGAAATACAAAATAATAATTTAAAGAGATAGCTGCTGATTGTATGTCAATAAGATGTGACCTGGTTCACCTCGTGCTCTTGTTCCTTATTGTTAGTTGAAATAGCGTTATTACATGCCCTTAATATAGTTTCGTCTCTGCGTCACCCAAAGGTTGACTGGTAGATAATGCCTTCTGACCTTAAGTCCACCTCTGTACATTTGTTTGCGCATAAAGACTAATACACAAAGTAATAGAAAAATTTGATGAGGCATAATGATACTGGTGGATACGATTTCTATGGATCCTTCATCGCACATCCGGTTGATCTGCACTAAGCTTTGCGATTACAAGTAACGTAGAATTGTAGTACCCTTCGGTGCCAAGAACTCAGCCAAAAATGTACTAAGAGCCTGTACGATCTTTTTCTCAGAGAAAATGTATCTTGCAACGTTTTTAGTCACAAAGCTTCGTGAAGCGTATTAGTGATTTATGTTAGCATTTTACAAGGATCGTTACGGCTAATAAATCTTTGTTAACTTGTTACGGTTTCATAGAATTAGGGTTCCTTATGAACGCATGTTACGCGTAATTTTTTTTCGCCTCCGCTCTTTTATTTATACCCGGGCATGGAATAGGGCTGTTTGGTGTAATCGTCTTCATCAGTAAGAAGGATTAAACGGTACGAAGATTAATCAGGCACTTTAGTAGGGTACGCCAGCTTCGGTCTTTTTCTTGCATTGTATTTATAATTATCATCATATTTTAGATACCTGTTTCTGCTATCAACCTGCAATTGGACTGACAAAAAAAAATTGTTTGCCTCAATAAAAAGTCACTTTAATCAATAATATATTGCACTGCGCTTCCCACCATGGCAGAAGAAGACAACCTGTCAATCCAAAATGTACATCAGAACTTCACCTCATCTTTATTTCTACACAACGAAAATACGGTCACAACTTACGCCACTATCCTGCGTACAACACGTCGTAACAAGTCTCACAGAAAACAACCTAAATGACGGCTGTATAGAACAAATAAGTATATCGTAAAAAACTTTTAACCTTTAACATGTAATTCCGCGTCAATGTTGAAGCTTGTTCATCACGATGGAGAAACTTTGATAGCCCACGTTAGTAGCCATGTTTGTTTATTTACATTTCATGGGAAAGGAACAAACGCTTCCTAGAATAGTCATAGTCACGACAAAGACGAATTTAAATGGTTATGCTAATAGTGCATATAAGCACGCTTTATCATATGGGTTTTGTGTTAGTAAATCGATTACAAGTTTAAATAGATATGATATCGTTTAATAGGTTAGAGCGCTATTTCTACAGTGCGACCACAAATACCTTGACATGCGATTTTTGTCTGTAGGTATATAGCCGTGTGGTTGACGGCATAGAATACAAGTGTCACCACCCCCTATCTTCCCGTGGGTGTCGTAAGAGGCGACTAAGGGATAACACGATGCAAATACCATCTTTGCGTAGAGACGGAAAACTCGACATCAAACCCTATACGACTGCCTCGTTGGTCTCGTGGCATAAATGTCCGCAAGGGATCGGGAGGTCCCGGGTTCAATTCCTGGGTCGGGCAGTGTTATTGGGTTTTTCAGTCACGAAATTCTCAGTAGCAGCACGGAGTCTGGAAATGTGCCCAGTACGGCAATAGGCTCGCCCCTTATTACGTGGGACTAAAGTATATCTGGCGAAAAGTGGGTGTAGAAATACACCTCTGCCTACCCCTTCGGGGATAAAAGGCGTGACGATATGTATGTATGTATATGTATGTATACCAGAGAAGAGGTAGGCCTCCCGCAAGGTGGACTGACGATATTGTTGGTGTCGCGGGCAGCGGATGGATGCGGGTGGCTCAGGATCGGTCTATGTGGAGAGCCTTGGGGGAGGCCTATGTCCAGTAGTGGACATCTTTTGGGCTGATATGATGATGATGATACCAGAGAACGTCTGCAAATAATTCATTTTTCCGTAGTTTCTACCTTCTGTAAAACGTAAATTCCTCCGATCCCGTAGTATTTTCCCTAGCTCCTCAGCTTCTTGTGCCTAGTTGTATCGGCTGTGCGTTGTCTGTCAGTCAGTCAGTAACGCAAAAATTATATATACAGATACGGTTAAGTCAGTTAGATTGTCATATGTAAATTGTCCTAAGACATTTAAGATGTTTCATAATAAACTTGAGCATGACAATGTACCTACAAATATTCACGATCAATAAGTATGTAAAAAATAAGCTGAAATCAGAAACACTACGTGGTCTACACGTTTCAAGTGATATACTACCTTAATACAAAGCTAATTAGGTCTAGAATATTTATCGCTAAGCTGTGTCTCATTTACTTTAAGATTAAAAGATATATCTTAATATTTTCTGTAGCCATTTACGTCTTAATTTACCCTAGTACCCAGGTATCTCATATAGTCTAAGCAGGTTTACCCAAAAAAGCGTTTTGAGGGTACATTAATCTGGTAAATATAAAATTTCTTATGAGCTGTTTTGTACTTATTTATATCTCGTCGTAAGCGGGAAATGTTTGGCACTGTAGTTATGGCTCAAAATACAAATAAGTGTACGTGGTAAACGTAGGCACTTTATACGCCTACTCACATTGTGAAAAGGTATATTCAAATATAGCGGCCTTTATTAAAATTGAAGACAGGAACGAATGTCTCAATCCAGCACAGCACGCATGCACGGCATGGCAACACTTCATTATCTGACACAGATTTACAAAATTGAAAAAACTTTTTTTTGCAGTACGTTAACTTAGTCTGTTGGTCTCCATTAGGCTCGCGCTGTTATAAATAAGTGTGTAGAATGTATTTATATCTTTAAATAAAACAATTTTACAATACGAGCTGTCTTTCTGTTGAATATTGATTGACATCTGGAACTAGATGTTCTTGTATAGCTTCTAAATAAGGCAGCCTAAAAACAATTTGAAATAAGTATAAATGGTAGACTACGGTTCGTACATTGACATATATTCACATATATATCGTTGGGTTCGTACGGTTTTTTTGACAATGTAAAGGATCCCTCCTTTGAAAAGATCGCTCTTTACGGTAATGTTGCCTATTGTCCATTTACGATAGTTTTAACATTTGCCATAAATGAAAAATCATAAATATAATGCTAGAAGTTGTTGAGTCGCCATTTGACCTTCAGACGTATTATGAAAAGACTTTATCTATAACAATTCATCATTACATTACATTCAAATAGCCCAGTAATATAAGTTTACATATGGATAGCTAAGCTTGGCTTTCTGTTTGTAATATGTTTGCAAATTTAACATCGCTTGCACCGGTCGCCACTTGGTTGACTGACCGCGTGAGGCCGAGCGCTAACGTGCCTTAGAGAGCACGTTAGGCTGTCGGTCGATTCCTGTCTGAGGCCAAGAATTGTTAGTCCTTTGAGCGGTCTGAAAACACTCGAGTCAGGTAGTTAATTGTTCCTAATATTGAAGTTATGGAAGCTTCTCAGTAGGAGTTCACTGAATGACGACGCAAATAGCTTAACAACGCAATTTCGAACATAACTGATTTTAAATTAAACTACAGTTTACGGATTTTATCGCGTTGTATTTGTTTCACTAGTTATTACATTAATTATACCGAATGATCTAGAAACTACATTTTTATTACTAGCCGACGTCTCGAATTCTTTACAGGATTCATGGTCACGGCAGACTGAGGTGATATTTGTCTTTTTCTTGAATGTATAAGTTATCTCAAAGTACCAGAACATTTTTCAACTATTGGTGTTACTATTTACGCAGAATGACCTTACAGTGTCCTTAGGTTTTCTGGTGACTTTGTCCTTCTTGGGTTTCATTAGCCTTATGACAGGGTCCCAAGCTGGAGGTACATTCCAGCCGTCTTCCTTATTGAAATAAGGTTGTTTTTTTAATTTCAGTAGTCTCACGTATCATCCTTGGATTATTTGCACATAGCAGATATTGGTATGTCTATGTTCTTACATTCATATACTCACGTCTGTTTCCTGCAGGTGTTCACAGAATAACGTCATCATATTTAACAATACGATTTCGAACCAAAATTATTTGCACATAGCAGAAATTGATTTGACAAGTAAACCTAGTAAATATTCTAAAATATTTAAAAATAAACAATTGTTATATAATTATTTTATTTTATTCGTAACATTTACTGAGAACTGAGAAGAATAATATAATAATATGTACTTGAAATATTCGACCCATTTAAGGCCACACTTTTCTGTTCAATTCAACATATTATAAAAAGATCGTCACACAAAAACTTTAATACGAAATCATAACGAGGATATAAATATATGTGACACCCACACAATATGGGACGTGAAGTGTTTTTGTCCCGGCTGTTAATTTCCCAAGAGCAGTCAATTCTGCTGACTCATCAATCTACGTCACTCGCGACTAGAGCCCCATGTATGTATGTGTATGGATGGATATAGATGTACATATGTTATATTTATAGAAAGAATTTACTATAAGATGCCTGTATGAAAGCAGGTGTTCTGTAGTAACGAATATGAATGAAATAGAAAGATTTACTTAACTTTCTTCAATTATGACTTCAGAATACGATTTATGTGACTTATCGCAAAAATCGTACTCTGAAGTCAACATTAATAGTGAACAAAATTGCGTAATTATATCCAGCTGTGAACTATGGCAGGTTGATGATGATAATTGCATCCCGTAAAAACAATACTTGTCAAAAATACCAAAAAAGTAAAAAGTTGTGAGATCCATGTAATACCAAGTCGGTTAATTAAAAATCTTTAATGTTTTAAATAAAAAGATTGACTCGGCCATCGCATGAAAACACAATACATCTCATAAGTAATACACAATATTTAAATGAGATTGTTTAATGCGTTTGCCAAGTCAATATATTCTTAGACTTTGATAAATAGACTTTTGATGATCGGTCGGTGAGTGACAAAATTAAGAATTTTGATTCGTTATAATTCTTAAACTACTAGTTCAAATTGAATGAAATTTGTAATACACCATGTTTATACAATGCCTGCATGGTTACTAAAAAACCAGGTTCTTACTTCAAGTTTTATCCACAACGAAGTTATAGGGGGTCGAAAATGGCCTGACTTGCTTCGAGAAATCTTAATGACGAATATAAAACAAAATTCCGCGAGTGTATTGGCAGTCTAACATTCTCTGAAGAATTTAACGAAACTGATCCTGAAAAGGCGTTTAACATATTTTTTGATAAATTTCTTCTATTCTACAATCTAAGTTTTCCTTTGGTAAGAATAAAACACACAACGCACAGAAGACCTAAGTGGATATCTAAAGGTATCTCAATGTGTTGCCGTAAAAAAAGAAGGTTGCTGTGGACATACCGTAAAACTTCCAATAAGTTAGATTTACAAATATTCAAAAACTATTCATCGAAACTTAAACGGATCATTAATTTAACACAAAAATCACAGAATAACTATTACATTAAGAATTCAATAAATAAATCAAAAGCTGTATGGCATGTCATAAACTCCTCGAGATGCAATTTCCCAAAAGAAAATATAACTAAGATAGATATTGGGGGACAAACTATAACAGATCCAACAAAAATCGCTGAGGCTTTCAATAATTACTTTATTGATCTGAATACTATATCCACAAGTTCAATGACTAATGCCTCGCCACACAATGTAAATAAAGTGACATCTAATAATAATATAATAATATCTGACAATAACAATAAATTGACAAATATTAATAATAAAATGACATCTATAAAAAATGACATTAACAATAAATTGACAACTGGTAATAATAAATTGACATCTATAAAAAATGACATTAACAATAAATTGACAACTGGTAATAATAAATTGACATCTATTGAAAATGACATTTCGCACAATAAAATGCTAAAACGTATAGACTATAATAACAAATCTTTATTTATGCTTCCAACGGTTGCCTATGACGTGAATAAAGTAATACAAACACTAAAAAATACTCAAAGCACTGGATACGATAACATTTCAACTTCAATACTAAAATATGTATCCATCCAAATTAGCCCTATTTTGAGTCACTTGATTAATTTATGTATTGAGCATGGTAAATTCCCTAGTAAACTAAAGAAATCCAAAATAAAGCCACTATTTAAAAAAGGTGTAAAAACCGACATCAGGTGCTATAGACCTATAGCATTAATACCGATATTTGCTAAAATCTTTGAAAAGGTCATATATAACGGACTCTACAACTACTTCGAGAAATATAATCTTTTTGCATGTGAACAGAATGGGTTTCGTAAAGGCAAAACAATTAACATGGCTTTCTATGATCTGTTGTCAACTATATACGATAGCATGAATAAAAGAGTACCCGCAACCGCTCTTTATATGGACATGACAAGAGCGTTCGACCATGTAGAACATAGACTTCTGCTTGAGAAATTGTATAGATATGGCGTAAGAGGTAACATTTTAACATTGATCGAATCCTATTTAAGTCATAGAACGCAAACAACCCAAATTAGCAAATTATGTGTTTTGACTAAAACTGAAAAATGCTATTCGTCAAGCCCTAAGATGGTCACAACTGGTTTGCCGCAAGGAAGTATATTGGGTCCTCTACTTTTTCTCATTTACATCAATGACCTCCCAAAAGCCGTAAAAGTTCCATTAGTTTTATTTACTGACGATAGCACTGCCGTGTTTACTCCGAATGACATAAATACCTACGAAAGTGACATAAATAACACTCTAAAAGACATTATAAATTGGTTGACATCTAATAATCTTATAATAAATCTAGACAAAACAAAAATTGTTAGCTATTCTCAGAAAAAAGATTCCAGTTGCATTAAATATTACATATGAAACAAAAAACATACAGGAAACAGACAGCGTAAAGTTTCTCGGACTTTGGATTGATAAAAATATGTCATGGAAAACTCATATAGATACGATCTGCAAAAAATTAAATACATTTTCTTATGCCTTGTTTAAACTGTCACAAATCGCAAACAAAACAGTATTACTCACAGCTTACCACGCGTATGTAACATCTACACTAAGATATGGATTGATTTTTTGGGGTAATTCAAGAGACTGTGAACAAGCTTTTCGAGCTCAAAAAAAATGTCTTAGAGCTGTCTGTAATATTCGTGTTCCAGAAAGTTGCCAACCATATTTTAAAAATCTAAAAATATTAACTTTACCCGCACTATACATTTTTGAAATGGCAAATTTTGTAAAAATTAACCGCAATAAGTTTGATAGTCTTTGCTCGAGTAGACACGCAGATAAAATTGTAAACAAGCCATCTAAAACTGCTCTGTTCTCAAAAGGATTTTTCGGTATGTCGTCGAAAATATATAACAAGATCCCAAAAACAATACGCCAAACGGACGACGTAGGGATATTTAAGAAAAAACTAAAAGATTTTTTAGAGGTAAGGCCTTATTATACTATAATGGAGTTCCTAACAGATACCTTCTAGTAATTAAAGCTAGTAATTATTATGTTTTGTTGCTAATACTAGTATGTTATTTTGTGTTTTGATGCAAGAAAATAGAGCCAACAGCTATCAATCATTGTTTCACTCTAAATTAAGACTATTGTACGCCTGATATGGCTGATCAGTGTATGTGCCATCTAAATTTTGTTACCACCTTTATAATACCACTGTATCACAATAAATGAATTCTGATTCTGATTCAGAAAACGCGAGCTTTTTGCTCGACTTGGTGGGGGCACTATCGTGCCCCCAGATATTTAAAACAAAAGTAAGCGGCTATAGCCCAGTGGTGTACGTAACGGACTGCCGAGACGATGGTCTCGGGTTCGATCCCCAGTTAGCCCGAGCACACCTCTGACTTTTCGAGATTATGTGTATTAAAAATGTTAATTATCGCTCGCTTCATAATGTGCCAGGTAGATGGCAATAGGCTCGCCCCCTATTACATTGGGACCTTAACATAACTGGCGAAACGTGGGTGTGTAATAAACCTCTGCATTCCCGTTCGGGGATAAAAAGGCGTGATGTTATGTTATGTGTTATGTTAAATCTTCGTGTGATGAACACGATTATTTGTTTTGTCGCTGATTGTATTTTTCTATTATATTTATGTATTTAGGAACATAGGTAAGGTATGATTTTTCATTTGTCTGATATAATAGTTTAAGATCTGCTTAACTTTAGACCAGGAGATATCCCGAGATGTATATAATTATAACAGATTAGGTAATATTTCTGTAAGTAAGGCACATCTTATACTTTCGGTTTCAGAACATCCCTTAATTGCATCTTGATGGAAATTTCCATCATACGGTTCACAAGTTAAAAAAGCACACAAATCAGGGGGCGGTGTTGATACTTTTTCGTCTGACAATTACTAGAAATATTGATGGTTGAAACGGAACGTACCTACGCAAAAGGAAAACAAACATCAATGTCAAAATACAATCACAATTTGGTTGTACCTAGTAACTGTCAATTTTGTAGTAACGGTGCAAAAGAATTATGTTGTTTTGCTTGCTTTGATCTACGGGAGTTGTTGAAAATATTCATAATGAGTGGAAATTAGGTAAATGTTTTAGAATATACTAATATTTGTAACGAAAATATGAAAAATGTATCGAAAATTATGTTGATTTGGTATGATGTACTCGTAAATTTACATCATTATGCAGTATGGTCACACCTGAAGTATGGAGAAATTTTTGTTTATGACATTTTTCAGTACATATGACTTTTTTGTTTTTTTAGAATAAGTTACAAGAGAGAAATATAGAACACTATCTATCACAACTGGAAGATGGTTGGCTCTCAGAAGACGGACTAGAAGCTGATGACTCTGATGATGACGACCCACCAAATTTACACTATTTATATACATTTGGTACTAAGCTCAATGTTACTAATTGCATAATGATGTAAATTTCCACCATACAGTTTTTTTTTCAAAAATAAGTATTTAAAAATGTCACAGATTTTTTTATTATTTTTAACACATCCTAGGCCTATATTTACATGCATATGATTTTTTCTACAAGAAAATATTAAATCATGCAATTAAGGGATAAAGGATGATCCATGAGCTTCACTTAAACATTTTGAAATTTACCTGTTATTACATGTTTATGTATGGGGTGAACAGCAGCCTCATTCAAGCTCTGAAATCCCTTTATGAGGATTCTAGAGCTTGTGTAACGATAAACGGGGCATACACTGACCGGTTTACCATCAACACAGGTGTTAGACAAGGATGTGTAGCGTCGCCGTAGCTGTTCAACCTCTTCATAGACAGTTGTTTGCAAGATTTGAAACATAGGGATTGTGGATTAAGGATGAATGAGTTACTTGTCAAATGCCTCCTTTATGCTGATGATCAGGTTATACTTGCGTCTTCAGCGGAGGAGTTGCAGGAGATGGTAACAATCATGCATGGTGCATTAGAGAGGAAAGGAATGAAAGTGAATGTAAGTAAAACGAAAGTTATGGTTTTTGAAAAGGAGGAATGCGTTACGGCTTGTAATGTTATGATTGATGGACAGCGAGTAGAGTAAGTGAATGAGTTTGTTTACAAGAGATGGTAAGAATGTAGAAGATATTGAAAGAAGAGTTAATGCAGGTAATATAGTGAATGGAGCTCTGAAGGCGTTTGTGAATAGCCAAAACGTGTCCAAAAAGGCACGTTTGGCTGTGCATAGAGGGTTGTTAGTACCTACTTTTATGTATGGTAGTGATAGTTGGGTATGGCAGAAGAGTCAATGCTGTAGAAATGAGAGCACTGAGAAATATGTGTGGTGTTTTTTTGACTGACAGAGTAAAGAATTGTGTGATAAGAGAGTGTTGTGGGGTAAAAGAAGATGTAGTGACAAGCATCGAGAAAGGTATGCTAAGATGGTTTGGGCACGTGGAGTGGATGGATGACGAAAGACTGACCAAGCAGATATATAAGGCAAGTGTGGAAGGGACAGGACGAAGGGTAAGACCTAGGTGGACATTCTCTGAACAGATTGGAGACATCCTAAAACTAGGACAGGTTAGCAGTACCCTGTACAGAAAAGCATACATGAGGAATCTGATGGGAGTGAATTAGGAAGATAGATATTTCAGGATCGTTGCAAATGGCGTTCCGTAGTGTCTGCCTACTTCTCCGGGAAACAGCCGTGAGTCTATGTATATGTATAACACTTTTGTATACCCAGCAATCGAATCCGGGATCTCCCAAGCAGACGCATACGTTATCAACTGGACCACGGAGGCAGCAATATAGCTGTATATCACAAATATGTAGTGAGACTTCACGGAGGTGACGTAGACAAGTACTTCTTATAGAAATATCGTAAAATTGGCAATGATAGAACGTAACGTCCTCGTGAGAACAAAAATGTTAGGTTCGACTGAATACCGATAACGCGACACCGTATAGCCTTGGGCTGAAAGAGATCTACAAATAATTTATGAAGCGGTAACGCGGGGTAACAATATAAGGAATTTATTTATAATACAATAGTGGCGAATATATTGACGGTACATTTGAAGGTAAGCATTTACTCTCGTAAATATTTGGAAAACTTTTGGTGCTATATTTTATATATGTATATATATATATATATATATATATATATATATATATATATATATATATATATATATATATATATATATATGTGTGTGTGTGTGTGTGTGTGTGTGTGTGTGTGTGTGTGTGTGTGTGTGTGTGTGTGTGTGTGTGTGTGTGTGTGTGTGTGTGTGTGTGTGTGTGTGTATTGTCACTCTCACACACTCACTCTATATCACTTCATTCGTTTTACGTACTTAGGTACTCTTATATTATTGTATAATATCCTTTTACTTTAAAAAATTCTACACTATGTTACCCATAGTACAAGCTCTGCTTAGTTTGGGACTAGATGATGTTGTGTGAATGTGGTAGAATATTATTATTATTTGTTTCTCTTTCTCGGGTATTATTCTAATATGTTAGAACAATACCCGGCCCTTTGGCAGGCGTACACGGAGTTATGGGTCCAACGCGCAGAGGCCCTTTGAGAGTTTTAATCTAGAATGTAATGGAACACCTACTGAGGCGCCTCCATCACCGTACTATTAAGTACAGTCACGGGTTAGCTGCAGCAGGTGAGGGACTATTGCTACTTATATGGAAACTAATTACTCTGGGCTATTGGGATGGGTGTTAAATGGATAGGTTTAGATGAAAACTATGGATGAATGCCAACGTCCGCCCTAAGTACTCTTATAGTACGTCGAAAAGGGGCAGACGGTGACTCGCCAGCTCACTAGATGGACCCTCTCTAAATAGCCGCCAAGGCAAACAAACTCTACCATAAAGGCAACAAGAGGGCAACACCGGTGTGAGCGGCTAGGGGTGTAGAGCGGTGCGGCACCGGTTTCGCCATCGCGGGTCGTGACCCGGAGCGGGTTTCCCCGTAATTACACCCTTGACAATGACACTTCCACCCCCGAGCAAATAGCTCTTGCGACTTCCCTCTGGCCGGCCGACTAAGGCAAGCCAGAGTCGAGAGTCCTGCGGGCGCTCTTGGAAATCCACTCCGACCAGCCAGTAAAGGCAAGCCGGAGACGAGGCCCTGACCGACTTCCTGAAGTATTCGGGACCGCAGTGTCGCCACACACATTCAGCTCGTCACAAAGCTGCCCTGCGGTTTGTAAGCTTTCTTTCTATCCTGTAATATATATCACAAGACAAAGGTGATGTTTGAAAGCTGTTACTCTGCCCTCTGAGATTGCGTTAATCTCATGATGAGATAACGACTGCCCCAGAGGGGTATTATTATTATTATTATTATTAATTTGACAACGAAAGGGTTCTGAATAATGCTTTATAAAATATGAAACAAACTGATATCTATTGATTTAAATAATAAGTTTGAGCTTTTGCTTAAACTATGAGTTTGATTCTACTTATAATTTTGTAATAAATTAAAAAAAAAACTACTTTTAACATTCAATCATCAAACTTGGATGGAACGGAAAGTGTTCTTCTAATCAAGAAATTTTTTTTCGAAATCGGTTAATAATAATTTATGAAGTTCTACAGTAGGAATCTCCTCTTACTTAAAGTCGGTTAAAACAAGTTTATAATACCTATTACAGATGCATAATATAAAATGAAACCTATTACAGATGCATAACTTAAAGTAAAACTTAAACTAGTTTAAATGCTTTTAATAATTCTAGTTATAATCGAAAAACCGAGTCTGGATGCATCTTTATTTTTCGTCAAATTGTTTAGAATTACAAATTCCAGAGCCGGAGTTGTTCTTGAGGGTAGGCAAATTAAATCAATGTTTTAATTTGATGACTTCAACGGGCCAATTTGAATAACTCGATTACTCCGTTCTTTCGTTCATAACTGAATTAAAGCGGTGAAATTTATTAAAAAAAATCAAATATTCATCATACTGAAGTTGAAGGCAGTTGGAATTCAAATTTAATTTAGTTTTGCGAGTGTAAAATGCTGTAAAAATATATTTATAATTTAATTTTCTTATTCAGAGTTTTCATATACAAAATGGCTTCCAGTCAAAATATATTAAGGTTTTATAAATTGAATAGGATGAAACTAAAAGCTTTTCAGTTACAATCAAGTTCGTCTGCTAATCTGTCTGGTTTATGTATTAGACAAATACAGATACTAATGGATTTATCAAGTTTATCCTTTAAGGCGGTTTTAACATTTCTTGGTATTTCAGGGAGGTGTTTAAATTGTATTGACCAGATTTATAATTATATCATCATCAGCCCTGTATATATACTGTTCCACCGCTGGGCACAGCCCTTCCCTCGCCATGGGAAGGATAAGACCATGGTCCACCACGCTAGCCAAGTGAAGGTTAGCAGATTTAATAAGTTTTTTGAGAAAATTATGGAGAACACTGAGACAAGCAGGTTCCTTTACAATATTATTGTTCACCGCTTAGTAAGCGATTATTTATTAATAATTTAATACGCCAAACTTCGAAAAATCTGTGGTGCGTGCCGACTTTGTACCCGAGATCTTATGCTTGGTACACTGTACGTTTCCACTTTACTGGCACTAATTATTTAACACATCGAATCAAAAAGATAAAAATACCCATCAGTCGTCAATCCCTCAGCTGCTTTCCCCATCAACCGTCAAACATGTATAATCTCACAATCACACAATCAATCACCACAGCTGAATGACTTGACAGTTTCATTTCTCGACTTAAAAACGCGAAAAACTGTTAAAATGCGGGCACATTTTAACAGTTTAGACTACGCCATCTATCTTCCTCGCAGGGAGACATGTGTGATACGATTACCCGCATGATAAAATCGAAAATCGTTTACCGCGATCCATCTACATATCGTTCTGACGGGACTGAAGTTGGCTTGAAGCTTTGTTGAAGTTTCATCAACCGTGATCTAAATTCCCGCCCTGTTAATATTTCTGGACAGTTTTTGAAGTTTCCAGAAATTTCCTTACGATATGACGGAATGGGTTCGGTATTTTTATATTGAGTTAGTCGTAAGTTCTTGTTTTGTAACTATTTTTATTCGATATTAATAAATGTATATGGGCTTATCGAAGTTGGGAACGTTGTTTTTCTACTGGCTATGTTATATAGCGTGTTGGTTTAATGTAAAATTTTCAACAATGACTAGAATATTCTAGCTTTTATTTACAAAAATATTCAATGATAATTTTACTGAGAGTCAGAGATTTTTAGCTTTTGCTATGGCTTTCCTGTCAGATGGAAATACACAGTTACTATTGTGATACTGTAGTTATTCCTTAAAAAACATAGATATAGAGAATATATTGATAAAAGAAGCAATCGAAATACAATCCCGATAAAAATAGTCATGTTTTCATAAGTGTAGTTTTCATCAATATTCCAAAAATGCCAAGTCTAGAGTGTTGCAAAGTTTTTCGAGTGAAACTTCGACGGGTACTTAGCTAGGTTTTTTACGAGATTGGTCGTCCATATTAGCGGCCTTAAATTGGAATTATGAAATATGATATAGAAAATGTCGCTGAAAATACCATAAAAATGTTGAGAACTGCAAATACCAGGATTTTTGTCTCAAACATGTGTTGAAAGTAAGTGAATTACTATCAAAATAATAATATTCTAAGACAAATCCCACACAGTCAATGCGTTCATATGATCAGTTGCCTACATTATAAGACGTAAATGGATGCTCCTGTTTCACCATATTTGCCTTTGGAGGCTAACTAAATGAACATCATTTCCTAACCATATTAATTGTTTGAGTACGCTATCTGTGAGTACGATGTAAAACAGTTGCAACAACTTACAAAAATAAAATCGTATATATCAAACAAAATGGATACCTGGCTTTTGAAAAAATTTGACCGTGACTTCTCTTACCCATTCTTTCTCGTAGTTCTACACCCTTGCTTTGCGAACGTGACACAAAATTGAAATGTAGATTAATTATGTAATTAACTTGTGACCTAAGTGCATAAATAATTTTTACTTTGGCTTTGATGAAACTAAGCAAAGCTTATTGTTCAGTTTTAAGTTTACATTCGTGCTCGATAGATGGTGGTGTGCCGTCCGGCTGAATCGCGATATAGTTTCGTTACCGGCCGGGGTATATAAGCCCGCGGAAAATCAGAAATAAATGTCTTCGTTTTGAGTACGGTGTATCATTTCAAAACTCCAGTCTCATAGTAGCAACACTATACTATGGCAACTAGATTACTGATGAACAAGTATATTCTCAGCAAACAAACGTGCTCTTCACACAAAGATTTATTTTGTTCTAGGCGGGAATCGAATTGACGATCTTCAGATGGGCAGTCAATGCACTACTATTTAACTGCGTTCGTGACACCACCATGGTCCAAGTAGTTCCAAAGTTATCTTATCTTTGCAGGGAATTAAGTAACACAAAAGACAATACTCTTGATTTCTGTCTTTCTCTAGAAGTATTTCTTGATGAGAAACAAATCACTACATAGTATAAAACAAAGTCTGTCTTCTATAGGAATGTACATCCGTGAATATTATGGCGCTTGCAACAGTTCCGAAATATCGGTTACTCCAAACAAAGGTACGTGGTATATACCCCGAAAGACAATTTAAAATAAGTCTTTCTTCTGTCTGTCTGTCCCTATGTTAAATCTTTAAAACTACGCAACGGATTTTAATGCGGATAGAATAATTCAAGAGGAAGGTTTATATGTTTAATACATATATGGCGGTATGAAGTTTAGCTAGTTAAACAATAAGTTTTATTCAAATATTACTCAACGGAATGCAAATAAAACATATAAGGTTACAAATATAAGCTTAAAAATATAAGGTAACCTTATATTGTTCGCATAAAAATGCGTGGTGGTTTTTATTTAAATCTTTCTCGGTTCATTAAAACATTTTTTTTTTGGAAAATGGTTTGAATATTGAAGTTCGATTATGATCCACAATACACGAACAAAACTCTGCAGTATTATATAGCATAGTCATGGACGTTTTAATCTTACTCCAAGAACTTACGAAGTCTGTCTCCAGCTCCGGAACATCAGAAATATAATTAAGTTTTCCATTTAAGTTGGAAATAGGACACTTTGCATACAAATTCTCCTTCTAAACTTGTCACGAGAAGTATAACTTGTTTGGGTTGTATATCCGTAACATTCCACTTAAGAGACCGTTGCACCTTCATTTGTTTCGGAGTAAACATCAACTACGTACCAAATGAGAACACAAAAACATTTTGGTCCACGACATATTCTGATATTCTGAGGCCCAAACATACGCGTTTACGATGCCTTTGCGGGCGAACGACATCAAAAACCGCTTAGCGACTCTCATACAACCACCTCGGGTTGGTGACTGTATACTTTATGTTGGCCGAAGTTGTAAAACGTTGGTGTCTCCCCTAAGGGTACTATTCCTAGTTTCATGTTGTGGTGAAGTTTTTGTGTGGGAAGGAAATGTTGTACAATTAACTATGTAAGTACAATTTGACGACGGGAACGTGCGTTGCGAGAGATCCACTATACTGTTGGACTACTGTTAATGTCGCCGCTGTAAACGGAAATTATGGCCTTTTTCATTAAGTCTCAAGTTCGTAATGACGTTATATGCTGTAGTTCTATCAAACTGATGAAGTATAAACAGAATTTGTGGCGCATAAAACTGTTAATTTTACTATCGTATAATTCGTCAAGCTTTACAATAAAACTAGAGAATGCTTGCGGCTACGTCCGGACATTTTATTATATTTACCCATTTCTTCCAAAATCCCGGGGAATTTCGGGACATTCGTTCTTAGTGCACCCGCGATCACTATTAAAAAACATATAATTGCAGCTGATTAAGCTCAATAGTTTCGGTTGTACCTTGTGTGTAAGGCAGTCAGTAATGCAAGAATTTAATATACATATTCTGCTTCATAATGGAGGGTCATATTAACAAAAGGGCTCAGTTTTCTGCACGGAATTGCGCAGAATTGTCAGGCCAATTTAAGTCCATAACGAGATTATTTCCTACTACTGTTAATAGCCTTACACTCACAAATTAGATGCAGAAATCCGACTTTCACCAAATACTAGCATTGTGGGCTTGTAATTACGTTCAGAGCTGTAGGTGTTCGTGTATATTATTGCGTGCATTCAAACAGCAAATTACAAGTGCGCAGGGAGTAAAGAGAGCAACCCCTTGATTGGCATTGCGATGGGCTTTACGCTCCGTTTGACTCGGAAATCTGATCAATCCCCAGTTAATTTCCTAGGAAATGTTTGTTCTATCCCCCCTCCCTTAGTAATGTAGTTACAGTTTCGTTTTATTTGCTTTTTGGCAGTCTGCGTGCCTTTTTTATCGATGCAGATTGTTTTATGATAGGATAGGATTTAGTCAAGCGTGCATTCATATTATTGATATTATTAGAAATCATACAGGTAAATGGGAACATAAAGAACATTTTGTATTAATATGTAACTTGGAACAATAAAATTGGAATAGATAAATTTTATATTTCATTTCATTATCTTGTTGTTTATTTATACTTCTATGCTGAACTGGCCTCCTATTTTTGTACAGACGACGGGCGTGTACGTTTTATGCCTAGAAATATTATTTTTCTCATTTTTTACATAATTATGTCTTTCGTCTTTGATAAAAAAAAAAGTTTTTTTTTTATTTAGTTTTCTAATTTTTGTTTTAATGAACTTATATGTTTGTAATAATGTCAATTGTATTGGGTGAAACCTGTTACTCGTATGATTGTGTTGTCTTGACTGACTTCAAAATCTCTATTACAAAACGTAAGAAGTTCGGCAAAATAAATGTAGTGATGATAAAAGACTAGAGAATGACCGCAGCTACGGCCGCACATTCATTTTACCATTTCTTCTCGGTAACGTGGGAATACCAGGTACGGTCCTCAAAGAATATACATGCCAAACTGCTTCTTGCGCCCAACAGTTTTTGCTATGCGTTGTCTATCAGTCAGACTCTAGCAAAAGTATTGCGAGTATTAAGAATAATGACTGTCTCCGTGGTCCAGTGATTAGCGTATGCGACTGCTGATCGGAGGTCCCACGTTCAATTCCTGGGTCGGGCAAAAGTGTTACTGGGTTTTTCCGAATACTCAGTAGCAGCCCGGAGTCTGGTGATGTGCCCGGTAACGGCAATAGGCTCGCCCCCTATTACGTGGGACCTAAAAATTCATGGCGAAATGTGGGTGTAATATTTACACGTCTGCCTACCCCTTCGGGGATACAGGCGTGAGACTATAAAAAAAATTAAGAATAGTGGTGCAGTATAATATAGTGTATATTATACTGCTCGAATGTATCTCAGTAGATTTTCTGTATAATGTTCCTCTCCTAGGAACAATGGGTAAGCCGTCGTTTTAACTGAAATATTTGGAAAGGCATACAAACATAATTATGCCGAAGTACATCTATACGACTCGTTGAAGGCAACATAGTGGTTGGTACAAATGGTAACATAGTTGCGACAGACAGTCTTACTCTCACTTGACAAGCCTTTTTATATTAATTTTTATTTGACACAAAGTTCGCGAGCAAAAACACATTTTAGGTAGGTTACAACTGACTTAAGAATAAAAACTTCTCAATCGAACCTTTTTTTTACATATCATCCTCTGTACTTTTTAAAAGGTGAACCGATTTTGATGATTATTTGAATTCCCTTACAATAAGTTTTTATCAATTTTGTAGAGTATTTGCGTTATTTTTTAGAAAATAGGATTGCACTTATTCACCGAACTTTTACGAACCTTGGTCGGTCGTAAAATCGACAGTTGGCAATGCGCATCGGCTCGGACGTGATGGTCACATTCATGGTGTCTGATGGATTTATGTGCTCAATGTTCCGCTGATGTCTTTGTTACGGCTTGCCTTGCAGTGATGGGCAAAGATATAGGTCGTTTGCTTCGGCCTTGTTTTGGTGCCGATGTTTGGAAACGGTTGCGAAGTTCGAGGTTTGTAGTTACTCGTAGTTCTTTAGGCTTGGTGTGTAGCCTAAGATATTTATTATAAAGGATATACAAGTGCGTCCGTTTAAATTGTTCGTACAATTATTTTAGTGATAGCCGACCGTAGGTCCCAATATGAAATCCTAAAAGGTTAAATTAATATATTTAAATATGTCTTACTTTATTTTTTATTTTCTTTGCAATGCCATTGGTCTAGCTTCAATAATGATATTAGGAGGTTTAGAAACATTAATTAAAGTTAGATTTGCTAGTTAAGGATATTTAATTTGTGACTTAAATAGAAGAAAGTACTTAGCAATCAAAAGACAACTCAGCATTGATTAAAATGAATGCTGCAATGATTCATAACTTCTTCAATAGATTAAAAGATTATTTTTAGACCTTTTTAACGATTGTAAAATTTAAGATCGGTCTGACCTTTCCAACAACACTTTCAAATTATTCGTATATACTTGATATAAATAGTAATAATATGAATTGACTTGTCATTAGTACTAGACTGGCAAAGTTAAGCAATTTTTGCAGAGCTCTCGTGACCACTTGTTGTAGCATTTATACCACAGCGCTACAGGGAGTCTATAGTAAGGCCATTTTGGAAGTCTTCGGGCAACCTACCTTAATCGTCAAAGGGATAACTTCCGACACAAGAGTTGGTCTAACACAAAAACAACAAATAAAAAACAACAACGCTAAAACACTATCCACCTAAACCTTCACCGAAATCAGTCCACAATACTCAAACTCAATCATGATTCAATTCACAAAAGTTTCCACCAACTGTGTGAAGTACAAAACAAACAAGCCAAAAGTTGTGCCGAGAGTTTGACAAACCCTGACTTTACAGCAGGTTTGGTATTCATATTAACCGCTATCTGAGAAAATTACAAAGCCCGTAAGGGCAATTTCGTATGAGTTAGTTTTAACGAAACGGAGTCGGTGTGATGTAGGCTGGAATGGAAGAGGCATAGCTGCAAAAATTAAAAATAAGATGTTGTTGAATAATATATTAAGTCAGTGATAACCTAGAGGAGATACCAACAGGCTGCCTAGCAGAGGATATCGAGTTTTCGAATCTACGGCTCGCACCCATGATTATTCGAAGTTATGTGCGTATTAAATTGTTAATTCATCGTTTACACCGTGCCTTGGAGTGGAGTATACTTTAGACCATTGGCCCCGGCTGTCATGAAAATCTTCGTCGTCGTAGCCGTCTAAGTCGCTACGGGGAGTCAAAAAGATCAACTTCAAAAAGAAGGAAGTTCCTTCTTTTTGCAGTTGATATTTTTGACTGCCCGATTAATGCAAAGGTGTGTTACCTGAGAATTTTACTACGTGATTCGATTTAATTTTTCTATTGAATGCTGGTGCGTATCGTGATCTAATTTAAAGATCAAGATCTGCGGAATAGTTTTTGAATTACCCTTAATAATTCGTCTTTTAGTTAACATATTTTGAGGAGCTTATCAAATTAGTTCTTTGGCAAATAAGTTTGCAGTTATTTACAGAATAAAATCTCTGCAAATCTGTAATCATGACTATTCCATAAATTCTCTATTGCTGGGTCAAGTCCCTTCAAAGCATACAATCTTATTGGATCAGGCCTTAGCTAATGTTTGCACAGTCCACGCAAAACTGCTGAGATTCAATTTTACGTTCCATTCTCTTTAGTTGACCAATCAGATTTGTTATTAACTATGCTCGTATGGGGACCTCTACATCATCTGTTTTAGACGAATATATTATCAAACTTAGTTTAACAAAGTACAAGAAAATGTACGTAGGTGTATTGTCGTTTGTAGGATTTGAAGGTTTATTTCAAGCCCACGAGGTAGGCATATATTTGTCGATTTCGTAGGTTTATAGTGAACTTTAGAATTTTAAACTTTACCTACGGTTTTTTTTCTTATTGTTAACTACACTGCGCCCACGACTTCATCCCTGTGGGACATGTTATCCCCTTAGGAGGGAAATTTTCGAAAATCTCATCTTCGTGCTCCCCTACACTACCTAAATAAGATACATGTCAATTTTCAGCATCTTACGACTAGCACTGTCGGTGGTAACTTGTCTATCAGTCAGTTAGTAACTTCAGAATGTTATACAATATGTAAGTTGATATGCATTTGCAAAACATTTTAATTATACATATAGACAGTATACTTATTCATCTAAAATTAATTCAAACAGTGTGCTATGATGTAAGACCCTATTTTCATTAAATGTTACTTAAGTAGTAAATCAGAATAAATTGTTTGCTGGTGCAGAATATGACTGCACGGTAGGTACGTACTTGTGTTTGTTGCAAGCCTGCAATGCAAGCTCACGGCGATCAGCTGAGCGGCGATCAATACATCTAACTGATTTTTGAAATGCATTATTACAAAAAAATATTTTTAAGTTTCAGTGAATTATTTTTTCATGTTTTTTGTATTCAGTTATAGCAGTATATTCATCCCTGAAAATATTTTGCAAAGGCATTTCAACACGTTATATACAGATAATTTTTTTTATAAAGTGACAGCTCTTTAAAAAAAGCAACTTTAAAAAAAATTGTTTCTGTGAAATAAGTTTAATGGAAGTTAACAGTTGTTGAAACAATAAAAAACGAAATATAAATTAACCAAATATTATCACAAGCATGAAACATTTTCTGCGAAACGAAAATCTATAATAATAATAATAATAATCATCTTTATTGCACCAAAGAAATTAACAATAATGAAATCTTAACAAAAATAACAGATAGTACAATTGGCGGCCTTATCACTATTTAGTAATCTCTTACAGGCAACCTTTGTATGGATAAGAACTATATACGGATTCAGAAAGAGGGTAGTTTGGCAATCTTTATTGATGATTATTAATAATACAAATATATACGTAGATAATGAACCGTACGTATACATACTTAAATTACGATATACTTACATAAATAACCATATATATATATATATATATATATATATATATATATATATATATATATATATATATATATATATATATACATAAATATATAATTATAAAATACATAGATATTAAATTATGTTAGTGATTGAGCTTGTTTAATTGACATCGGCAATGCATTCCACAAGCGTGCAGCTTGAACAGTAAATGATTTATCGTAAAAACGACTGGAATGCATTGGTATTGCCAGTCTCAAATTCACCGATGACCTCAGAGATCTAGAATGCGTATCAGAAAGGAACTCGAAGCGTTCCTTTAAGTAATGGGGTGTCTATGACACGCTACGCACAGCACTAGGCGCCCCCCCCCGCGCCTTCTGGACGCCGCGCCGCACGGGCGCTGGCGCACAAGCGGATGCACTGAGAGTTGGTTGACAGAAACAGCAAGACACACTTTTTGAAGGGCGCGCCCACGCTTGTCGGAATTTACAGTTTTGTAACGAACCATATCACATTTACGCGAAATACAGTCCGCTTTGCACAGTATCGCATAGTTTACTTGTATATGGATTATACATTGGTCCATTCGAAGCCATCCATTCGTGATTGAAGACCGTCGCCATAAACACCATCTTTACAAGAAGCAACGTGGACACTTCTAGAAAAATCATCACGGCGAGGACAACGACAGTCGAAGACAGCCACGACGGTCTCAGTGCAGCACAGCATCAGGGTAACAGATAATCAGACCAATTATTTTTTCCTTTATTAACTTTTCAACTGTTTTTTTCAAATTGCAACAGCAATTACTGAATCAGACTTTTCAGACTCATATTTTCATGGTAATTACATTATCAAACTGAGCACAAATATATTTCAATCAAAAATAAGCAAAAATATTCAGAAAATATCAGCATTTCATAACCTCTCATGTCAATCCTTCTCATCAAATTAGCCAATTAGCATCTGGATAGCTTGCCAAGCCTAAATTGCCAGCCGCCTGCCTCAATAAGGAGCCCCCACGTGGTCATCCCACGCGCATGCGGCCTAGGGCTTCGCCCACCACGTGTTAGCTGTGCACTCAAGCTTTGCACAGCCTTGCTCTCTGCCGCTTGCTGCTTTAATTTGAGTATTGCACAACTATCTACACAAATTCTGTGATAACATTTTCTGCTCATATTTTTCTTATTTCTTTTGCAACATTGTGTGTCCTTAATTCACAGCAATGGCCACTAAAGGTAATAAACCTGATGATAGAGAATTAATCAAACAACGTGGCATTGTTAAAAGGAAACTCACATTATTTAAAAAATATATTAACCTCATTCTGCCCAATAATAAATTAACAGATATCTAAGTTATTGAGCTAAAAACAGACTTTTGGAGTTTAAAACAATACATAAAACTTTCCAGGACGTGCAGACACTTATTGAATTGAACGCTGACATCTCAGAGTTCACCGATGAACCAGACCCAGAAAGTGAACAATTTGAAAATGATTACCAGTTGTTGGTGGCACAGGCTTCCCGGCTTATTCAGTTAAATGACAAGCTGGTAACTAATCCAGAGTCAGACAAGGATCATTCAGGTGGGACCAAATCATTTCTTGAACTACCCACTATTGACTTGCCACACTTCTCGGGTGATCATCAGGATTGGCTTGAGTACAGAGACACATTTCAATCACTTATAACGCATAGAACATTAGATAACATTCAAAAGTTTCACTACTTGCGTTCCTCACTATCGGGCAGTGCATCATTAGTTATAAAATCACTAGAAATTACAGGTGACAACTTTGAGGTAGCGTGGAAATTGTTGTGTGAAAGATATGATAACAAACGACAGCTGATAGGAAATCACATTCATGCATTATACAACTTAAATAATATTGAAAAAGAATCCTCGGTGTGTTTGAGACAATTAATTGACACAGTTCAGAAAAACCTCAGCGCATTAGCCACATTAGGTGAAAAAACAGAATACTGGGATACATTAATAATATATTTAGTGTCAAGTAAATTTGACTCAAACACATTAAGATATTGGGAAGAACACAAAAACACACTCACAGACATGCCCACACTTGAGTGCCTGAATAAATTTTTAAGAGGTCGTGCTGATGTATTAGAAGTCTTAGAACAATCAATTATTAACAACAATAGCAAATCAGATACTCAAGTGGGACAAAACACAAAGTCATTTACAAAAATGAACACACAAAAAGTACCCACATGTCCTTTGTGTAAACAGCATTATCTATTATTTTCTTGTGAAAAGTTTAGACAGATGTCCATTGAACAAAGAATCAGGGAGGTACAGAGATTAAAAATCTGCTCCAACTGTTTAAAACCTGGTTATGACAACAAATTATGCAGAAGAGGGACATGTAAGTACTGCAACAAAAAACATAATACACTTTTACACTTAGATGCACCAAAACCATCATCTGTCACATTAACTAGTTGCACGCAGAACAAAACAATATTACTGTCAACTGCACAAGTCAAAATATATGACAAACAAGGAAAACCACATATGGTACGAGCGCTACTAGACAATGGCAGCACCTCAAGCTATATAACTAGGTACTTGTGCTCAAAACTGGGCTTACCCATTCAAACTATAGACACCATGGTCACTAGTATTAATAATCAGTGCACAAACATAACAAAAAATACTAACATTCACATTCAATCAGCACACAATAAAAATTACAGGACGGACATTTTATGTCTTGTGATTAACCAAATTTGCAATACAGTTCCACATACATACATAAACAAAGATACCATTCAAATACCTAGTTGTATACAACTGGCAGACCCTGACTTTAACATTCCAGTCCCTATTGATTTATTATTGGGTGCAGACATATTCTGGGAAGTCATGGGTACTGGAAGATTGGAATTAGGAAAACAGCAACCAGTTCTACAACAAACAGATTTAGGCTGGTTGATATCAGGCTGCATTTCAAATACTCATATTCAAAATAAAATTCAAAACTCATTCTTTGTGAATCAGATCTCAATAACATAAACAAATTTTGGGAATTAGAAAACATATCTACTCCTTCAGACACACCTCACATTACTCAGCTATCATGTGAAAAAATATTTACATCAACTACAACTCGCAATGCTGATGGTAGATTTGTGGTCACTATACCGTTCAAACAATCGCCAGAGTGCTTAGGCCAGTCATATAGTCAGGCAAAGATTCGTTTCCTTAACATAAAAAAACGATTCAAATCAGACCCTACATACAAACAACAATATCTAACTTTTATGCAAGAATACCTTGACCTAGGTCACATGACTAAAACACAAACAGTAACACTCTGACACCTTCATATTATATACCACATCATGGTATAATACAAAACACCAGCACCATAACAAAGTTCAGGGTGGTTTTTGATGCATCGGCACGCACATCTAACAAAATATCACTTAATGATATACAGACAATAGGACCAGTAGTACAAGATGATTTGATTTCTATACTTATTAGGTTCAGACAACACAAATACATAATATCAGCTGATATTGAAAAAATGTTCAGGCAAATATCCATCATAGAAAACCAACGATCATTACAACAAATTGTATTTCGTTTCGATCAGTCAGAACTACTGAAAACCTACACATTAAATACAGTAACGTATGGGACAGCTTCAGCACCCTACCTCGCTACACGTTGTATCAGACCGGTTGGGTTGGACTGCCAACATGACAAGGAAGTGTCGGAGATCATCATACATGATTTTTATTGTGATGACCTGATTACGGGCTCAGACCGGAAGTCTCGGTTAATAGAAATAGCAATGTCAGTAAATGCAGCTCTAAAATCAGCACAATTCCATCTCAGAAAGTGGCAGTCCAACAGTCCTGATATTTTACAAAAAGCAAACCTATCATCAGATTCACTTCACAGTACCACAAATTTAGGTAATAAAGACCCATCAAAAACATTAGGTATATACTGGAACCAAAATCAAGATACAATAACATACTTAACAGACATAGAAGACTCGCTTGATTACAATATTACAAAAAGGAAAATATTGTCAATCATTGGCAAAATATTTGACCCTTTGGGCCTTTTAAGTCCTTCAGTCTTAGAAGCCAAAATAAGAATGCAAAAGTTGTGGTCACAAAACTTAAAGTGGGACAGCAGTGTCCCTCATGACATATAAATACTATGGAAAAAGTTCATACAATCACTATCAGCTTTAAAACAATTAGTCATACCGAGACGAGTTTTCTATGATTCACCCAAACATATACAGCTACACACTTTCTGTGACGCCTCTCAGCACGCCTATGGCGCCTGTGTATATGTGCGCACACACACCACAGATGGTGAAGTGTATGTACGGCTACTAACAGCCAAGTGCAGAGTGGCACCACTAAAATCATTAACAATTCCACGACTAGAACTATGTGCAGCCCTCACAGCTGTTCGCCTTCACAAAAAGGTCATTGACTCTCTCCGCAATTCACACATAATTTCAGACTGTTTCTTTTGGAGTGATTCCATGATTGTGCTGTCCTGGATAAAGTTGCCACTACACAAACTAAATGCATTTGTAAGTCACAGAATTAATGAAATACAAACAATAACACATAAACAAACATGGCGATATGTACCTACAAAACAGAACCCCGCAGATCTCATATCTAGGGGTGTCACAGCATCAACACTCATACATTCAGATTTGTGGTTCTCTGGTCCAGACTTTTTTAGGGATGATGATAGCAGCTGGCCAACATCACCTGAGCACAGCAGTTGTTCTGACCTTCCAGAAACAAAACCCCAGAGCCACAAAAACACTATTCAATGTTACTCACAGACAGACAACAATTCATTCATTTACAATTACTCTAACTTCACAAAACTAACACGCATAACTGCATACATATTGCGATTTATACATAATTGTAGAACAAAAACACAAACAAGTAATTCAGCTTCAAACACCTTTATTTCATTAACAACAAAAGAACTATATCAGGCAAAATTAAATTTAGTAAAAATGTCACAGTTAAATTCATTTTCTATTGAATATGAGTTACTTTCAACAAATAAAACACTACCGATAAAAAACAGATTAATTTCATTACATCCATTTTTTTATCAGGCCGGCGCAGTTATTCGCGTGGGCGGCAGGCTCGCTAATTCGCGATTTCAATATGATAAAAAGTTTCCAATGCTTTTACACGCTAATCATCACATTTGCAAACTCATTTTTTCCACTCAATATATAAAACTTCTCCATGCTGGTCAACAGCTGTTGCTCGCCCACATACGTGAAACATATTGGCCTATCAGTGGTCGCAATCTAGCCAGAAAGACAGTACAATCATGCATCACATGTAGACGCTTTCAAGGAAAAACAATTACATCAATCATGGGTAATTTACCTGAACCACGCATGCACTCTGATTTCGCATTTAATAACGTCGGTGTAGATTACGCCGGGCCAATCATGATTAGTAATCGTAAGGGGCGTGGTAGTCAGTTGATAAAGTCATACATATGCATATTCGTATGCCTTGCAGTTAAAGCTATACACCTGGAATTGGTTACCGATTTGACAAAGGAATCTTACTTAGCGTCACTAAATAGATTCATCAGCCGCCGAGGAAAACCAGCTCACATATATTCAGACAATGGCACTAACTTTGTAGGGGCGTCAAATGTTACCACGGGGTTTTTGGCGAAGAATCAGAATTTGATAAGCAACCATGTGGCAGAACAAGGCATCACTTTTCATTTCATTCCTCCATACTCCCCACACTTTGGTGGGTTATGGGAAGGCACAGTGAAGTCAACAAAACATCACCTTAGGCAAGTCTTGGGCTTGGCACATCTCACGTATAAAGAAATGTACACAGTCTTATGTCAAATTGAAGGCATTTTAAATTCAAGGCCCTTAACGCCTCTATCGTCTGACCCGTCTGATCTCACCGCTCTCACTCCATTTCACTTCTTAATCAGTCGATCATTATTTGTACTACCTCAGCCACCACTGGCTGACTGTAATCCGCTGCATATACCCAGATACAAACGCGTGGAGCTCCTGCGTCAACACTTTTGGACTCGATTCTACAAGGAGTACATTTCACAACTTCAAATCAGAACAAAATGGAAGAAGTCGTCCGGACAGCTGACAGAAGGCACCCTGGTCGTCGTGAAAGATGACGCTCTCCCACCAGCCCGCTGGGTACTCGGGCGAGTAACACAGCTCCATTCGGGGCCCGATGGAGTCACAAGAGTGGCCGACATCAAGACCAGCGGCGGCACTATCAGAAGAGCATTTAACCGGATATGCCCTCTCACTGGCGGCCCGGCAGAATATCTATGACACGCTACGCACAGCACTAGGCGCCCCCCCCACGCGCCTTCTGGACGCCGCGCCGCACGGGCGCTGGCGCACAAGCGGATGCACTGAGAGTTGGTTGACAGAAACAGCAAGACACACTTTTTGAAGGGCGCGCCCACGCTTGTCGGAATTTACAGTTTTGTAACGAACCATATCACATTTACGCGAAATACAGTCCGCTTTGCACAGTATCGCATAGTTTACTTGTATATGGATTATACATGGGGAGTAGAAGGGTTGAAGAGAATGTTATACAGTAAAGAAAGTATGTGAGTATTCCGTCGAAGGCGAATTGGGAGCCACTTGAGTAAATTGCGGCATTGAGAAACGTGATCATATTTGCGCAATCCAAATATGAATGTAATGCATAAATTTAGAAGTCGCTCAAGCTTATCAAGTTGCTCCTCCGTGAGATCTAGATAGCTGACATCGGCATAGTAAAGGATAGGAAGAAGAAGAGAATTTGCAAGCGCAATCTTAGTGGCAGTCGGCAGAAAATTTCGTAATCTTCGTAAAGTTCTAGCCGCAGAAAACAATTTTCTACTAACTTCCCTAATTTGAGGGCCCCAAGATAAAGTTTTATCAATATAAACTCCTAAATCCTTCACGCAATCACTTATGGGTAAAGGAGTACCATTAAAGTTAACTTGGGGTAAACAAGTCCAGTCAATACGCGCAATCAATCTGGGGCTACCAACAACAATAATTTGAGTTTTCGTAGGGTTGATTTGGAGACCAAATCTGAGGCTCCACGCAGCTATGCGATCTAAATCTGAATTTATTATACGAATTGCTTCAGACAACTCCTGGACAGGAGCATGAGTGTAAATTTGGAGATCATCTGCATAAAGATGGTAGGATGACTGAAGTTGATAAGAGATAGAATTTATAAAAATTGAGAAAAGCAAGGGAGATAGAACGCCACCCTGTGGAACGCCGACTGTAGATGTACACCAAGAAGACAAAGAGTCTTCAATCCGTATACGTTGTCGGCGCCCAAACAGGTAACTGTGAAACCAATCAATCACTGGTGGAGATATGTTAATAGAGCGCAATATGCCAAGCAGAATATGGAAATCAATAGTATTGAAGGCATTACTAAAATCAAGTAAGCAAAGGACAGTTACGTTGCCATTTTCCATACCGAGCCTGATGTCGTCTCAATCTAGTATACTTATTCATCTAAAATTAATTCAAACAGTGTGCTATGATGTAAGACCCTATTTTCATTAAATGTGTGACGTCGTGCCTCCGCGCTCGCGAGCCCCACTGCGATGACGCACTGCGGTGGGGAGCCTCACCCGCTTGCCGACCGTATATATGCCGGCGACACACGTGGTTGGAGCTTGCTTCTGCTGGGAGACACGAAAAGCTGAGTATCCATCCGTGGACCTGTGGAGTGTTAACTTACGACCTACGCCCTGGATAACTATCTAGCCGGTTAACCCCTAGTGTCGGTTCTTTTGTTAATCAAAATTGTGAATCTGGAATATAACGCGAGTTTAATCTGTCCTGGTGATATTTTTATTTATTTCCCGTAAGACAACCTAAGCATCTCTTTTTATTGCTCGGCGAGTGATCGATCCCGGCTATCCCGTGAAAATCGATCACCCGTGCGACATTGGCGCCCAATAGAATTTTTAAATATATTTTTAAAACGTAAGTTAGCACTTTACAGGTGAGTGAAATAATTTCTTTTTCTCTTGTATATTTTTCTCCTGTGTGTGCATATATTCTGGTGTGGTGAATTGCGTACAGGTACAGTTTCTATCTATTTTGGTTGGCCATAAGCAATTTAACTGTGTAAATAACATAACGGTGATTTAATTAACGTCGGTCTAAAATCACGTTTCACTGCGGGCAGCGTGCCCAGTCGCCAACCGGTTCTAACCGCTTTGCCGTTGAACTACGTGCCTCGTGTTCGCGAAAAAAATATTGTGATTCAACCTTTGAGTGACCTTTAAGTAATTTTTCTTAATCCTTTACCAATCATCACACCATTGTATAATTTAGTGTATTTCAGCTTTTTTAGCACGGTATTCGATTTTCTGGCGATATTTAATTTTTTTTCTAGTACCGGCGTAAATACTTAGATTTTCTATTATTGTTTTGTAATAATGGCTTACATTATAAATTTCTCATTATTAACTAAAGCGGAATTAGAATATGAGACCACAATACGCGGCGTTTCAAAGCCTGACGATCCCCGCAAACAAATCGCTAAACTTTCAGTTAAAATTCCCTCGGAGGATATATTATCTTCACCCTTCCCACCAGAGGAGGATGTGGCTGAAGTGGAAAAGTCGTTATTAAGATCAAATAGACACTTATCTATGTTGGAAGCAAACTATACCTCCGAGCTTCAACAGAAGGTCGAAACCGTGCTTCACCATTGTTTTCATCGACTGAATAGGGTGGATACCGGCAGTCTTGATATTAAAAAAATTGAGTCTGTGTGGAATAAATTTAATGACTTATATGCGAAATTACAATTAATCACGCGTCGTAGTTCGCGGTCGGATTGCTCAGTGGCAGAGGGAAACACTTCCTATAATTACGACCGTAAGCTTTTCTCGGAATTAGGTAAATTCAAATTTAACGGTAAATCATGTGTAAGATCTTTTATTGAAAAAATTGATGAATTTATGTCCTGTAGATCTATTCCACATGACAAGATGTTGTTTTTCGCTTTTGAAATATTTTCGGGTGACGCATTAGTTTGGTATCGTTCTGTTAAAAATAACGTAAAGACTTGGTTAGAACTTTGCGAACTTTTAAAACGAGATTTTAGTCCGCATAACTACGATTACCGTCTTATGACGGAGATTCGTCAGCGCTCACAAGGCGAGAACGAATCAATAACTATTTACGTGGCAAAAATGCACGGTCTGTTTTCGCGACTTAGTTCTCCTATCGCTGATTCGGAGAAGCTAGAAATTTTACTAAATAATATTAGACCTTGTTACACTAATTGTCTGCTCACTGCAAAGGTTGTTGACGTTGATAGTCTGGTCGAAGTTTGTCGTCTTTTCGAAAATTACCAAAGTCGCAGTAAGCAATTTTCCGAACCCCCTAAAGTTTCAAAGAATACTGTAGCACCCGATCTAGCGTATAATTATCCGTTTTCTAATTTTTCTTCAAACAAAAATGTTTACAATCATAATAACTTCAATAAATATAACTCTGTCGCCGATACATCGAGATACAAGTCTGTGCCACAAGTCAGCGCCGTATCGAGTACTTCTAATATAAATAAAACTTTTTGCGTGCGTTGTAGATGCAATTCGCACTCATTACGTAATTGCCGTCAGCCACACTACCTAATCTGTTTTAAGTGCGGCACAAAGGGTTTCAAGGTGTCAGACTGCCCCAATTGTAAATCTAAGTCGACCCCTACAGTTTCAAAAAACTAGTTAATAAGGATTGTGGAAAATCAAATTATACAACTAATTGTAATAAAACAGAGTGGAATAATTGGTTAGACTTTTTAAAAAAATTCTTTAATAGCTATCATATTTCCTCAATCCGTAATTCTAAAGTAGAATATTTACCTTACGTTACTCTAAAATTAAACGGAATACCTACCACAGGTCTTTTAGATTCTGGATCTTGCGTTACAATTTTAGGTAATAATTTGCATAACTTATTTTTGAAAGACAATGTTTTGGATAAATCGAAACCTTTAAGGTTAATAACAGCAGGCGGTGAACGATTTGAGTCCTTGGGATCGGTGTTTCTACCCTTCGAGTTTCAGGATAAATTGATTAACTTAGAAGTTCATGTTGTACCTGGGATTCAAAATTCCCTTATCCTTGGCATGGATTTTTGGCGAAGCTTTGGCCTATTTCCTAACAAATTGGAGTCTGTTTTGATTGTGAACAAGTCTGACGCTCAAGTAATGGAGTTGCAGGCAGTTCCCCCTACACATCTTGTTTCTTATGATCATCTTACAGTCGACCAGAGAGCTACCGCTGACAACATTATTTCAAAATTTACCGATATTTCATACGAGAAGCGGGGTCTCGGTTGCACAAATATCATTTCTCATTCAATTGATACAGGTGATTGTCCCCCTATTCGGCAAAGATTTTATCGCATGTCTCCCGATAAACAAAGAATATTAATAAAGCATCTTGACGACATGCTCTCAGAGGATGTTGTTGAACGATCAGAAAGCCCGTGGTCAAATCCGGTCATTTTGACACCAAAGAAGAATGGTGAACTGCGTTTCTGTTTGGACAGTCGAAAATTAAATTCCGTTACAAAAAAAGATGCTTATAGCTTGCCTTATATTTCGGAAATTTTAGATAATCTGAGAGATGCTAAATACTTGTCTAGTTTAGACCTGTCTAAATCTTTTTGGCAAACATTAATTAAAGAAGAGGACCGTTGCAAAACAGCCTTTTATATTCCCACGCGTGGCACATTTCAATTCAAAAGAATGCCTTTCGGTCTTACGAATGCGCCAGCTACTCAACAACGATTAGTTGATATTTTATTTTATGGCCCAGAATTTGAAAATAAGGTTTTCTGTTTTATCGATGACATAATCTGTATCACGTCCAGCTTCAGCGAGCATATTACTCTTTTATTACGCATTCTTGATAAACTAAAAAGCGCTAATTTAACAATTAATCTCGAAAAATGTAAATTTTTTAGAGATAAACTAAAATATTTAGGCTATGTTGTCGACTCTAGTGGATTGCATCCCGATCCGGATAAAGTTAATTCAATGAAAAATTATCCCACTCCTTCTAATAGAAAAGAAGTACGTCGATTTTTAGGCGCAGCCTCGTGGTACAGGCGTTTTATACCGAATTTTAGCTCTATTGCTGCACCCTTAAATAAGTTAACATCTCAAAGTAAAAACGCACCTCCATTCTGCTGGACGACAGAGGCTAATGAGGCGTTTAATAACCTAAAGAATTGTTTGATTTCCTCCTCGGTGTTGGCTTGTCCTGACTACTCGCAACCGTTTGAAATACACTCAGATGCTAGCGATTTTGGTCTTGGCGCGATCCTCTGTCAAAGGTTAAATGGTGAGGAAAGAGTCATAGCGTACTATAGCAAATCACTCAGTAAGCAAGAAAAAAATTACAGTGCCACTGAGCGAGAGGCCCTGGCTGTTCTATCTGCTATAGAACACTGGCGTTGTTATGTTGAAAATGGTAAAAAGTTTATTGTTTACACTGATCACGCTGCTTTGAAATGGTTCTTGACCTTGAATAACCCTACTGGCCGGTTAGCCAGATGGGGAGTTCGCTTATCTTCCTATAATTTCGAAATACGTCATCGTCGGGGTTCCGATAACGTTTTACCTGATTTTCTGTCTCGCTCTTTACCCGTTTCTGCTATTGCTAATGATATAAATATAGATATTAATCCTAATCAGAATTTACCAGTTTCTACTAATGATCCTTGGTATTTAAATATCTATAAAGGCTGTTTAAGTTCTCCGACTTCCTTTGTTAACTATCAAGTAATAAACAATAAATTGTATTGTTTTAAAAAAACATTAAACCCTCTCACTAGAGAATTTCAATGGAAAGAGGTTATTCCGTCTGACCAAAGAACTGACATTCTAAGGGAGAATCATTCTTCGCCCACTGCTGGACATCTGGGTATCTTTAAGACATACAAACGTCTTGCACTTAATTACTTTTGGCCTGGTATGTACTCCGATGTTGTCAAGTTCGTCAGTTCATGTGAACCTTGTATCACCCATAAACACCAAAACCACCCAAATTTAGGTCTAATGGGAAAACCCAAATCATGTCAAAAGCCCTTTCAGACGATTAGTATTGATTTGATTGGTCCATTGCCCCCCAGCAGAAAACAAAACACTTTTATATTTGTGGTCAGTTGTTGTTTCTCTAAATATTGTTTGCTTTTCCCCATTAAACGGGCAACTGCAGAAGTGATAACAAAAATTCTCGAGGAAAATGTATTTTTGGTGCATGGAATTCCATCTACTATTGTTTTGGATAACGGTAAACAATTTATTAGCGCAACCTTTAAAAGTATGTTGTCAAAATATAAAATTCCAAATTTGCATTTTACACCGTTGTATACTCCCCACGTTAACTCAGTTGAACGCTACAACAAAACCATTATTACAGCTATTTCAACTTTCATAGAATCTGATCATCGAATCTGGGACACTTTAATCACTAAGGTTCAGTTCGCCCTTAACTGCGCAGTTAGTGAGGTTACTGGTTATTCTCCTAATTTCCTTGTTTTTGGTAGGGAGGTCATAACATGTGGTTCTCAGTATATTGACAAGGAATTTAATTCCAATATGGTGCTCGAACCACGGGACGGCTATGCCGAAACTTTAGGCTGCTTATCCTCTATTTTCGAGAAGGTACATTCAGCTCTGTTGTCGGCCCACCAACGAAATTGTTCATCTTATAATCTTCGCCGTAAACCGGCAGAATTCAATGTCGGTGATATAGTTTGGCGCAGAACGTTTCTACTTAGTGACAAGGATAAATACTTTAGCAAGAAATTGGCGCCTAAATTTATTAAATGTAAGATTGCCTCAAAAAAGTCACCTCTAGTATACAAACTTAACGACATGGCCGGTAAACCTTTAGGAGAATGGCACATCAAAGATCTAAAGTTGATTAATTACAAAGAATAATAAAAGCATAAACACAACAATGTAAGACGCATATCTACACTAAGTTATAATTACCTACATAATCATTTGTGAAGGCCAACAATGGTTCTTATGTTTTCGAGTCGAAGCCCACAAGATAATGTATTGTGTTGTGTTAATGATTTATGTAAACAGACCAACATAAAATGAATAAATGTTTCAGTTATAAATGGTAACAAAGTTTATTACATGTAATATTGTTACAAAGAATCTGTTGTTTATCTAACTATCAGTTATGGCTCAATGGTTAAAAAGTCGTTGTAGGATCGGTCTAGTGTTCGATTCTCGCATGTGTATTTTCTATAAATGCATATTGATTGGCGTGTTGTTTTTCGCTGTGCCTTGTTCTGAAGTTCTGTTGTTATTCTTAATTCTGTATAAATTCCATAATCAATTGTTATTATAGGTACCTTATAAACATTCAGAGTAATTAACCGTGCGTCGCGAGCTCGGAATAGTCGAATCGTACCTACCTAGTTGTCGTTATGACGCACGCGCGTTCACTCAGCGACGCGCCGATAAATAAATGCCTAACTAATGATTCACCATTGTTTACATTCAAAAGGTGTTTACTGGTCGTGTTGTAGTATTAATTAGAGCAAAATATTTATTAAATTCTTTCCTTTGACATTGAGCGGTCCGGTCGTGTCTGAGGCTTATATTACTTTTGTTCATCGTTACGAAAAATTTGTTGTTACACCTAACTATATTCAAAAAGTTTACTTATCTAGTGGCAAAGGCCGAACCCAAGATTTTTAAGTCGTAGGGCTAGATCAAGTTCTTATATCTACAAACCATTATTACCTAATAATTACCCTAAGCGCTTCTCCATAGATTGTTATCTTTGCTATTGGGCCATTACACTGGCCTTGGCATTTACTTGTAGGTATGTGTGATGAATTATGAATGATAAATGTTTATGTTCAAGTTCAGACTGCCGTTGTACGCGTGAAGAATGCAAGCGTGGGTCATTATTATTTAGGTATACTAATTAGCGTATAGGGTTGTCACTTGTTCAAGGTACCCATGCCCCTGTTTTCTCTAATTCCAGGGAGTATCTTCAGGGCTGCTACGCCCGTTGGGCTAGGGAATTTTCCTTAGGGAAAATCCCGGCCTAACGGGGGGGGTGTGTGACGTCGTGCCTCCGCGCTCGCGAGCCCCACTGCGATGACGCACTGCGGTGGGGAGCCTCACCCGCTTGCCGACCGTATATATGCCGGCGACACACGTGGTTGGAGCTTGCTTCTGCTGGGAGACACGAAAAGCTGAGTATCCATCCGTGGACCTGTGGAGTGTTAACTTACGACCTACGCCCTGGATAACTATCTAGCCGGTTAACCCCTAGTGTCGGTTCTTTTGTTAATCAAAATTGTGAATCTGGAATATAACGCGAGTTTAATCTGTCCTGGTGATATTTTTATTTATTTCCCGTAAGACAACCTAAGCATCTCTTTTTATTGCTCGGCGAGTGATCGATCCCGGCTATCCCGTGAAAATCGATCACCCGTGCGACAAATGTTACTTAAGTAGTAAATCAGAATAAATTGTTTACTGGTGCAGAATATGACTGCACGGTAGGTACGTACTTCTTTTTGTTGCAAGCCTGCAATGCAAGCTCACGGCGATCAGCTGAGCGGCGATCAATACACCTAACTGATTTTTGAAATGCATGATTACAAAAAAATATTTTAAGTTTTAGTGAATTATTTTTTCATGTTTTTGTATTCAGTTATAGCAGTATATTCATCCCTGAAAATATTTTGCAAAGGCATTTCAACACCCGTTATATACAGATAAAAATGTTTATTGAAGTGACAGCTCCTAAACATTAAAAAAAATGTTTCTGTGAAATAAGTTTCATGGAAGTTAACAGTTGTTGAAACAATAATAAACGAAATATAAATTAACCAAATATTATCACAAGCATGAATCATTTTCTGCGAAACGAAATTCTATGTTTCTTTTTATTTTTATTTTTTTTTATTACACGCCTGTATCCCCGAGGGGGTAGGCAGAGGTGTAAATATTACACCCACATTTTGCCATGAATGTTTAGGTCCCACGTAATAGGGGGCGACCCTACTGCCGTTACCGGGCACATCACCAGACTCCGGGCTGCTACTGAGAATTCGGAAAAACCCATTAACACTTTTGCCGGACCGGGGCATCGAACACGGGACCTCCGATCAGCAGTCGCATACGCTATCCACTGGACTACGGAGGCAGTAACGAAATTCTATGTTTCTGTCTGCAAATAAACACCCAAAATGTTATATCTTCAATTCATGCTAGTCTGTACTCCAAAACTAGTCAATAGTGAATCACCGACACTGAAGTGCATAATATTCCTTTGAACTAAGATACAGTTCAAAACTACCGAATTTTATTACTATCCAAAGTATAAAACACACTGAATACTAACATCATATAAGGGGAATACGGGTTACAAGCGACAGCGTCGAACGACGTGACAAGACATGAAACGAATGGTATTCATACACCCAGGGAAGGAAGGTATAACTTATTCACAATACTGTGCGATACTTCAAACAAGTATTGACACATCTATACGAACAAAAATATTTTGTTGCAGAGTTATTTGAGTTTTTACTATTGGGAATGTCACTGACGTTGTATTGAAGCGCTTTAAAATCACGTTGTACCGAAATGGTATTGTTCGTTCAGGCTACTTTACAGATTAAATGTCAAAAATGGAGCCACTTTTGGATATTTTACATTTATATTTAATAACATCTACATGAAAAAATCTGAGTACTTGAGTTCTACTTTTGCTCTTTGTTATAAATCTGACTTCTGACCTATAAGGCTCCTTCTAAATTTCCTGAATTCTCTTTAAAATGCTCTGCGATATACATTATTGTGTACTGGTTTACTTTTTTTTCACATTAATGCCTTTCCGATTTCACTTCCCAAGCACACAAGTGAAGGCTAAATGTTAGCACTCACTGGCTTTAGACGCTGCCGAATTACGTGGACTGGTTATTTAACTAGAAAGACATAATCTTGTGTTGCACTGATAGGAAATCCTGAAACATAACTAGTATTTACATTTCATTCAAGAAAAAGTATCATGCAGTTTATTCAAACACAGCTTTTAATAAATACCAAAAATTCAACCACAGATCTCCTAACTATAGCTAACAAACTGCATTCCTCTCTCCCACTTCCCAACGTCGTAACACCAAAGAGGCAAAGATTGATCCGCCACCTTTTGAACAGGAAACCCTTCTTACGATTGAGAAGATATGTCGAACCTGTTTCAGAAACTTAAACATTATATCGTGTAGAATCCCAATAGTTCCCTCCATGTTATCTGTAATGGGGCACAGGTGCGTACAGCTATCGAATTTGGTCGTAGATGAAAATTTTCATTTATAGGAACGTACGGAATAAAATTTCAGAATCTGTGAGAGAGTCGCCCATAGTTCGGGAGGAAAGGGGCTGTAAAGTACCGAATGCTCGAAATTTACTGAGAACTAGGTGAAGTACATGTTGTTTTATGTGATGGGTTTGCAAATATATTTCTTTTATGAGAAATTGGATTATGATATCTTCCTTTGCTGCTTTATAAAATTTGCTTTGGTATATTTTTGCGTTCATATTTTAGCATAGATCTTTTTATGAAGAATGTTGTTTTTTATATACATGTACATACACCTACTACATACTTATTCTATTAAAGCTATTTAGATATAAATATATCTAGTGTAAGCTGCTTTTTGATGGAATTAAGTCGCTGTAGTAAAACAGATCAGGTTATATCTTATACTAATACTTACTAATATATAAAGATGAAGAGTTTGCTTGTTTGTTTGGTTGAATGCGCTAATCTCAGGAACTACTGGCCCGATTTGAAAAATTATTTCAGTGTTAGATAGCCCATTATCAAGGAAGGCTATAGGCTATATAAAATCACGCTACGAGCGACGGTAGCGGAGCAGTAGCCTTAAATAACGCGGAAGTAACCGCGGGCATCCTCTAGTTAGTTATATAAATGGTATACTCCTATGAACATTTAATAAGGAAAATGTGTGTATGGAAGCAATGTATTCATGTATTTCGACGATGATTTAATTTACAATAGTGTACTATGATATTAAAGTTGAATGTAAGGAATATCTGGTAATCATTTTATTACAATATGTATGAAATAGATTCTCGGTAAGAATTATATTAACTGTTCATAAAATATACGACAACAAATTTAGTTTCTTTTTCCTATACCAATCTAGTTCATGAGTTTAAAAAGATGTAGAATTGAATAATATTTTCGTGAGATAAAAATTTTCCTTTTTAGCTTCACATTTAGGTTCTTATTTCAAAGTTATTAATATAAATTCATCCTACTTATCTAGGTCTGCCTCCGTGGTCCAGTGGATCCCGGGTTCGATTCCCGGGTCGGGCAAAAGTGTCACTGAGTTTTTCCGAATTATCAGTAGCAGCACGGAGTCTGGTGATATGCCCGGTAACGGCAATAGGCCCCTATTACGTGGGACATAAAATTTCATGGCGAAATGTGGGTGTAATATTACACCTCTGCCTACCCCTTCGGAGATACAGGCGTGAGTCTTTAAATAAAAAAAATAAATAAAAAACTTATCTAGGCCTTCATCGTCTTAGCATAAACTCAGTTGCACGTAAGACGTTTCCAGCTAGTCCGGGGTCCACACACTAGTCTAACCAGATTTGAAAAAATATTTTGCTATTTCATCGAGCGACTGCCGCATGAATTTCGGAACGTTATATTTAATGGTTTGGAATACCGTCATTATAATCGATTGATTATACTAGCGAAATCCCCATACCAACTGTTAAGAACTTCATAGCGTGACGAGCTTATGCTCTCCAAGGCTTGACGCAAGAAATAATTAAGAATTTGAATATGCACACTTCCAAAAATTGGTGGTCAGTGCAATGGGCTTGAACTCTATACCGTCTGCATGGTAGTTTGTTGGTATGTCCACTAGAATATCGTAGCCTTAGACCTGCTTTTTCCTTACTAGGTATAGTGTCAAAAACTTAGCAATATTTACATCAAACCCCATTGAAGTAATTAAATATAAACAAAAAGTGCGTCCACAAACAAATGCTTATTTTGTCGCCAACAAATTTACATCAACTGAAAGGCTGTCCTAGTTCACAGAGCATAAACAGTTTAATCCTCATGTGCGTCATCCATGATTGCATAAATTAATCCATCGAGCTACACAGCAAAAAAAAACAAACAAACCTTTGAAAAATATCGTTTATCCTAAGCCAGATGAATATAAAATCCCAGGGTCACATAATCAAAGCCAGGAAATGACATGTTTCACGTAAAAGATTAAAAAATACGGTGCCCGAAATACGAACAGATGACATGATTAACTCAGTACATACGCATACATACGAAATTCGCACCGCAAAACAGACATTTTCATAATCAGAATGGCACACACGGAAAGGGACGGCGTCACTTATCCCGTCTCCCTCTCACCAATTGTGACGTCATAGAGCCAGCTTCACAAATAAAAACGAGTTCATTTATCACTACGCCATTTGTTTTGGGTCCTTTCTGCATAAACCGGTGCTTTTTGGCACCAAATGGACTTTGAAGTTTGCTGGTAAAATGGAAAAAATTAGCAAGTTTATCATTGGGTGTGGGGTTCTGGCTCCAAATGGTATATTGACGTTTGTGATTATATTTGTACATTTCTCAATAGTGACCTGTATGTAAAATGGAAGGAATTCTGCAAAGTACTTTGTACATGCTTGCAAAGTTGAAGTTTATTTTTATTCTATTTTATTTAAGCATTGAATTGCGTAGGACTAACCTAGTACCAATTTAGTTATGCTTACATAGTTAAAATGTAGTGCATTATTTTATAAAGTCTGCAAAAATAAAATTTGACTGTATGTCATTTGTCCGTGTGGTGACGGATTAAGAATACGGATTATCTCCACCCCCTATCAACCCATGGGTGTCGTAAAAGCCGACAGAGGGAGCATACTATGGTGAAAACAGCACTGCAAGAGAAAGAAAACTTGATACAAACCCTATACCAACCCGCTTGGCCAGCGTGGTATAGTAGGCCAATTCTTCCTTTCAAAGGAGAGACCTAGTCCAGCAGTGGACTGTTAAAGGCTGATAATGATGTATGTCATAATCATAAATTTATTTTGAGTCAAAACGCGGCATCGTACATTATTTTGTAGTCCACTCGGCATAGAGCTATCCTATTATGCATAACAATCGTTTTTGGGGCAAGTATTTGGTTTACTTTTCCACGCTGCTCAGACGACTTGGCATAGGGTTTGAGAGTTTTCTCAATTCTATCAAAATATGTAATTAATAAGTAAGGGTAAACAAGTACGGAAACGCCCAAGTTGAAAAAGCATTCCGACACAGCCAGGGCAAAACAACAGGGCTAATAATTATGTAGAAAGTATAAATTAACATAATTATTGCCTTTCCATAAAACAATATTGTTATGTCGCGCATATAAATACAAGTATATATTATAACTTGTTAATCACAAATACACACTACTTGATCATAGTACCTATTGCATCTTATTATACCAAAATCTGAATGTACCCAAACTACTGCTCCCAAATTTCATCTCCTAACATAACAATAATATTATTAGCCTAAATAGCCCATAAACATTACAACTATCAATTATCCTCAAACTTCGTCCCAATAAAAAAAGGTAATGTCATTACCTTTTACAATTATTACACTTGACGTAAGTGATAGCTTTAATATCAAAAGTAGAGGAACAAATGCAATTTTGTGACTCCAGGCGAAAAGAACAGTTACAGGAACACGTTAGTGTGGGAATGTAGGGAAGAGTAACTTCCTGCCAATAACACTATCTTCAAAAAGTTGTGATCGAAGTTCAGAACTAAACGGACAGATTATGTACACAAACTTAGAGGAAGCGTCATAAGTTATCATAAGATAGGCTTTGGGAGAACATCGTCAATCTAATCAAAGTAATGCAGATTAAAGAGAAGAATATGGTTATTGGATTTTAATGCTTTGAAAGACAATACACATGACACAAAATACATTTTATTGCTATGAGTCCTGTAGGCGCTAACTGTTCTTCAAAATGTTGCTTAGTTCTTGTAGCGATTTAAACCAACACCTCGCTGAGCATTTTGATAGTTTACCGGAATGCCTTTAATTATTTGATAATTAATAGATCAAATCATCTTGGTGAATCTGAATCAAGTTACACTGCGGCAATTCTACTACAATTCTTAAAGCTTCTGCACTAGCATCGCGAGGTTCTTCATAAAATAATTGTCGACAATTAGTAAGAACCCTCAGACTAAGAGCAATAATATGTGCCTAGGTTATCCTAAAATACATGAAACAAAGCCATTAAATATATCTTTCTACTCTTTGACGAGCGTTTTAACCAATTCGCTTGTTCTGCCATCAAAAACACGGCCTTACGAGTCTCGGATTTGGGCAAGGGTCCGTGATATACAACCCAATTGCTATAATTAAACTTATAACGACTCGATACTGGCATTATTTGTCGTAGTTTGTTTGTCTGATAGTCTAGTGGAGATACCAATCGTCGGGCACGCAGGGCCATGGGCCAAATCCAATACATTTCAAAGTTTTATTCGTATTAAATTGTAAATTTTATCACATACTACGTACCTCAAAGAGCATCGTAAGTAGGTGTAGAACTCCGATCATGAAGGTTTTTGACAGTTATAATGGGAAGTCAGGATATACTGACACTGGACGTATCCATGAATCATCGCTATTTCTTAGGTTCGGGAAGTTCAGACGGTAGTTGCTCAGGCTAAAAGCTCGTTCTCCAAGGTATAAGTCTTGTCGGTATGTTTGCAAATGGAATGGAATGGAGTATGGAATTTCTATTGACATAAAACCTTATGGCGCTAATACACCAGAGCATTCACTAGTAATAGAACAGCGAGCATTCGCCGTTTTCTGTTTTGTCGAACCGAACATATTCACGATCATTCTAGCGAACACTCTAAATTCTAATAGTCCGTTGAATATATAAAAAATATAGAAATCGCACTACAACACCAGTTTTACCCTATATGTACTTCAAATTCACTTACGAATTATTTCTAGGGTAAGAGTATGTAAGATACATCAACAAATGACATTTCTAGATCATAAAATGCAGATTTTAATTTGAACAGTTTTCAATCACACAAGTGCCTTTTCCTACTTTCAAATTTATATATCATTCATAATAACATTCTATTGAAATGAATTCTGAGTAAACCAAATCTAAGGATCTATTGTAAACATTATCGATATTTTATCGATATTTGTTTTGAGTAAGCCCATCAGTAGTCAAGTTAAAATTAATGACAAACTACGAAGATTATTCCCCGGATTAACATCATAAGTCAAAGTGAAGTAAATATATTAGGTTCAGCCGCTATTGTAACGCGAATTCTATGTATTATCTACATTCTAAGACTCGCCCGAATGTTCGTGATAATGCTCGCTAAAACACATACATTTGATTTGTAACATTCGCGAGAAAGCTCATTACAGGTGAATGCTCAAGTGTATCAGCGCCACACTGTTATTTTGCTACTGTAAATGCGAAAGTTTGTGAGTATGGTTGGTTGTTTGTAATTCTTTCACGCAAAAGCTACTTAACGGATTTTGATGAGACTGCTTACTGCAATCTTAAGTATAAAGCTTAAGTATAATATACCAGAATAGTACATTGTCTATTTTGTCACGCGGGCAAATACGCGGGCAAAGTCTAGAAGTAGTAATATAATAAGTTGTGTATTCACTGTGTATATTTTGACAAGTAAATTAGTTTGTTACATGTAGAATTCTGTGTTTTCATAATTAAATGGACAGAGTTTTGATATCTGTCACGGTTTGTGAGCTAACATGATGCCGTAATGTTCTGTGTTCAGCGAGCACACAGTTGCATAATATTTTGTATTTGTAATCTGAAAGTTCATTAAATTCAGATTCAAAGTTATTTGTTTTATGTACGCCATGGTTTATACTTGTAAATGATAAAATAAGTTTTATATCCAGGTTTAGATATGAAGTAGAGCTATGAGAGAAACCTGAAAGAAACTCATGATATTCTTAAAAGTGGTCAAATAGCTATATCAATTTTGTTTACGCTGCTTAGTATAAATATAATAAAATGCATATATTGTACATAAGCTACAGCTACTTTTATGCATACGATATTTAATTAATTTAAGGAATAAATACCTCAGATTTTTTGTCGTCGTCAACGTCGGTTCAACCGTCTCTCTAGTCCCTCCGCGACCACGTCCGATGTAAGACGATAAAAATACGAGTAAGATTCGATTATCAAAATTTTTTTGTATGATGTATACCTACAAATCGCAAAGGCTTAAAATCGATTCAGCTAAAGATTATTTTAATCGTCGATCAAAATGCATTATTTTGACGATGAGATTTCAATAAATATTCGATTAAGTTATCAATTTGAAGCCGCTGTCATCGACACCTAAACGGGTACATTAATTCAGAATCTTAATTTAGATAGGTAATTTAATTCCGAGAGCTACTCTTTTAGGTTTTTCGTTTTTTGGATGCCATTCATAATTAGGCAGTCGGCTTCTCTTTTAATTGATAGAAATGATTAATCTTTATCTATAAAATGTTTGCGTTACTGATTGATAGATGGACAACGTACAGCCAAAACTATTGGGTGCAAGATGCTGAAATTTGGCAGATACATACCTTAGAGACCGTAGAGGTATATTAAAAGTGTATTTCCTGAAATTACAGACACAGAATAAATAATGTGTTTTAACCCCTTTTTTTTTCTTTTTTTATAAAAGACAACGCCCGCATTAGGACTAAATGCTGTGTCGCGGGGGACTTTACAAACATACATCTAACGAGGACACTTAACACCCTCAAACTTAACGACTCAAAACACTAATTTAAGGAATCAAACCCACAACACTCGGTGCAGTGTCAAGCGGCGAGGCGGCCGCTTAAACCACTACGCCAACCGTGCAGTCTAATCAAAATAATTGTCAGGCATGGCAATCAAACATACTAACTGCAGCTAAGCAGAGTTACCAACCACTAAATTAACAGTCATATAATAATTATCAGTAACAGCTAACATATTACAAAAAAAATGACAAGTGCGAGTCGGGCACGCACAAGGGATCCGTATAAATTAAGAGATAGTATATTCCAAGAGACGATTTTTTTCTTATTTTTTATACATACATAGACCCACGCCTGTTTCCGGAAGGGGTAGGCAGAGACTACGGAACGCCGTTTGCAACGATACTGACATAATCTCTCTTGCTTCATTTACTCCCATCGAATTCCTCATGCATGCTCTTATGTTTAGGGTACTTCTAACCATTCCCGGTTTAAGGATGTCTCCAATCTGGTCAGAGAACGTCCGCCTAGGTCTTCCCCTTCGTCCTGTCCCATTCACACTTGCCTTATATATCTGCTTGGTCAATGTTTCATCATCCTTCGTTATTTTTCATGATACTGAAAAAAGAATTTAAGAATGCTAAAACTGATAATGTTTTAAAAAATTGCACATCAAGTCCATTCTTGTGATACCTCAGTTGAATTCTTTTTTATTTTGGCACAGTTTGCAGATTTCCCCTTGAATTATTGCAAATTTCATAGTTCTAGGTAAAGGGTTAGTACCTTATCGATTTCTATTCCCTTGTGACTGTCAAAATTTGTGATTTTGTGGCATTATTAATGTTTTTTACCGTAAAGTAGAAGTTTTATATTCTTACAGTTTCAAAGGAATTTAGCCCGTAATGAAAAGTAATTTCAACTCGATGTCTGAATGCGTTCCTCACATAAAGGGTCTTGATATATAGATAGACAGATATACTTACTACAAAGTGATCCTTCAAAGGTTCCGATTTTTCTTTTACTGGTACGTAACCCTAAAAATAGTTGAAAGTTAATTAACTAAGCCAACCATGTGGCGGAACAATAAAGACTCCTTTTACCCACAACGTTTTATTTTAATTTGGAAAGCAATTACTTAATACACTTGAAGATCAATTACACGCACGCTAATTCCTGAAACATTCATGCGAGGAGGCACTTACTGTTAATAAAGGAATATTACTAGAAACAGAACAATTATTTTTAGTTATTTGTAGAATTTTAAACACCCTATATTATTTTCTTAATTGTGTTGTGTGCATTTTTGTTTTGAAGTAGTACGTTCATTGACAGATATTTAGTTTGTATTTTTAAGCTACTGTAATTAATAGTTAAATCAATAAATCGTTAACTCCGATTGAGTCAAAAATAATTATTAAATAAATATAAAACATTTGGTTGTGGTTTTTAAATGATTGTAGGCACCAAATGCCAGACTCGGAACATATGATTAGCCTCATGCGGGAACCGAACTAGCACTACGCATATTGTAGACGCGGCTAGGTAGAGACAGGACCGCTTTATCCACTGCGCCAGCCGCGCAGTCGCAAATATTTCACAGATTAAATTTAAGTCTAAAGTATACGTTAAATTAAAGTTATAATACTCCTTTAGGTCGCTTTGCCATTTCCTGCTAAACTTCACTTTGTCACCAGACTAGCTCTTCAAATATAAGTAAGACCCAGTATGGTAAGCCATACTCATTCAACAATTTTGGGACGGTTGTGAAAATTAAAAACTCCTAAGGGAACTTAAAATATGAATTTACTTTTTAATTTGGTACTGGGGTTATTTGGTACTATTTCTACTAATGATTACTAACAAATAAAACCCAAAACCAGTAACCCAAAACGTTTCATCAATGTCCTTGACCTTTACCGAAAGTAGTAAAAGAAGAGTTAAAAAATTACTACATCAGATTTAGTCATAAACATTATCTCTATAGCTACCATAACGGACAAAACGTACCGGCCCAAATTCAAACCATTTATTTTAATCTCAAAACTTAGATTAGCCGAGAATTAATAGTAATCTTAATACAGCTATAAATTTAAATTAATCTACGCGAATTTGTACTCCATCTCGTACGCAGTTTATAGACAATATTTCATTACTGATTCTACTGGGGCGTAGTGTTTTTAATTAATGGGCTCTTGACGTCCAGAATTAATAAATATGGAGCCAGCAATACGTCACACTCGCCGATGTTTTAATCTTGTTGGGGAATATTTTAATAAAGTCTAAAATTGACGTGCATTTTGTATATTTTTTCAGCTGTTTTTTTTTTGTTTTTTTTTGAAGGTTTTGGTGTTTAGCTGTAGTAATTGGCTTTTGTTTTTTAATGCGTTGTGAGCTGAAGATAAGCTTTATTCGAGTTTTATAAACGTTTCTGGTTCAAATAAAGCTTTAATGTATTTTGTCGTAATTGTTGTGTCGGAAAAGGTAGGCCGCGTGAACTCCCACGACTTCTTGTCTTATTTTTAGTCTAGTCTTTGACAGAATATTTGCTTTTCCGTAGAACGCCAGCAGTCTCACCTCCGCGACCTCAAAAGAAAGTAATAATCCATGGCTTAGACCAATGACAATATACCCAAGGGTATTAACTCCCCATAACGAGAGGCAACGATCTTCATAGCAGCCAGGACAACTTAACGTGCTTGCCGGGGGACGAGACAAGCAATACTTCTAAATTGAAATATTTGCTATTTGAATATACTGCCTCGGTGGTCCAGTGGTAAGCGTTTGCACCTGCTGACCGGGAGGTTCCAGGCTCGATACCCAGGAAGTGCAAAAGTGCTACTGAGTTTTCTGAATTCTGAGTATCAGCACGGAGTAACGGCAATAGGCTCGCCCTCTAATACATGGGACCTAAAATTTATAGATGGAAATTTGGGTGTAGTATTACACCTCGCCAATCCCTTTGGAGACACAGGCGTATACATTTGTATTAAAGACTTTATAAAACATAATAACTATCAAATGCAACAAGTAGCCTCAAGGATTCTCTTGACCTTAACCAATAATACTGTTCCAAAAATATAATTACAAGGTACTGTAAATATTACGTTCCTAATTATTTCCAATATATTATCTTATACAAAAGTAAACGATGAAGCAAGACACAAGAAGTCCAATTTAAAAGTTTTAACAATGCCTTTTATACGTTGGAAGTATTAAATCCTTGCGAAGCAAAGAAAACTTAGATACATTCTTCAGAAGTAATCACATTACAATTAATAATACTAGCGGTTCCCCGAGATACAGTCGGGTTATTTAGTGTATTAGGACAGTCACCTACGGCGTCAAATTATGTCCTATATGTAGATTACAATGTCAAATATCTTGCAGAGTAAATCCCATTAAATTCGATTAAGGCCTCGCAAAGATTAACCCGGATAAACAATCGAAAAAAAAATTGTCTGACAGCCAAAACCACGAAGCTAAAAGTCTGCTTCAAAACTTAATCTAACATCACATAAAACGTTTACTGCGATGACAAAACCAGCACAACAAAACATTAATCGGAAAAAACGTTATACACCGTTAAATTATACCAAAAATTCCACGCTCCTAAAATCTCATCAATATACGAAAAAATAAAGTGGTCGGCGCGGGCCGGGTAGCGTGAAACTGACACAGGTAACGTTAAAGAATGTGGAGCGTTTAAACAATTTTAATCGTGTCATCGTCAAGGGAAGGGCGTTCTGAACAAAGGACGAAATTGGCCGAGGATCGCAAAGAGTTTTCCATGAAAGAAGTATAATAATAATAACCAACACAAATGTCTCGACAGGAATGGCAATGGAAGCGATTGTAATAATAATAAAGTTAGAAAAATATTTGGGGAATCGTCAAACATTTTTACAGCAATCTCCTTTTTTCTTTTTAAGGTGTACTCCTCACCTAAGAACGCCGAACATAAAAGAAAATTCTAGATTTATGAAGCAAATTTTCTCAAAATTAACGAACATCCTCGGGAGCTTCTTTCACAAAACAAATTAAAAAATAATTGTCTAAACCATTTGCCTATAGGACAAATTGCTGCGAGTATGACGGGGCTGACAATTTGCAGTTTAGAGTGAACATCTCGGAACATTAATCATTTATCCCAATACTTCAGATCTTTGAAGACTCTGCGCAGAGTTGTTTTATATTTCCCACAGTAAACTATAAATCACCAGCATTGAGGTCCAAGATATTGTCAAAAGATAGAAGATTTCATTTTTCATTTAAAATGTTTTGAAAATTGATATTTATGTTGAAAGAAGTGTGATTAATTGAAGTAATGACTTGAATACTGATTTTACTGAAATACAAAACAATAGTTGTAAGAGCAACGCATTTGACAATTGTATTAAAAGGAATTGTGAAACTACAAAAAATTTGTTCACAAAGGTTTTCAAAACGTAAGCTTCCACGACAGTTTCGATGCCATTTGGCAAATTGTTTTTACGTGCCGCATGAATTAGTGCTGGCATTTTAATGTTTGGCTTTTGGAAAGGAAACAATTCATACAAGTCAGAACGAGACTCTGTGAGAATGTTGCGTGAGCAGAAAACATTTAACGGTATAAGACGACGGATAAGCGAACATTGGGATAACGAACAAAATATAATTGGAGAATTAAAACTTTCATCTAAAACAAGAGAGACTAACTACGTCGTGCCCAGTGTGTGACGTTGTAAGCTAAGTTGACTTCTTTCAGTTTTATTATTAGAATGATAATTAAGGAAAGTGTTGTAATTTTGTAAAGGTCTGATTTAAAATTACTTTCAAGATCTATAAAAAGGTGAGCCGGTTGCTTAAAGAACTATGAGCCTCTATTTCTACAAGAAGCGAGTAGCAACAGGTCTTTGAGCCCTTGAACAAATATCACAATAAATTATATTACTACTAGAATAAACACGGCAAACTCCAGCCTTTCTTACTACTAAGAAGACAAACTTACGCTCGTCGCAAATAGCTATGTATGTAATAGTAATCATGTTTATATTGTCAGCTTAGATATTGTTGGTCTCCAACCTCAATTAATGCATGGATTTTTGTTGTTATTTTTAGAAGCTTAGGATCTGGTTTAACCATATTAAGGAAAGGAAGACGAACTTATATTAACTATTATTTACGAAGGAAGATGAACTTATAATCGTCACAAATTGCTAGGTATGTAATAGTTATCATCTTTGTATCATCTGTTTAGATATTGTTGTACTCCAACCTCTACAATAGTTGCTTGGATTGTTTTTCCTAAAAGATTTCTGTCCTACTGTTATCCTGGTTTCATCAAAGACTTACACCTTGGTCCGCTTTCTAGTTTCATCATATCAGCCTAGAGACGTCCACTGCTGGACATAGGCCTCCTCCAAGATTCTCCACACAGACCGATTTTGAGCCGCCCACATCCAACCGCTTCCCGCGATCTTAACCAGATTGTTGGACCTTGCGGGAGGCCTACCCCTGCTTGCTAGTTTAACTAGATATGATAAATAAGACAAAGCAACTGCCATCTCACCTCAAAGAGAAAGGCGCGCTATATTTAGCGGCTTAGATCAGTGTCATTACACTGAAGGATACTTACAGGTAATCTACAAGTCCGGGTGTCCTTTGTGACCGTTGGTTGCAGGTTTGTTGGTTACAGGATTTATTATAAGTGCAAGTGGCGTCAAAAAATAACTAACGATGTTAAAATAATTGTTTTTAATACTATCATCTTAATCAGCGTCCATTACACTACAAACACCCAACACTACTTCGAAAGCATTCTGCTTTCTTAAATGTGTGCGTAAAAGAGGAATGCCTTCCGTGTCTATTTACAAAGGTTTACCGTCCAACTCAAATTAAACAGTCGGCTTTCATTATATCCATCTTGCAAGTTGCCTTACTTTCTGTGGGAACAAATGCTATAATATAAATACAGTATCTTTGTGTGATGAGGGTTCCGTAATAAATTCATAGTACAGGTATATATATCATCAGCCTTTAACAGTCCACTGCTGGACTAGGCCTCTCCTTTGAAAGGAGGAATTGGCCTACAATAACACGCTGGCCAAACGGGTTGGTATAGGGTTTGTATCAAGGTTTCCTTCTCTTACAGTGCTGTTCTCTGCATAATATTATGCTCCCTCTGTCGGCTCTTATGACACCCATGGGATGATATGGGGTGGTGACATTCCGTATTCTTAATCCATCAGCACTCAGAATGGGACACTTATACATCACTTTAATAGTATCTAGAGATTCCGCTTAAAGTAATCTATTCTGAATATTTAAAGGGATTTGAACGTGTTTCAAATAATATTTGCGTGGTTTTGGACAGTGAGTGTGCACTTTTTTTGAGTTCTACTTGAAGTTATATAAATCCTGTTTTGTATGAGGTTTCTTGTGTTCCATAATACTATTGATAGGCTATAGCTATTTCTTGGAATTACAAAAGAATCATCATGATAAATCTTACAAACTTCTACTGGAAAAATTAAGAAGGAAGAGAGAAGATTCTCTCCAGTGCAAGTCCATATCAGATATAATACATTTAAAAATACTTGTAAGTAATAATAGTATTTTCTAGGGGAGGGGTGATACGATGCCATCAACTTTCTTTTGAAAGTGGTTGGCAAAATTATGATTCATTCTAGAGTGCTTATAGCGCATTGGATTTTCTTCTTAAAGAAATATAAACAATGGTTATTTATTAAAAGAAAAAGCGTATTATGAAATATGACATTCTTAGCGTCGCAATAAATGAGAATAAAATAATATTTTTTTATTACATTTTATAGGTACACTTATTGTTTTACAATATTGAGAATAACCTTATAATCAAATATTTGTATGTGAGTGTCAGGATATTATTACAATTAATTTCTATGTAATCAATCAACTCAAAATTATAGTGCCCTAGTTTGGGTGCTTGTTTATTTTATTGCCTTTATTTGATATTCATGCCATTAAATAGAGTGTAAGTGCAAAAGTAAACTTTCCTATAACAATTTTATGAGCTGAATAAAAACCGTTATCGAATCTACAGTATTAACATAAATATCTCGATCCCAGTGGTAATATAATCCAAACACAATTGTTCTTTTTATATAACGATTTGACCGCATAACAACGGTACCCAAAACGAAGAAAATTTCTTTACAAACTTGTTATAACATGGAATCCAATAAAACACTGGAGGAAATTCGATGTTTTCGAGTAAAACAAGCTATTTACTGTATACAATTCAACTCGGCAATCGACAATAGTTGGTTCGCCCAATAGATATGTGAAACAGAAAACTTCGATACTTGGAATAAAACCAATAAAAGTTGGCTTTGAACCGCGGTCGACATTTTCGCCCAATTTTTTTTATTTCATTTATATTTTTTTCGTACACAATAGTATGTATCCCTTTTATGGCGGGCTTACGTCTTTGGAAACTTGTTGTTGATGAAACGCCTTTTTCTTTTTAAATGACCTGTGAAGTTGTTCTTTTCAATAAATGCTCATTTCTCGTGTATTTCATTGAAGGATTTGGTGATATATTGTGGCGTTTGAACCTTGTTCTTTATATGCTTCACTTGCGTCGTTCTTATTTCTTACTACTTTTATAATATTTAGAAGTGTATAGTTTATTTGGTAGATATGACAAACTGACTAAGGTGATAAGATTATATAAGACTAGCTGTTTACCGAGGCTTCGCCTTCGGATAATTAATTATATCTTTACTTTCGTCCCAATTTGCGAGAGCCCTAAGACCCCCTTAATCCAACCTCTTCGAAAAATCCGTTCTAAGCGAACGCCTAGTATGTATGAACTACTTCCCTGCCAAATTTCATATTTATACGTTTAGCAGTTTTCGAGATTTCGAATTGAATGTCCCTTGGATTTTATAAATATAGATCACTAGTCTAAATTATTTTTGAATAGATTAAGGCTCGATGTTCACGTACCACAACCTTATAACACTATCGCGATAAAATATGGTCAAGCTGTAGTTATGAGTTTGTAGTGACGCTGCGGTTTCCTACAGTGCGTTGTAGTACTCACAAAATTTGAATATAGTTGTGGTGTCGCTAGTCATTTTGATGTGGTTGCTCCGCGTACAGATGACACGAAAAAGGGCACTGGTGAATTGTAGGAGAAAGAGCCAAATTTGTCATGTTTCTCCTACACGTTGTATTTACGTAATCAATATAATAATCTATCATCATAGCTTGACATTTCAAGGAATTTCTTAAGGAAATAGAAAAAAATTCAAAGGAAGAATTAATGTTAAAGAAGGATTTCTTCTTGGAATTCATCTCAAATATCAACCTATCAGAAAATTCAAATAATACTTCCGTATCTTGGAATTGAGGTTGGTTTTCTTTTGAGAGATTAGTCTTTAAAAATAAAATCTGTATATGTATATAAAATTCTTGCGTTACGGAGTGACTGCCAAATAAAGCGCTCTCTAAATATGAATGCTTAATAAGTTGTTAATTATCATTCGCCTCGTTATTGGTATAGTGCACATACCTCTCATTAACATGTAAGCGAGAACCATTGACCTGCAAAGTAGAAGACTCTTCCCGTAGCTCACAGAGTTGGCAAAGCTGTAATCCCGTCACTGGTCTAGATCATATAATTTTACACGTTTCATTTGGGTTACGAAAGCCTGATAGTAGACGACTACTATCAGGCTTTCGTAACAAAGAACGATCTTTGTAATATGGTTAGACTAGAAAAGACCGTGCTCCAAGACCAACGCCCTAAAGTAACTAAAATAACGCTAAGGTGTCGATGAACTACCCAAATAACACCGTTACGAATAACTATTTTATCTTTCAGCCATTACTATTATTAACATGAATTTTGTATACGTCTTTAAACATATCAACTAAAAAAATATTTCAAGCAGAGGTCAAAGACTTCAATGTCATGTTGACAAAGAAATCTGTTACAGAAAAGAATCTATATAGGTAAGTCTGCCGAAATCAATCATATCAATAACCTTTTATTATAGACACCCCGTGGTTGTCTGCGGGGTTAATAATCTTGTATTATCGAAACGGTAATTCGTTATTGCTCAATATACCAGGTCACTCAGAAAGTATTGCGGGAAAAAGTTTTTATGTATGTGAGACTGGCCAGTTATAACTTATTTAAAAATATGATTACTTAGAAGTAATAATATGCAGAACAGAACGACTCACAGTCGGGGTCCCTGGGGAAGATTTGATTGGTAAAATTTGAATGGGCCCTGACTGTGAGTCGTTCTGTTCTGCATATTACTTAACAGAATTCTTAACTACTGGGCTTGTTTCTTTCTTTTTAGTTTTTATTTAAGTAAATATTTTCACGTATTTTTTAAAATTAGTTTTTAGGCAGTCGGGTTTTTTGTTTTTCTTTAAATATTTATTTTATTGTATACTTTTTAGTTACGATTCATTGACTTCATAATAAGATGGTAAATTTCGCAATCTAGAGTTTGTATATCGTTTATCCTTGAAATAAAAACTTTAATCAATAAGTAAGAAAATTTGCGAGTATTAATGTTTTGTTAAACAACTTTAAATCGTTATAAATCCTAAACTATTATTTAAAATGAAAAATGATAAAAGGAACCTAAAGATGATTTTAAAATACCTTTTCAACGACACCCCACTTGACATAGTTCATAGACTTTTTTTTTTCATTTTGACAATATGGCGTCTGGTTTTTGCTGCTGTGGTGAATTTTGATTACTGTCATGTCTTTAGTGACACTCGCAAGGTTAAGACGAATCGATTGACGTAAAAATCATCAAAATCGGCCTACGCATTTGGTCTCTAGAACGCCACATAGAAACAAACATACATACATACATAGACTGATAAACACATTACCCTCCTTTGCGTCGCGCAGTCTGGTAAAAATAGGTACGTTTCAATTCAAAACTTCCTCCCACATTTTTTGCGAGCTTATTAAAATTCCCTTTTCCTCCTGCCTCATTCCACTCCTCATCCTATCCCTTTTCCCAACCCAAAGGGGCGGCAACGCACTTGTGACTCCTGTGGTGTTGCTTGTGTCCATGGGCGGCGGTAATTGCTTACCATCAGGCAATCCGTCTACTCGTTTGCCGCCTATTGCCATAAAAAAAAATTACCGTGTCTCATTGAAAAATGGATTTGCGTCGAGAACATTTTCGCGCTATGATTTTTTACGATTTTAAGTGTCGCCTGAAACCGGACGAATCGTACGACAGACTTCAAATGGCATTTATGGATGAAAGCCCTTCTGAGGCAACCGTGTATCGTTGGTATAACGAATTTAAGCGCGGTCGGCTAACTTTGGGGGAAGAAGAAAGAAGTGGTCGCCCTTTGACGGCTGCTACGGAAGAAAACGTGCTAGCAGTGAAAAAATTGATCCAAGACAATAGACGAGTTACATACATACATACATAGACTCACGCCTGTTTCCCCGAAGGGGTAGGCAGAGGCATATTAAACGCCCACTTTTCGCCAGTGTTTTGATCCCACGTAATATAGGTGGCGACGGCGAGCCTATTGCCGCTTATCGGGATATTTTGTTTGCCAGAGCCTCGTCCGTTAATCGGCAGGTGCACCACTTGCAGGTGAGGTTGGCTTGGGACCCTGAGTTCTTGGTGGGAACTCTATGCACCGACGAGTTACATATTAAGAGATTCAGCATATACTGCAGATAAGGTCAGGAAACCTTCACAAGATTCTACACGTGCATCTATGGGTGCGGAGGATAGTTTCACGCTGGGTGTCGCACAGCCTCACCGATGTTTAGAAGCAGGCAAGGGTGGAATGATACCATGATATGATAGTCAAATTTGAAGCAGGCTCGCCTCGACGTGTTTACGACATCGTCACAGGTGATGAATCCTGGATTTATCAAAACAATCCAAAAACAAAGCGCCAGTCGACGGTTTGGGTGTTTCAAAACGAATCAACGCGTACCAAAGTAAAGCGACCTGAAGCGGGAGGAACATTTTGATCGCGAGCATTTTCAATTTGACTGGCTACTTGGTGTCAAATCCTTTACGAAAACAAAGAAGCATTAACGCCGTAAATGGTATACTACCAAATGCTTGGCAGAAGTTTTCTCTGTTTTGAGCAACAAGCGACCAAACACAGGGCTCCGCGGGCTACTGCTCCACCACGAAAATGCGCCCGCCCACACCGCAATCAAAACGAGGGACTTCCTAGACAGCACACCGGTCAAACTCCTTTTTTTTTTTTGCGGGGGGAAATCCTCATGGACTACCTCCGCCTGGGGAAAGGCGGAGGGGCGTGCCGGACTCTTACCGGCTAAAACCACCCCGGTGTCTCCTCGCACGTGCGTACGGGGCCGCGGGAATCCAAATTCTTCCGCAGCCCCACACTAGTGCTGGCCGGTCTTTCCGGGCCTCGTCTCCTGCACGGGGTAGTGAGGTGCTGAACTACCCCGTGCATCGCCTCAGAGGCGCGCGCCGACAACCGCGCGTGCCTGCGCCTCGGGTCCATCGAATAGGGGGCGAAGACTTCCCCAAGTCCCTCGCCCCTGGACCCATTCATGGGGGCCGGAAAAGGGCGTTGTCCGCCCTTCTCCTGCGCCCGGTGCGCCTTCTGCGGCCGGGGAAGGGAGTCGAGATCTCCCTCTCCCTTTTCGCAGTTTCCTTCTGCGACATCACGCTTTCGCAGAAGGAAACCACCGCGTCCCACGACTCTGCGCTACCGACCATCCTCCGCACTACAGCCGGCAGCGACAGATCGCCTCCTATTTTATTTGTGAGGACACGGCGCTGCTCCTCCCAAGCTACACATTCGGCGAGCGTGTGTTGCGCCGTGTCCTCCCCGCAATGGACGCAGTGGTGGCACCGAGCGTCTGGCTCCCTGTCTATGCGGCACAGGTACTTGCCGAAGCAGCCGTGCCCCGAAAGCACCTGCGTCACCCTAAACGACAGGGAGCCATGCCTTCTCCCGAGCCAGTCATCGAGTACTGGCCGGATCGCCTCGACGGTGGCGAGGCCGGCGGTAGGGCGCAGAAGCCTTTGCCGCCATTCTGCCACCAAGACCTGACGGAGCTCCTCTCGGCGCAGCGCGATCTGCCGCTGCACCAGCCTCGAGCCCCGTGTCTGCTCTTCCTCGCGCCATCGATATAATGACGCGAGTACTTTCGCCTCTAGGTCCCAGGGCGGGGATCCGGCCAGGATGCAAGCCACCTCGTAGGAAATCGTGCGATACCCGCGGACGACTTCGACGGCCATCGCCCTCTGCGGTTTGCGCAGTATGGCGAGAGTGCTGGCCGTCATGTCCATCGCCCACACAGGGGCCCCATACAGAGCCATGGACCGCACGATTCCCACGTACAACCGCCTACAGGCAGCGCTCGGGCCCCCCAAGTTGGGAAGCAACGTTGAAAGCGCGCCTGCTGCGCCCATGAGCTTGGGCGCCAGCCGCCGGAAGTGGGGCCCGAATTCCCATCGGCTGTCGAGCACCAATCCCAGATACTTCATGGTGGACTCGACAGCTATCCGGGCTCCGCTGACCACGATGTGTGATCCCGGCGCCGGTGCCCGTCGGGGGCCATGAAACACTATGGCCTCCGACTTATTTAGGGCCACCTCTAGGCCAAGGCGCCGGATGCGGTTCATCACCTGTGACACCGCAGCCGTGGTTATCAACGTCGCTTCCCTGTGCGAGCTCCCCCGGGCAGTTACGAGCGCGTCGTCCGCATAACATGTCAAGTCGGCGCCCGGCGGGAGTTCGCCTCTCAGCACCCAGTCGTAGCCGATGTTCCACAGGAGCGGTCCCAAGACCGATCCCTGCGGAACACCGCACGACATGAGGTGCCGACCAGCACCGTCACGTCCCCGATAGGTGACGCATCTACCCTCTAGGTAAGCCCCTACTGTACGGCCAAGGTAGGGAGGCACGCGGTGGTATTTCAGAGCCTCCCGAATACAACTCCAGGGTAGGGTGTTGAATGCGTTGGAGATGTCTAAAGACACCGCCAGCACCACCCCACCCTGGGACACTGTCTCCTCCACCAAGTCCCTCACGCGCATGATGGCGTCTATGGTGGAGCGCCCCCGACGAAAACCAAATTGGTTATCGTCCAGGTTCGGTCCCTCCCTGCACAAGTGGCTGACGAGGCGATCTGCGATAATACGCTCAAAAAGTTTGCCCGCCTCGTCGAGCAGCACTATGGGCCGAACCGGTCAAACTCCTGGGGCAACCTCCAAACAGCCGTGACCTAGCACCGTGTGACTTCTTCTTAAAAAATAAAAAATCAGCTCAAAGGGATACAATTTTTGTCGTCGGATGATGCGCTCTCAGCGTTCGAGCAGGCTGTCAACGAGGTGTCTGCGGCGGACTGGAAAAAGTGTTTCGAAAACCGGTTAAGACGCATGAAACTTAGTATAGAGGCTGGTGGAGAGTACTTTGTAAAGATGTAATAAAAATATATTTACTTATAGAACATTAGACTGCCTCGTTGGTCTCGCGGCATAAATGTGCGCGTGAGATTGCGAGGTCTTGGGTTCGATTCCCTGGTCGGGCAAAATATTATTGGGTTTTTCCGTTAGGAAATTCTCAGTAGCAGCTCGGAGTCTGGTAATGTGCCCGGTACGGCAATAGGCTCGCCCCCTATTACGTGGGACCTAAGAAATCATTGCGAAATGTGGGTGTAATATTAAACCTCTGCTTAGCCCTTCGGGGACACAGGCGTCTATAAAAAAGTAAAAAAAACAATAGAATATTTTTTTTAGTGTCGCAATACTTTCTGAGTGTCCCACGTACGTAATAAATAATTATGTATAACGTCAATGTCTTTAGGTTGCGGAGGTCAGTAGCTCTGTGAGAAAACAAAAAAGGTAGCTTTTCCATGGTGCGACTGACCATCACCTAAATCTACTTAGGCTGGTAGCGAGCCTAGGGCTATAAGGAGAAGTCTTGGATCATCCAATAAAACGTTTAGCTTTTGCCATAGAGCGACTGATATTTGGTTAAATCGGCTTAGGCTAGAAAACGAGCTCTGAGCTACGAAGCGAAAGTTTTGGGTACAAACGGGATAATGCTAGAACCAAGATGATGTATACTGTTGATCACATAGTATAAAATATTATATGATTAGTTGTTTAATCTTAGACTGCACTTTTTAGATTATGTATAATGTAGATCACATAGTATACAATATTATATAATTAGTTGTATAATCTTAGACTGCACTTTTTATTCGTTCTGATTTCGATTTGGCCAATTTTCATGTAAATAGGTTCTATTAATAGTTTGCTTTTGGATGTATAATAGTATGTTGCATTTTCATCAGAGCGCTATCGTGCTTCGAAATTTTTTAATCCATCGGTTTCGTTTCCGACACACAATAATCTTAAGGCCTTGTCGGAGGCCCTCGATCAGTTTTAAAAGTTTGACCAGAATATGCTATACACTCATACAATAAGAAAGAATTACTTTCGTATATTTTAGTTTATCTGCTAGTTATTTTTCGAATGATTTTGACGAAAAACAGATAAAATTACGTTGAATTATTCTGTAAAATTATATTAGGTACCTGTTTTGAAGAAATCGCTATCAAATTAATTCAAATTCACCCCGCATGCAAAAAATAAACTATACAGTGCAAGTACTTATGTAATCCTAATTGCTAAGCCATATCAGAAAACCAATAATAATATAATGTGGGTGCGGTCACCATGGTCACAGTTTACCGCATTTAGTGTATAAACTAATAGCTGTTAATAACAGAAACTCAATTATAATTATCCATAATTGATTATAATTATATAATTGATTATATATAAATATATAATTGATTATAATTATCCATTAGTTTGATATTGTCAAACATCGCACTAGTTAATTTAACGAGTCTTAATAGCGTAATTTAACTAATTCATGGTATATATCAATTTTAAATAAACGACCACGGCCGTCGTAAGTAGGTCGCAACGTCAGAGAAAAACTAAAGGTGATGTATGAACAGTGTGATTGGTTTTTTAAATTAGCTAACTTACGCGACAACGTCACGTTTAAATAAACTTGTATTATGTGCAAAGACATATTTATTTCAGCTTTTGATTTGTTTACAATACTTATGAAAGTTAAATTACTATTTTAGATTATGCCGGCGGTGGTTGACAATGTAACGGTATGATGAATATTAGCTGGCTATTTCATGAAGTGCTTGATCATTGCCTGAAACGGCCAATTTTACAATTTGACCCCGACATAATTATACAAATCACGGCTTTCGACGAACGAAGTACTTTGATTTGATTTGATTGATTTTGATTAGAGGATAAATGTAAAAATATAAAAAGATTTGTATTGAATATTTGATTTGTAACATTTACTCAATAAGAACCTAACGATCACCATTCGTTGTTGCTAGGGACGGTACTCATATATAATGTCATTAATTACTACGGAATATCCAGATTTAATTAATATCCTGTCGAACACTGACAATGGCTCCTGTCTTATAAATCTACAAAGTCTATCTTAATAAACAATCTTCTGAAATGATTAAGGTAAATGGAGAATTTATGAGCCTGAGCCTTTTTATACGCCATTTTGACAAAATTTCTTCTAACATTCAAAAACGTCAACAAGCTTTATGTAATACTAGCTGAACGCGGTTACCCCCGTGTTATTGGGCTATTGCTCCGCACCCGTAGCTCATAGCGTGATGTTATCTAGCCTTCCTTGATAAATGGGCTATGAAACACAAAAACAATTTAATATCTTCTTGGGTTTACACAAATGTGACATTGAAATCAAAAAATAACTACTCAAGTCGAGCCAAAAGTTCCTCAGATTATCGCGTTCAACTGAACACACAAACAAACTCTTTAGCTTTTAAATATTTGTGTAGATCATCATCATCAGCCTTTAACAGTCTACTGCTGGACTAGGCCTCTCCTTTGAAAGAAGGAATTGGCCTACTATACCACGCTGGCTAAACGGGTTGATATAGGGTTTGTATCAAGTTTTCCTTCCTTACAGTGCTGTTTTCTGCATAATATGCTCCCTCTGTCGGCTCTTACGACGCCCATGGGATGATATGGGGTGGTGACATTCCGTATTCTTAATCCGTCACCACACGGACATTACTGTAGATGCGATCCCTATAATCCAGTTCTTGAAAGGACCAAAATAAACAACCGCTGAGTTAGTAGATCTTACATGAAGGTCTACAGATTACCCTCAGAAACATCGGATTCGGTGTTTTGACGGACTTTCGTATGGATTGCATTTTCACGGATCCGTCAAAATCCTGGTTTCAGCATACTAGGAACCGGATCGAAATCTTACGATTTGATGAATATAATAAGGGAGCAGTTCATTTTCTTCTTGTAACGTGTCAAGCGACCAAATTAAGGTGCAAAGCTATGCGGCATTTTAAAACATACTGTAAATTAATATCACAAATCCAATCTTTGTAAATTAATATCGAGAATCCATTGCTAATAATTTAACGATGCCTAGAAATAACACCATGAGCCATTAAATTTATATTTCCCGTCATATTCTGATTAAAACGAAAGCAATTAGAAGCCTCAATCCGATCAACTAGTCTGAGCTTAGATTATCGACGGCAAAAGGTCAAACTTCGTCCAAATATATTCTAAACCAACATTTCCCAAACTATAGGTCACGACCCACTGGTCGTGACCTATAGTTTGGGAAAGAGTTGAGTGGTTCTAACTTTACCAGCTAAATGACTATTTACACATAAAATAAAACAATAATTTCTATACTAAAATAACTTAAAATACATTAAAAGAAAATAAAAAAAGAAAGGAAAATTAAATTTAGAGGGCGTCATGGAAATCCTCCACATCGCCGTCAATTGGGAGCGTGCCCAGAATGCTGGCAGCATTGCCACGTTGTATGGCAATGCTGATCTTTTGCGCCAAATACAGGCCAGCCTTCTGGTCACGCGAGGCGTCGACCAGTCTCTTTGAGAGATCTCTAAAAAGAGATCGCGCACTTGGACCCCATGGTCCCAATATTTCGACTCCAAACGGCTCAAATACATAATCTCCTATTAGATTTATGTATTTGCGCCGTTTGAGAGTCTCCGCTGTAGCTGCAGCAGCGCCCGCACAACCCGCTGTGCTAGGAAGATGAGATGGCGCAAGGGTGTCGACACAAGTTGCGTCCCACACCAAAGGCCTACCCAGCTTCCACGGCAGTAAAGACATACCGTCTGGTCTTTTGCCATCGTCGCGTGCCAAGCCCTGAGGTTCAAGTTGGGCTGGAACGCCAGCGGTGACAAGAGCCCGGCGAAGTATGTCATTGAGGTTGGCGTGTCGTGAAATACGACCTGCGCTCCTGCAGCATGACAGACCATGGTGACCAAGGCTGTCGACGGCCTCTCCACAGTGACAGCGATGCGGAGAGACACATTGCGCACCTAAACGAAGGCAAGAAGCAATACGAAAAGTCGTATCGTCCAACATATTTCTTCAAATGTAAGACGATACTGACTGACCGAAGTTCTCTTCCCATTTACGCTTTTATCCTCCCATTTATGTCGCATTTTTTTTATATTTTTATATACTCACGCCTGTATCCCCGAAGGGGTAGGCAGAGGTGTAACAGTAGTAACATTACACCCATATTTTGGCATGAATATTTAGGTCCCACGTAAGAGGGGGCGAGCCTATTGACGTTACCGTGCACATCACTAGACTCCGTGCTGCTACTGAGAATTCGGAAAAACCCAGTTACACTTTTGCCCGGCCCAGGAATCGAACCCGGGACCTCCGATCAACAGTCACATATGCTATCCACTGGACAACGGAGGCAGTCTTCGTAAATACAGCTAAAACGTGGGTCTCAAGATTAGAATTCTGTTTGATGGGTCGCAGCTCAGACATCCTTGGGAACCACTGTTCTAAATTGATAGAGATACTACAATGATAGACCGATACGAAGTATATTAATCTACCACACTTCGTTTTAATGTCAATCACGTTTATATAATATGTATATATATAGGCAGCGATAGCCGAGTGGATATACCAACAGACTGCCATGAAGAGGGTATCGGGTTCGAATCCACGGCGCGCACCAATGACTTTTTGGAGTTATGTGCGCATTAAATTGTTAATTATCGCTTGTCCCGTGCCTCGGAGAGCACGTTAAGCCGTCGGTCCCGGTTGTCATGAAGATCTTTGACAGTCGTTACAGGGCGTCAGTAAGTTCTAAATAAACTGACACTAGTCTAAACCATGGAATATCGCTATCCCTTCGGGTTGCGAAGGTCAGACAGGCAGTCGCTCTGTGGAAAAGCTAATATTCAACCAAATCCGGTTAGACTAGTAAGCGGACCCCAGATTGAAACTGGGATAACGCTAAGAGAAAGAAGACGTTTATACAATATGTGGAAGCTTATTTTGTAACGTGAGGTTTAATTAATGGCTTTTAGATCAAATAACCGGTGACAAAGCAACTTCGTCGCTGTCTTGTTCATGGATGGGTAGGCAGGCACAAATAGTTTCAGCACAATTTTCATTAACATTCAGTTTTACCACTCCGTGCCTCAGATTGCATTTTATAAAACCTTTGACGTAGGTCATTATGCAGTCTGTCTACCTGTGTGAACGCAATCAGCTCTAGAACTACTGAACGGATTTCTGTATGCTTTCTTTATCCGACGTTCAAATCCGCATCATACGTAGCTGAGACGTAGCGAGATACGCAATAAGGCCACAATCTGCGTTGTCTGTTATTATAACCTCTACTTCTCTTAATTACAATGTGACAGTAATAGGTCCACGGACCCATAACACATGGCAACAAATCTGTGCGCTCTTTACTAATCTAGTTGTTATACAGATCAATGCTGAAATCATAACTTCAACTAACTCATTTAAAGAGAGACAATATCACAAAACTAATTAACCATATATCCCAATCTCTTTAATTTTTGCTACACCTGTGTGTGAAACCTGATACATAATCTCTACACAATACATAACCGAAGGGTAATCTCGAAACTACGAGATAAAATAACGTTAACTTATACATATGAACTAAGTTATGTTATGATGTGATAGTAAATGCTTTACTTTTACTTACTTTTACGTTCGCCATTATATCACAGTATGGACCCTCATAAAAAATTATATGTTAATACCTTCATAATTGAAGTATAAAATCGGGATTAAAAAATTGATGCTCATTTTGTAACGAAAAATTACAGTTTACGTTCAACGCTTACAGTGAGCCGATTTGTGATTAAAATTTCGCAAAATGTAATATCCGTTTAACCTACTTAGCGAACCTTTCGGTCAACTGGCATACACATTTTAAAATTTCAACAACAAAGGATCGTAATTAAATAAAAACGTAAAATGCGTATTTGAAATTCCGGTACGCACCGCTTCAGGTATTATATCAAAAGGTTAGCGACGGTAATTAGGTCAACATTTAAAATACGTAATCTGTGTATATAAAATCCTTGCGTTACTGACTGACTCGCATAGGTCGGCGTAGGAAGGTGAAATTTTGGCATGTATGTTCCCAAGGGCACCGTAGTGGTGCACGAAGAAGGGATTTCCCCAAATACCCACGGGAACGGCCAGAAATAGTTGAATTTATAAAAATGTGCGGGTGTAGCGGCGGGCATCCACTAGTTAAATAATAAACACGTAGGTAGTTTAAAAAGAAATTCGTCTTCAAAGTAAAATTGTAAATCGTTTTTTCCAGCCTATACTTGATGTGTTTGAGATTATTAAGAAAGCAAAATTGATTTCCTTTTTAACCGACTTCAAAAAAAGGAGGAGATTCTCAATTCGGCGAAATCTTTTTTTTATGTATGTTCCCCGATTTCTCTAAGACACCTGGACCGATTTTGAAAATTCTTGTTTTGATGGAAAGAGTATATCTTCTAGTTGGTCCCATGATCATTAGGTCAGGATCTGATCATGGAATCCTGAAAAAATCGGAGGAACTCTTTCAATTTTATAAGCACGTTTGAAGCGATTTGACGATAACAACCCAATGACGTCGAGTTTGGGCTCTTTTAAGTCGTCTTTACATAGACTTTGATGCTGGATGATGTCTATGGTCTGATGACAGCGCTGGAAGGTAACCATGAGATCTTTGTGATACAACCCAATCTCATTAAGTTTAGGGTCGTTTGATTCGTCTTTATGTGGACTTTGGTACTGGATGTTTTCCAGGATCTGATGATGGAGCAGGAAGGTGGCCATGGGATCTCTGTAATACAAAGACGCAATCCCATTGAGATTGGGCTCGTTTGATTCGTCTTTACATGGACATTAATGCTGAATGTTTACCAAACTCTGATGATGGAGCAGGAAGGTGGCCATGGGATCTTTGTAATACAAAGATGCAAACCCGTTGAGTTTGGGCTCGTTTGATTCGTCTTTACGTAGACTTTAGTGCTGAATGTTTTCCAAAGTCTGATGATAGAGCAGGAAGGTGGCCATGGGATCTTTGTAATACAATAACGCAATCTCATCGAGTTTAGGCTCGTTTGTTTCGTCTTGGCAAACACTCTGGTACTGGATGATTGCCCGGATCTGATGATGGAACTAAAACGAACGTGTTTAGGCTAGTAAGTTCAAAATAAAAAAATAATACTTGAAATTGCCAGAAAGGTACAGGTCTACATTTCAGAATTGAGGCACATAAGGAAGGCCTCCACATCATGTACCACCTACACTATCTTTTGTAGCTACTTACCACCTTTTACTATTTTTTTATTAGTATATACCACTAAAAAGCAAAAAATAAAAATTATTTTTAAATAAAAAAGAAAACCGACTTCAAAAATCACTAAGGAACTAAAAAGCAAAAAATAATTGGTTTTAGAGCAAAACTTTTTGGAGTCGGTGCCAAGCCCTTACGCAAAAAGTAACTAAACTACAAACTACCTATTCAATCAACAACGAAAGTAATATAAAAAAGGGTAGAGGTTTTATAGTCAGATCAGAAATACTTGGCTTGGCACCGACTCCAAAAAGTTTTGCTCCAAAACCAATAATTTTTTCTTTTAAGTTCCTTAGTGATTTTTGAAGTCGGTTTTCTTTTTTATTTAAAAATAACTTTTTAGTTTTAATTTATCATGATCCCAAAAGTCGTTTATTATTAATTTGTATTACAATCAGGGTAACTGAAATCATTCAGTTATACTTCATTAAGCTCATTTACCAATTCACGATGAAGTAAACACAGTAATCTAAAATGAAAAGGATTAAAAAAGTTAGAACTTTTGTGTTTATTGTAGCGCGTGACTCGTCGTTCGTTATAGTTTGGCAATGGAAAGCAACTTTAAAAGGGACAACACTTGGATGGGTGATCGGTTTTGTGCCATTCAAAGTGCTTAAGTGGTATAGTAGGCCAATTACTCCTTTCAAAGGAGAGGCCTAGTCCAGCAGTGGACTGTTAAAGGCTGATGATGATGATGATGATATTATTTATGTCCATCTTTTTTTGATTTTATCAATAGATAAATTATTGTGCAGAACAGACTCACAAGCATTTGTTGTTTTAAGTGATTTTCCACGACACAACGCAACAAAGTTTGTAATATTATAGTTAAATACATCAGTCTAGACATTGGGTCACAATAATAATATTTTCTTCACATTATCATCAAACTAGACGATGAGTTAGAATAGAATTAACGAAAAAAGAAAAACTAAAAAAAAATATAAATAATGATGAAATGTAAATATATATATAATGTCATGATTGTGAAGAATTTTATTTTAGTTTTGCTCAGTAAGTCAACACAAAATAAAATATAATACAAGAAGATTACGGCGTTTGCTACCGAAACATCGATTCGTATTAGTTTTCGCTCCGAGAAATCCTTGAGGAAGGATATAGAGGCTTGTAATTACGTTTCTACTTATTATGAGGAAATGGATAAAAATATCATGATATATATGACATATTATTTCAAATGATTAGTTGCATAATGGTCTGTTACTGAGAGGCAGATAATGAAATTAGAAAAAAAGGCATAAACACATTGTTATTAATTCAATGTTGTTTCCTCCATTAGGATATTATTGTTCAATGCTGATACAAGGAATCCACATATTCTATTAGGTAATTTTTGGGGCTAGTATAGACTAGTAGAGGTAGTCTCTGTGTTTAAATGTGTTGCGTCTCTATTAAAGAAAATATAATTCAGTTCATAACTTCGGAGAGATGGGCCTTGTTACCCTTGGTTGGCAACCTGTCTAGGAGAAGGAAAACTACGAAATTAAACCAACTTTCAGGGAGCATACCTGACACAAAACCCCGATCTAAGGTGTCAACCGACCCGTGCCGGGAGATTCGTGGCCAGAGGGCAAGCTGGTCTCAAACGGAGGGTGCCTATGTTGGTGGTCACAAGGCACAGCTAGGACCCCGTACAGGGCTCTGCGGGGATAGACATTTCAAATCCCTATTACTCGTGGGAACGCTATGAGGACAGATATTAATAATTCTTTAAATGGCGGCGACGCGGTTCGCAACCCGTCACGTCTCGTTGCCCGCGAGGGCGAAAAGCGACCTGCGGAAAGCCGATTTGCAACATTGAATGTTGGCGGTGGAATGGACGGAAAATTGAATGAAGTATGCCAGATGATGGATGATAGAAAGATTGATGTTCTGTGTGTGAATGAAACGAAAAAGAAAGGATGTGACACTACCAAGCATGGCAGCTACACGGCGTATTGGTCCGGAGTAGATAGTACCACCAGAGCCTGCAAGGGAGTTGGTTTAGTACTATCTGCGCGAATGAATGAGTGCGTAAAAGAGTTTGAATGTGTAAATGCAAGGCTACTATGGATGAGAATGAAAGTAGGACTTACTCGTCTTCTTATTGTAGGGGTTTACGCCCCGGTCAATATAGTAACGGGTATGTCACAACAAGAAAAAGACGAAAGGCAGGAGTTTTGGAAGAGTATAAGAGAGATTCTGAGGATCTGTAAGGATAATGAAATATTGATTTTGTTAGGTGATTTCAATGGATGGGTGGGAGTAAAGCGAGATGGATTTGAAAGGGTTTTAGGTGGATTAGGTAATAAGAGTGTGAACGAAAATGGAAAAGAACTGCTTGAGGTTTGTTTGGAGTAGAGCCTTTGTGTGACAAACACCATGTTTGATCACAAAAGGATACATTTGTATACACGTGAGGCGAAAAATGTTAGGACAAGTATAATTGATTTTGTAATAGTAGATGAATGACTGAGAAAGAATGTGTTGGATACGAGAGTGTTTCGAGGGATTGGCATCCATACAGATCACTTTTTGGTGTTAAGCCAGATAAGTGGGCTCTTTAGAAGATGGTGATACCGAGAAAATAATCAAGAGAGGGTCTTGGAAAGAATAAAAGTAGAAAATCTGCAAGAGAAAGATGTGAAAGATGAGTATAAACGAAGATTGATAGCAAGATTTGAGAGGTTCGATGGCATAAATGATATGGAAGAATTATGGCATTCCTTTAAAGAAGATGTAGTATGTGTAGCGTCTGAAATATGTGGTGTGATCAAGAGAAGGAAACTACGAAAGGTTAAGAATACATGGTGGGACAAGGATGTACAATCAGCAGTATCAGAGAAGAAGAAAGCGTGGTTAGATTGGTTGGCTGCCAGAGCAAATGAAAGAATGGGAAAGGCAACGAGTGATGACATAGATGAAGCAAGAAAGGAGTTTGTTAGGTGTTAAAGAATAGTGAAAGAAATGGTTAAAAGGAAAAAAGCGGAAAAGAAAGATGAGTTTGATAGTAGATTATCTGACGACTTTCGGAGAAACATTAAGTTTTTCTGGAAATCCGTTCGTGCAGTTCGAAGAAAAACTCAATCCTCAGAATACACAGCAATCAGAGACACGAATGGAAAGATACTGAATGGTGAATCGTGTGTGCTGAAGAGATGGAAAGAGTATTTTGGAGAATGATTTGAAAGAACAACGACAGAGACATCAACAGGTGAAATGAATGGTAATGATAGCAATGATGAAAGCGATATTGGCGTGGATGAGATTTTGAAGGCACTGGCCAGTATGAAATTAGGTAAGGCTGCAGGGTATGATAGGATTACAGTCGAAATGCTGAAGGCTGGGCAGGGCATCATAGTTAGTCAGCTGCAGCGTTTATTTAACTTGTGCTGGAGCATCGGCCGAGTACCTGATGACTGGGCCACAGCAGTAGTTGTGCCTCTTTATAAAGGAAAAGGCTCACATCAAGACTGCAAAAACTATAGAGGCATTAGCCTTCTCAGCATTGTTGGCAAATTGTATGCGAAGGTACTGATTGAAAGAGTTATGAAAGTAACCGACAAGAAAATATGGGATGTACAAGCGGGATTCCAAAAGGGTATGGGGTGTACGGATCAAGTCTTTTCCTTGCGATGCATAGCCGAGAAATTTTTGGCCAAAGGTCAAAAGGTCTACTGCGCATTCGTGGATTTGGAAAAGGCTTATGATAAAGTGGTGAGGAATGAAATGTGGTCGGTACTGTCGATGTATGGGGTGAACAGCAGCCTCATTCGAGCTCTGAAATCCCTTTATGAGGATTCTAGAGCTTGTGTGAGGATAAACGGGGCATACACTGACTGGTTTACCATCAACACAGGTGTTAGACAGGGATGTGTAGCGTCACCGTGGTTGTTCAACCTCTTCATGGACAGTTGTTTGCAAGATTTGAAACATAGTGATTGTGGATTAAGGATGAATGAGTTACTTGTTAAATGCCTCCTTTATGCTGATGACCAGGTTATTTTTGCGTCTTCAGCGGAGGAGTTGCAGGAGATGGTAACAATCATGCATGGTGCGTTAGAGAGGAAAGGAATGAAAGTGAATGTAAGTAAAACGAAAGTTATGGTTTTTGAAAAGGAGGAATGCGTTACGGCTTGTAATGTTATGATCGATGGACAGCGAGTGGAGCAAGTGAATGAGTTTGTATATTTAGGTACGCTGTTTACAAGAGATGGTAAGAATGTAGAAGATATTGAAAGAAGAGTTAATGCAGGTAATAGAGTGAATGGAGCTCTGAAGGCGTTTATGAATAGCCAAAACGTGTCCAAAAAGGCACGTTTGGCTGTGCATAGAGGGGTGCTAGTACCTACTCTTATGTATGGTAGTGATAGTTGGGTATGGCAGAAGAGTCATGAAAGTAGAATAAATGCTGTAGAAATGAGAGCACTGAGAAGTATGTGTGGTGTCTCTCTGACTGACAGAGTAAAGAATTGTGTGATAAGAGAGTGTTGTGGGGTAAAAGAAGATATAGTGACAAGCATCGAGAAAGGTATGCTAAGATGGTTTGGGCACGTGGAGAGGATGGATGACGAAAGACTGACCAAGCAGATATATAAGGCAAGTGTGGAAGGGACAGGACGAAGGGGAAGACCTAGGCGGACGTTTTCTGACCAGATTGGAGACATCCTAAAAACAGGACAGGTGATAAGTACCCTGAACAGAAGAGCATGCATGAGGAATCTGATGGGAGTGAATGAAGCAAGAGAGATATGTCAGGATCGTTGCAAATGGCGTTCTGTAGTCTCTGCCTACCCCTCCGGGAAACAGGCGTGAGTCTATGTATGTATGTATGCATAAGATTGCTTAGGCAAGCTTTAGCAGAGACGGAATCGGATTTAGAAAATATTTGTAGTTGACAATCCAATAATAAGGGGCGTTATAAGCTACAGCCACATTTGTAGACCGATAACCGTTCGAGTATCGTGGAGACCACGCCTTGGCAAACGTAGTGTAGGGCGCCCTCTGGCTAGGTGGAGTGACGATATACGCAAAGTGGCTGGCAGCGGCTGAATACGAAATAACGAAAATCAGGCTCAGTGGCGTGCCATTGCAGAGGCCTATATTCAGCAGTGGATTCTTGGAGCCTGATGATGATGATAAGCTACGTAACATCTCGCTACGATCCTTATGTGGCTAACATTGGACGGCCTAATATATGTCATTACATATATTAGGCCGTCCAGACAAACAAACCCAGCAGCTTAATTATATAGCTCCGATTAAAAATAAAATGAGCTTAAAAGATAGCTACATTAATGAAGTAGATAATAATCGGTAAAGTAACACCACGCTATAAACTTTAGAAGGTAGGTAGAGGTAAATAAAAATATACCACGATTTAATGGACAAAGTTTGGCGAGTAAAACTGCGTTGCAGTTAATAATATAAGAAAATAGACAAGCCATAATTTTATCTAAGAAATATTACGTACCGTAAAATGGGGATACTTTGATTTATTTTAAAATTTAATTGATCATTAGTTTGCCAGTTTATGCTAGAAAAATACAAAATAAATACTGTATTGCCAACTTGGGACCTGCTATCATAATGGGACAATAAAAAAAAATGCGTTTATAGTTTTGGCGTAAAAATTCACTAAGTGTCGATTCAACTTTATACTTGCAATGGGGTTATTTTGATAGGCCACGACTTTATGTCGGAATATCATAGTATCCCTTAACAGGAGTAAAAAGCAAAAACAAAAAGAAATATTGATTACTTAGATTTCAAATTAGAGCAATTTAGAAATCTGTTATCAATGTAACCCCTGTAATCAAAGTCACCCACTTTGATTACAGGGGTTACATTGATAACAGATTTTAAGCAGTTTACTAGGTTGAAAAATAAAACAATCGTTTTAGGATAATCGAATATATGACACAAAAAACAATCAAACTGTAACATCATATACTAAATAAAGGTTTAAAATCTTTAAAAACTTAAAATCTTTAAAAAACTCAAAACTCCTTGGAAAAAAGAAAAACCAAAAATGTTTCATTACTAAATTTTTACTTAGAATAATCAGCCCTTTTTAATTTTAGTTAGAGAAAATTATCAACTTTTCTTATACATTTAGTTACGATATCAGGAACTACACAATCAACAGTCTTGTGGAAGAAATATTGAGAAATATTGATCATTACACAATTATTTTCATCAATGTAATTTGCTTGCTCATAGCTCTTTTAGTATTTCTTCCGTATACTTAGTTCCTATAATTGGGGTACAAGGCGTTTTTTTATAGTTTCTCACCATTTTATCTGTAAAAGTGGGTATCTTTGATAAACTGTACTTATTACATTGAGATTTGTTTAAATTAATCTTAGGGTTACTTTGATTGTATATCAATGTTGCCCCGTACCACCTATCAAAATAAACCCAGGAAATAATACTCATAATAAAACAAAATATGGCCACCATCTACCCAAGGCAATCAATTAATTTTACTCGGAAGATACCATTTCATCATTTGAAATAACTAAAAAATCGACAAAAATAATACCAACTTTTGTAGCATTGAAGTTATCCCACACACTATTTCTTGGGTTTGCATGAACATGAAATAAATATTTTTTTAAACGAGGACTGTTATCAATACCAACGCACACGCATTGAAGAAAAATAACTGAACAGTCAAAGATGCTAACAAAAAAAAATCTAATGCCTGCGTTCCATAGAAAATGATATTTTAATGTAAAAGCATCCATAAAAAGTAATCATCAAAGTTACCCCGCTATTTGAAAGTATCCCCATTTTACGGTAAAGAGTTTTCTTTTCACAGCAAACTCACATGAAGTATTAATAAAGCAGACGGATCCTAATAATTTTACGCTTATGTTAAGCGTATTATCTACGTCTTATCACACCTATGTAATCTTCAGAACATGGACCTTTCTATACTGCTACATAAGTACTATCTGTATTAGTAATATTTTATTACGGCTTTTAAATGTTAATACTTTTGGAAAGGTAGTATATTTTCTACTAATGAATACTTGGTACTAGTATGTGGGTATGAATAATAGGTCTTCGCCGTTTTCTATTTTAAAAGTGTAAATATATTTAGTTCAGTACAATTTTATGGTTTATAGTACTGTGTTAGCACAGTGTTTAGCTGGAAAAAATGTTTGTAATTACGGTCATCTGACAAAATTACAATAAAATATCAAATCCCATTTGGTTTCTTGCCAGTTCTTCTTAGCAGAAGCTATGTGATAATTACTTGAGTAGTTGTACGCAAAATAAGCAGATGTTTCACAAAATAATGTATCGTAAACTAAACCTCGGACAATTTATTTGTTAAAAGAAGTCGAATGTAAACTATATGAGTCTATTGATGATGTTGTAATTTGCGTCAGACACGAGTAGACTTAGAAAAGCTTTAAAGTTCAAAATTCAAAGTCAATGCATCATTGTATAAGATTTTATGCCACTACCCACATCTTCTTCCTTGTTAATCCAATATTATCTGATATCACTATAATCTATTGTCTTGTTTTAAACATTGACACGCCAGTAATTACCATCGTGCCAAATTGCATGATCCCGTGAGCGCATTTGCAAATTAATCTTCTAAATTACATAGTACACTGCGCAAAAAGAGCTATTTTACGGTGCCATCCGCCAATTATATCTGCCAAATAGCGCCAAATTGGCCATTTGGGCGAATAATACCTTCCGTTTCTATAGTTTAATGTGTACTTTTTAGGCACAACATTTTAATAAGAACTCTGGTGATTGCTGGGTGGGGCAAATGACTGTTGAACCTAATTAAGTGATTACTTTTTTATGATGTTGGATAACTAATTGTTGAGTACAAGTCGCGGCAAGCATTTGAAGAGGGATATTTGTTATGTACATATATTTGTAATTGAATTGATCACTGCACACTCCTTAAATTCTCTAAAATCCGAATTTTTTGGCCATTTATTACGAGATAAGTTCTAAATTTCACACCAGCCAAGACCTGGCTGTAAGCAATTTTATACTCTTGTTAAGGTCATATTTCACTCACACATTTGCTTCATCCACTTGTAAACACGGTACCTTTACAAAAAAATTAACTCTGCGCATGCCTAACAACGTGTACCTCCTATTTTATTTAACTAAATTTCAATATATTTTCATTTAATATTTTTTATAGACTCACGCCATTTTCCCCGAAGTAGTAGGCAGAGGTGTAATATAACACCTACATTTCGCCATGCATTTTCAGGTCCCCCGTAAAAGGGGGCGAGCCTATTGCCGTTACCGTGTACATCACCAGACTCCGTGTTGCTACTGAGAATTCGGAAAAACTCAGTAATATTTGCCCAACCCGGAAATCGAACCCGAAACCTCCGATCAGCAGACGCATACGCTAGCCACTCGACCACGGAGGCAATATATATTTCTTCGTTAAGGTTTACGTAAGGTACATAATGTATTTAGTAGACTACGTAGCACGAGGCACGAACAACTTTAATAAAAAATCCCTTCTCAGAACCAGCAGTAATTAGTTTATGAATCCACGTGTTTCGAAACTTTTTCATATATCCATCTTAATAGATATCTATAACTTCAGTTTTGGTTAAATCAAAATGTCAAAAACTATGCAATAATCATTCGAGACTGAAATAAACCACATTTTACCATTTCAAATGAAATGTGAGTTGAGGAGACAACTATTTTAATTTCACGTTAAACCACTCATGTATGAAATGATGGAATTCGAGAGACACTCAAACAGAACTGTGATCAAAGTTCTGACAATATAATGTGACATTAATATGAACTAAATTTTAATGGAATTTTTGATATCTATTTTGTCATTTTGTATGTCACTTAGTTAATATTAGATAAATTTTTTTATGGTAATAGGCGGCAAACGAGCAGACGGATCGCCTGATGGTAAGCAATTACCACCGCCCATGGACACAAGCAACACCACAAGAGTCACAAGTGCGTTGCCGCCCCTTGGGGATGGGAAAAGGGATAGGATGAGGAGTGGGATGAGGGAGAAGGAATAGGGGATAGATACTCCGGTACTCTCACTTACGGAACGAAACGCAACAGTTTAGGTACTGTTACTTTACATCGATTTCCTGTGAGAGGGTAGTACTTCCCTGGTCGAGCTGGCCCATTCAAGCTGAAATCAGCAAGGCTCTACTACCTTGAAATCAGCAAAGCTCTACTACCTTGAAATCAGCAAGGCTCTACTACCTTGAAATCAGCAAGGCTCTACTACGTTGACCTTACCTTGGTATGACTATTTGTATTAAAGAGCCAGTTGTTTCCAACAGTTGATTATTTGTCAAAGGATCAAATAAATATCGTTTCGAAACTCACATACGGTCAACCGACCCCAAACTAAGAAGTGCCAGTAGGTACAATGGTAACTAGGTGACTGATAAATATACATACATACATACATATCGTCACGCCTTTTATCCCCGAAGGAGTAGGCAGAGGTGTATTTCTACACCCACTTTTCGCCAGATATAATTTAGTCCCACGTAATAAGGGGCGAGCCTATTGCCGTACCGGGCACATTTCCAGACTCCGTGCTGCTACTGAGAATTTCGTGACAGAAAAACCCAATAACACCGCCCGACCCAGGAATCGAACCCGGAACCTCCCGATCCCACGCGCACATTTATGCCGCGAGACCAACGAGGCAGTCGTATAGGGTTTGATGTCGAGTTTTCCGTCTCTACGCAAAGATGGTTTTTGCATCGTGTTTTCCCTTAGTCGCCTCTTACGACACCCACGGGAAGATAGGGGGTGGTGACACTTGTATTCTATGCCGTCAACCACACGGCTAACTGATAAATATACAGGATATATGATAAATATACAGGGTGCCAAAAGACCCTTAACGAAAACTGAAATCCCGTGTTGTACCAATTTGGCACCATGTTCTTTAGATGCCCTATGACCCCATGGATAAGTAGGTATTTCGAGCATTGCACGCGCGCGCTTTTAATTGCGGTTTAAAAAATGTGTAAACTTAAAAATAAATTCGTTTCCCAAGTATTATTTTTGGTTAGTATGACTTGGCATGATGTCCACAACGAGTTACTTCAGCTTGATGATGGGTCTTGTGGTCTTGTGTATTATAAAACATAGGGTACCTAATTTAGAATAATATATCTATAAATATTATTATATGGAGTAACCGCCGCTTCCTCTCTTTTCAATATAAGAGCTTTGCTCTAGTCCGTGGAGTTTATGCCATATATTTCTATCTTCGGCCAGTAACTTGACCTTCTAACACGACATGACCTTAGCCTTTTCTTTCATTTGATCCGTGTATGCCTTCTTGGGTCGACCATTTCCTCTCTTTCCTTCTATTTTATCGCCGCCGCTTCCTATCGAAATAAAATATAAAAAATTAAAAACATGACAAATATATTTAACGAGATCTACTCCCACACACAAGTCCTTACCGCAAAGAGATATTTTTTAAGAAATATAAGAATTCTTAGAAGTTAGTCTATCGCAAAATGTTTACGTACGATTTTATATATTCGATTTTGAGCGCCTTCCTTACCAATTATGTATGTAATACAAATTATGAATAAAAAATTATGTTATATTAGAATAAAATTTAGGAATGACATATTAATCTTCTCTGAAATAAAGTATTCTATCTTATTACTGTTTACACTCTTCCAGGCTTTAGACAGCACGTAAACTTCTTTTTTTTTCGGGGGTAGGTGTTAGAAAAGTTAACACTGCTTTGAGATTTCAAAAAGTATAATTAAATTTAAATAATAGTTATTTCCTAAATATATATGATTAAAATAGTATTTAACTGCTATTTTACATCACTTTTAACTAGAATCGTGTTTATGACACTTAGTAATTGAGAATTAGTACATCACCACCTGCCAGCAATACACCTGCACATTGATATCACTTTGCTTCAAGTCACAAAATCACCATGTCACAATTAGACAACATTGAGTCTGCACAGAAAAGTCTGGAAGAGACTTTCATTCAACGGATGGCAGCACTTGAGGCGCAATTGCATAGTGGAAGCTCTTCCAAGGACACCGTAGCGAGGGTTGCAGATGAATTCCGCACGTTCCGTGAGTTGGTATTTAATATGATGGGACTACTTCGTCAGCAGATCCAAGAATGCCACAAACAGCTGGATGTCATCGAAACCAGGCACAGACGTAAGTCCCTCCTTTTCTTGGGGGTTCCAGAGGCCGATAAAGAGGATTGTGCTGCTGCTATGCTGGGCATTATCCAGACCAGGCTTGGGCTAAAGGACATCTCTGCTGCAGACATCAGCAGTTGCCATAGGATCGGTGTCCAAAAGAAAGACAGTAAGCGGCCAATTCTTGTGCGATTCACCCGTGTAGATTCCAGACCTGCGGCATGGCGTGCAAAAACTTCGCTTAAGGGCTCCTCCATATCAGTCCGGGAATTCCTTACTAGAGTGCGACAGGGAGTATTTAGTAAGGCCCGTATACATTTTGGGATTCGATCTTGCTGGACCCAAGACGGCTGCATCGTAATAAAAGCGCCCGACGGAAGCCGTCACAAGATAGTCGCCGAAGGTGAACTCAGCGGGCTGATCAAGAAGTATCCCAAGGTATCCAGTAGTACTCCTGCTGTGACGGAGTCCAAGGCCGGTGTCGAGAGTGCCGGTCCTACTTCAGCAATCGGGAATACCAAGAACGTGACGCGTAAATAGCTCTCGTATTTCTCCATTTCTCCCTCACTTTGTGCCTTATTTTACGTGCGTAGCCAATTCTATTTGTTTTTGTAAGCATTACATCACTCCATAAATTTCAATGGCACCCTCATATTATTATTATTGTTAAACTAAACTTTATACTTTAATTATTTGTCTTGTTTACTCCGTCTGACAACTTTGACAGTTTGCAAGCAATGTCATGATGACACCTATAATGACATACGTATGTTGTCAATGTGATGCGTTCTTTTGTAAATTTATTACTGCGTTTTGTTTTCTGCGTCTTTTATTTCTTTTTTTCACTTTTCTCAATCGCATTGTAAAGTAGGATAATGTTTTTGTGTTTGTGTCTGCTGGCGGGTGGTGCAGTGGTAAATCATTGCGCCGATTCGCGAGTGTGCGTTATTTTATTATTATACTATACTTATATATATTATTTATATTATATTTATAATTTATATATAATTATTTATATCTTATATTACTGTTATACTTTATGTTACAGGATGATGATGATGATTCTTTTCACTCTGCTTGTGATTCCTCAAACTCATCAAATAATGACAGATTTTCCTCTGTTACTGAGTCGCTTGGTGACTTGGTTAAACAGACGTTTAACCAATCCACAAAGAATCTGTTCAATGTCTGTCATATTAATGCACAAAGTGTACCAAGTCATTACACTGATCTGTACTATGCTTTCTGCGATGCTAACATTCATGCCATTCTGATTTCAGAGAGCTGGCTGAAACCTCATTTACTTTCTACCACCTACCCCCTCCCTGGTTTCATTCTTATTCGCAACGACAGGGTGGATAGGAGAGGGGGTGGGGTTACTATATACCTTCGTAGTGGTCTTCCTTACAAAATTATTTTTTCTTCTCCACCTAATAATTCTGCCTCTGCGGAGTATCTTTTCCTCGAGGTTTCAGTCAATGGAGCTAAAACTGTTCTTGGAGTTATTTATTGCCCTCCCTCCGTAAACTACTTCTCCAGTCTCGAATCGATTCTGGAATCTTTAGGGTCAGAATATGCACATTATGTCATCATGGGAGATCTCAACACCAATCTCCTTGCTCCCACATCTCCACGTACCCTACAACTCCTAAAAATAATTGAGTCTACCAGTCTACACACTCTTCCTCTAGGACCCACTCACCACAATATCGAAGGTCATGACACATGGTTAGACTTAATTATTACCTCTGCCCCATCCTTAGTCCATCCCCATGGCCAATTCCTTGCTCCTGGTTTTTCTCATCATGATTTGATTTACCTTTCCTATAACCTCAAACCGCCTAAACCTCGTCCTAAGGTTCTGCATGTGCGTTGTTTTGGACGTATAGATGTTGAAAAACTGCAAAAAGACGTCTCCGAGATTGATTGGAACCCTGTAATAGCAGCTTCCACCATTGACGAAAAGGTTCATATCTTTAACAGTCTTCTTTCTCTTAGCGTTATCCCAGTTTCAATCTGGGGTCCGCTTTCTAGTCTAACCGGATTTGGCTGAATATTAGCTTTTCCACGGAGCGACTGCCTGTCTGACCTCCGCAACCCGAAGGGATAGCGATATTCCATGGTTTAGACTAGTGTCAGTTTATTTAGAAGGTACTGACGCCCTGTAACGACTGTCAAAGATCTTCATGACAACCGGCACCGACGGCTGAACGTGCTCTCCGAGGCACGGGACAAGCGATAATTAACAATTCAATACGCACATAACTCCGAAAAGTCATTGGTGCGCGCCGTGGATTCGAACCCGATACCCTCTGCATGGCAGTCTGTTGGTATATCCACTCGGCTATCGCTGCCTCTATCACTCGGCTATCTTTAACAGTATTGTGCTTAATCTGCATGACAAACATGCGCCTGTTAAGAGGGTCAAATTAAAACGTCCGCCGGCACCATGGCTTTCAAGAGGTGTCCAAATGGCCATGAGGCGTCGTGATCGAGCCTTCCGGCGGTTCAAAAAGGAACGATCTGATGAGAATTGGAGCCTGTACAAAACTGCAAGGAATAAGTGTAATCAGATGATTCGTAACGCTAAACGCCGCCATATTATCGACAGTATAAACTCTTCGTCCCCTGCCAGTATCTGGAAGTTCCTCGGGACTCTAGGTATTGGCAAACAACAGCATAGTGATCTCCGTGTAACGATTGGTCTGGAGGATTTAAACATCCATTTCTCCACTACTTCTGCACTAGATCACCAGACCAGGCGTCAGACGGTGGAATACATAGCTGCTCTTCCCCGTCCCAAGATAAATCCCTTTAATTTTCCTCCAGTTACATTGGGTGAGGTCAAGAAGATAATCCTCTCCATCAAATCTAACGCTGTGGGGTTTGATTCTCTTAGTCGCCACATGATTACTCCGATCCTCGATCATCTCTTAATTCCAATTACTCATATTGTACATTTTTCCCTGGAAAGCGGATCTTTTCCCTCCCTGTGGCGTAAAGCCTTCGTAATCCCTCTTTCTAAGATCTCGAATCCCACCCTACCTAACCATTTCCGTCCTATCTCCATTCTTCCTTTCCTCTCCAAAGCCCTGGAAGCGTGTGTGCATAAGCAGCTGTCTCAATTTGTGTACCATAACAAGCTCCTTAGTCCATTACAGTCAGGATTCAGACCTGGGCACAGCACGACTTCCGCCCTCCTAAAAGTGACTGGCGATGTTAGGGCGGGCATGGAGAACACCATGGTCACTGTGCTGACCTTGGTTGACTTTTCGAACGCCTTTAACACCGTCAGTCACGATATCCTTCTATCAATCCTTTCCCATCTCTTGACCTCGTCTGTTGTACTGGAATGGTTCTCATCCTATCTTCAGGAACGTCAGCAGTCAGTACGCGTTGACGAAACTACATCGAGTTGGCACGACATTCACTCTGGCGTTCCTCAAGGCGGCATTCTCTCTCCTTTACTTTTCTCAATTTTTATTAATTTCTTAACACCTAATCTTCGATGTGCGTATCATCTCTATGCTGACGACTTGCAGTTGTACGCCCAGGCGAGAGTGGATGATATATCAGTTGCGATCGGTGACGTAAATAGAGATCTCGAGTCGTTGATGGATTGGTGCAAAAGATTCGGTCTGGACGTAAATCCAGCAAAATGTCAGGCCATCATTGTGGGCAGTCGCCGTTTAATGCCCAGATTAGATTTAAATACTCTGCCACCCATCTTGTTTAATGGTCTTATTATTCCATATAGCTCTGAGGTCAAAGATTTGGGCCTGCTCATTGACTCGACTCTCGGCTGGCAGGCACAGGTGACCAAAGTTAGTCAGAAGGTTACAGGATCACTCAGAGCGCTATATCGCCTTAAAAATTTCCTCCCATCCAGGACCAAGACTATGCTTGTGCAGACCTTAATATATCCTATAATCGACTATGGTGATATGTGCTATTATGACTTGAATGCAGAATCTCTCAATAAATACGACTGACTTCTCAATAACTGCATTCGATTCATTTATAATCTTCGTAAGTATGACCATGTCTCTACTTATCGTCCTGAACTTAATTGGCTACCAATTCGTCAACGCTGTAGTTTGCGTGCTCTCACTACTCTCTTCACGATTATTAAGTCCCCTTCCTCGCCCACTTATCTTACTGAATACTTCCAGTATCTATCTTCTACTCACGAGAGAAGTCTCCGTTCTTCCCATAATCTACTTCTTTCATGTCCCAGTCATTCTTCTGGGTTTGTCTTCTCTTCCTTTATTGTCCAGTCTGTTCTAGTCTGGAACGTGCTCCCTCTTGAAGTCAGAATGTCCACTAACCGTTACGCATTCAAAATGAAAGTACGTGACCTCTTGTTTAAGAGATTGAAGGAATCAGCACATCCCTCTCATCCATTATTATAAGTATGTATTTATATGTATTGTGTATGTATATATTTATACGTATGTATCATATTATTATATAATTTATTATTATATGTTATTATTCCTTATCTATGTACTATATTATTATATTATGTATAGTATCCCATGTTTTAGTTAGGTATATTGTTATAACCAATATTATCTATTATATTTCATAATTACTGGAAAACGTGTAAAAAAGACACAAATCTCTTGTGCATCTACCACATTTATCTCTGCACTACCTAAGGGTCGACAGGTAGAGAATGCCACAAGGCATTATGTCCACCATTGTACAGTTTGTATGTGCAAAAAGTTTTTAAATAAATAAATAAATAAAATTTGCTGTTAGCTGCCATTAAGATCTTTTACAGTAAGTACGATTACAGGGCAATCAATACACTCTTTCTTGAAAGTGGCCTTAACCAAAGAATATAACCATCTCTATGGATTAAGACACTCCCTCTATTGGAATGATAATAGGAATCTGTCAGAACTCCTTAGGCTAGAAGGCTGGAAAAAACGCGGGCTCTAAAGCGAAAGACTTGGATGCAACCGGGATGCCAGATGCGAATTGTGCTCATGATAAGTATCCATATTAGGAAAACAAATTCAAAATAATTTCAATGATAGGCTATAGTTATAACAAACACAATTACAACCCAATTTTGCCGTATCTAGCCAGAATCGTGTATCGAAAAACCCTCCACACTAAATCACTCAACGCGAAAGTATATGAGTGTACTAGCCAGTATATATTTAAGACCGTGAGATTAAACGTACGTTTTTAAACCTTAGTACCGAATAGGGCCCTCTTTGACACATATTATTTACAAAAATAAGTATATTTGACTACACATCATCAAACCAAAACGAACTTTATCTTAACCAACTAAAGTTGAACTATGAATAGCAGTTTTTGTTATTTAGTGCCGATACTTGTATGTAGCGTCCTATCAATTTTTATCCAACTCTTTGCTTAGATGTTTTCTTTATTGATGTTAATGTAGTAAGGATACAGCATTATTTAACTACAATGACAATCATTTTGCGTTTGTGGATTTTCTTATTCCGTATTGAATTAACTGGCTTGATTTTCTTTTTTGGAATAAATCCTTCATGGGAGGAACATTTATTTTTATAACTGAGATCCTAAATGTGAGTTTGTGTTTCAAATATTCCCTTAGAAATCATGAGTATATTTATCTGGATAAAATATGATTGAGAAATTAAACGTGATTTATTAAACGATATAATTAAACGTGGTTTCCCGCGGTTTCACCCGCGTCCTGTAGGAACTAGTTCGCGTACCTACCCGAAAAACCCGAATATCTTACGGACCCCTATTTTTTCTCAAATAAATCTATCTCTACATTATCTGCGAGTAATAAGACTATGTTACTCGCAGATAATGTAGCTTTCTAATGGTGAAAGAATTTTTAAAATCGTTCCAGTAGTTTTTGAGTTTATCCATTACAAACAAACAAAAATACAAATTTTACCTCTTTATAATATTAGTGTAGAAATTTAATGTGAGAAATTTTAAAAATATATGGTTTAAGGTATCATTCATGATTGAAAGCTATAATAAAATGTTCATGTCTATACTGGAATGCAGTCGCTACTTACTTGATTATTTAAGTAATTCAGTAAAATATCTAATCACACGTACTCGCCAAGAGATTGTTTTTTCTACATATTTTGCTCGTGTTTGAGAAGATATTTGTGTAGGCAAGATTGGAAGTGGAGGATTCCGTCGAAAATTAAGACTAAAAAAACTGTGGCGAAAGAGAAGTATCACATACTAACCTATTAACCGCTTGACCGCTAGCGCCAATTCGCCGAATTCACTTGACGTTCTAAACAAAATGTCGCGCCGCCGCTCGCCAGATGGGCGCGCTAACATAAACATTTATTGTTGATAAGTCGGTAACATGAGTAAGTTGAAGTGATGTTTTTCTTCAACCTTATAAATGACTCTTTCAAGTCGTATGAATTCTTTGTTGATATTTATTTTCTAATTTATTATACTTAGCAGCGAAATTTGACTATCGTTGAAAAAAACACTTTGTGTATTTTAAACAGGATTATTTTAAAAAGTAAATCGATGACATACATATTTTATGAGTTTTAACTGTAGAGGGATTCTATCTACACCGAATTAAATAAAAAAAACATGTATGATAGTATAAAAATATTTAATTACACGCATACGATAAGCACGTAATTACTTAGCAGCGAACATTGACTATCGTTGAAAAAAACACTTTGTGTATTTTAAACAGGATTATTTTAAAAAGTAAATCGATGACATACATATTTTATGAGTTTTAACTGTAGAGGGATTCTATCTACACCGAATTAAATAAAAAAAAACATGTATGATAGTATAAAAATATTTAATTACACGCATACGATAAGCACGTAATTACTTAGCAGCGAACATTGACTATCGTTGAAAAAAACACTTTGTGTATTTTAAACAGGATTATTTTAAAAAGTAAATCGATGTCATACATATTTTATGAGTTTTAACTGTAGAGGAATTCTATCTTCACCGAATTAAATAAAAAAAAACATGTATCATAGTATAAAAATATTTAATTACACGCATACGATAAGCACCTAATCATGGAGCGCGCGAAACAAAGAGTGGCATTTGACATTATTTTTTCGTTCCGGGTTAACGATTTTAAGACTGGCTTCGTATTTTTAGCATCAAAAAATGTTGAATGATTTGAATAGAACAGAGAAAAATAATTTAAAACATTACGTAATAGAAAGAAACAGTCAATTCAGACCGAGTATAGCGCTGTAACCAAAAAGGGAAAATAGTCACTTGTGCGCGGTCTACGGCATTTCGAAAAAGGGAGAATAGTCACTTGTGCGCGGTCAAGCGGTTATCTTCCGTGGCGTTTATCAAAGTTACAAGCTAGAAATAAATCACCCTACTTATTTAATTGTTATTATCCCATAACATTTAGAAAACCTACACTCAAAAACATTCATTCATTCATATTGGCGCAGTGACCCAAAGTGAGTCTTGCTCCCGACACCAGATCGTTCCATTTTTTTCCCTCTCGTGGATGAATACCTTCTAGTCAAATTTACGAAGAATTGGACACTCAAAAACACCATTAGTTAAATAACATCACAAAAAATGGTTCCTACCTAATTAGGTAGAAAACCTGAAATGCTACAATATGATGAGCTACATAATATTATGAATCCAACTAAAACGTATTGTATGCCTATATATAGAGGTACAGTGCACTTCGTACTATTATTCCCTCCATTTAGCTCATGTAAGCTACCAACCTAATGAGCGGCTGTTGAATACTGATTTTCTTTACAAAAACTAACTGAAGTTATATTTTGTTCAAGGTTTTCACGAGTTGGTAGTGTAGGTCAAATGAAAGAACGTATGCCTCGTTTGCTGTTGTTTATCTTTTACTATCAAACTGCTATTTGACTTCAAACTCACGGTGATCACCACTGAATTTTCAAAGCTAAATTAAGGAAAACATTATGAGGAAATGTTTTCCTTTATTTAGCTATGAAAATATGTCATCCCTCATCACGGCCCAGGCTGCACAGTGAAGTTTGCTGGTAGGATGAGACTGCTACTTTCTTATTCGTACAACCAGCTCTTTCTACAAGCGGCCTACGAAGAACAAATGAAGTTGATTAAAATTGACTGTGTTGGTATTGTGTTTTAAATTAGTGTTCCTATAACTGATTTAAAAATAGTCATATAGTTCATCGTTAAAGAGCCCCACATGATATCGTTATAGCATTACTGTTAACTTTGCATTCTCAGAACTAGCGCTTCGATAACTTGATACGCTCGATTACACGATTCTAGCGCTAGCACCTGGTACTTACTTTTATTATTTTATGTTTTTGATTGTATTTTGTTTCAGATTTTTTTATATTGTGTATTGTTTTGTTATACTCCCTTTTTAATAAAGGGGGGAATATTGTAGTGGCTGCTGACGCTACAAATTATATACAAGTCACGCTATTGTGTAAGTGTGGCGCAGCAGTCGTCTTCCCGCCCCCTAAACGTTAGGACGTAGTTATTAGACGTTGTAGCGTATGTAACGTTTGTAGTTATTTAAAATCATTATTTTGTAGCAACACAGTTAAGTTTTACAAAATAGATTAGCTGGTCTTAATCGCGTACTATTAATTTATTTAAGGTATAAATGCCTGTTTGTTTCCGACGTTTCACTCGTCTTGCACCGAGCGTTGTCGCGGAGAGACTGATGAGAGCTCAGCGCCGTCTTGTGGAAGTGCGGGTTTCGGCACCTATCCTCACTTGGTCTGTATTTAAGTTCGCACTGTCGGTACTCCGACACACTACACTAATGACGTCTACATACTGTTGAGATTTATCACTGCGGCGGTGTTTACATTTGCTGATGACTGGATTCCAAGTAGCCGATACTCTATATCCATCCTCTCGGTTGAAATTGTTATATTTCTTGATTTCTACCGCTTCACGTACTATCCTGGAGTAATAGTGACGATCGGTGGATAAGACTTGTGGTTGATGCTGTTCTATCCAGTGGTTTGGTCCAGACTCCAACAAATGCTCAGCTATAGCCGACTTATTAATATGTCGGTTTTTCACAGCTGCGATATGTTCCTTTACTCTTTCAGCGATCGTACGCTTAGTCTGCCCGATATATGAACTACCGCAGCTGCAATCGACGTTGTAGACGCCAGGTGTTTGGAGAGGCATGGCATCCTTTGGGGTACGCAGATTATGTGCTTTCTTAGAGAGCGGATTGTATACAGTCTTGATGGAGTATTTCTTGAGTACTGTTCCAACCTTGTCCGCCACTCCCTTTAGATACGGCATGTAAGCTGGCACTAAAGTAAGCAACTTCAGGTCTACGATCTTTCCTCTTCAGACAGAGTATCTTCTTCTTGTATCCGTTGCGCCTAAGTACCTCCTGAAGATGTGACAGCTCACTATTTAAGTGTTCGGGGTCACACAGGTCATACGCTCTGTTAACTAACGATGACACAACGGAATCCAAATGCCACGGATGGTGGTGCGAGTTCGCGTTAAGATACCTGTCTGAAGAGGAAAGATCGTTGACCTGAAGTAAGCAGAGTGCCGGCTTAGAAATACTCCATCAAGACTGTATACAGTCCGCTCTCTAAGATAGCACACACACACACACACACACACACACACACACACACACAAACACACACACAAACACACACACTCACACACACACACACACACACACACACACACACACACACACACACACACACACACACACACACTTAAAAAAAGCTTTTAATATGCGCATATTCACATACAAATAAAACATTGTATCTGTCAAAACGTCATACACATTTTTGCTTGCTTTTAGGAGGAATTGAGTATACAAGCGAAGTAAATTCACATTAATGCTTAAGTTGTTAGTTGTCATAACTGACATACATAAGTAAAGCTCACATATTGTACATACTTATAAATGTAAACGGAATACAATAGTTGAACTTCTAAGAACAGAAATACACAGCAAAAGTGATCTTAGTACTAAATATTATTCGTAGTTATGTATCGTAGTGTTCTTGTCGTAGATATAAATGTCATTCATGCACCAGAGGAGTGTTTTCTGAGAACGCATTTCGAACTACTGGAGAAGTTTACTGATTTGTGTATCTTGCGCAGATTATAAATAACCACATGTCTCTTCCTGTATACGTTTTAGTATATTTGCATAGATCAGCCTATGCGATAATAAATCGTATATTATTATATAATTATATTGTCTTAAAATAAGTTCTCAGTTGTAGCTGAAAATACCATGCTTCTATATTTAGAAAAACATTTTAAGCTGAATTCAACTGGATACCTTAAATACGTTTTCTAGTATAAACTAGACAAGAAGAAACTGATCTGTTTCAACCCAAAAACTATTTTCCAATAACGTTGACTTCGGCCATCATAGAACATCTATGCCTAAATAACAAGTTCAAAACTCGCAAAGTGGCACTAAGTCCATTCTTATCTGTACCAACTTTTGATTTATAAATACAAGAATAACCTGCTTGAAACTTTTCTACTCCGTTTGCATAACCATGATAAGATATTCTCCAGGTTCAATAGTCCACTCAATAAGTATAAACTGTTGGCCATCCTTCATAGTGATAGAAATAGTTTCCAAACTCAGGTCAAATTACTTAACGAAATTTAAGTAAGCCATAAATTGTGAAGTGGGGTATCCATCGTAATTTGAATGTCTCGGACTAATGGATCAAACTACCACGAAATATAATCGAAGTATTATTGTAAGATGCTCAAACTTTAATCCTTTAAATAGTTTAATCATGTTTGCATACTTTGAAATCCTTTGAGTCTATGATAGGAATTAGTTAAATCAGGTGTTAATTTACTATCAATGTGAATTACGGGAGATATGTATTCTCTAAGACAAATTAAAAAAGAATGCTATTTCTTGGAGCTGGATATTCATTACACCTTATAATTAACGATTTTAATAGATTTTGTAAGAATGGACATAAAGTTATCGTAGACTTACTACTATCTAAATCTGTCTTCTTTATAAATGTGAAGTGTACCTTGCTTTGTGTCAAAACAATTCCACGGCGCATAAGTTAAGAAAATATACATTCAAGTTTACAGTGTTCATATTGCAAGTTAAACATAATAGAAGCAGCATTTTTCTTAAAAATTACAATGTAGTAGGTATTACAATACTACAGTACTGTAACTACGTTGACTTCTGTATAAACCATATTCATGTAGAAGGTCCTCCTCTATAGCTATTTAGGGTATCGTTATTAAATACGACTTAAATTAAAACTCACATCTTATTTAAGAAGTCCCTAGTAAAAAATATTGCCATTCCCTCTCGTAATTTTGTCTGTTTTCGCCAATACGTTTCCAAATCTGTGTCAGTAGGCATGTTACTCTGGCTCAACTCGTCCATACTAACTCAACAGCCAACTGACTTTCAACTTTAATAGTTCCAATAGAGAGTTCTTATTTGCATTCCAACGAACACTGGTAAACATAAAGCGGCCGTATAATAACAATTAAGAATGAGATGAGATTTTTACAGTAATAAATGGTGCTCGAAGTGTATGATTTCACTTGAATAATATAATAATATTCTACCACATTCACACAATACCATCTAGTCCCAAACTAAGCAGAAGCTTGTACTATGGGTACTAGATAATGGATAAACATACATATATACTTTTTTTTGTAAATACACACATATTATACATAGAAACACCCAGACCAAGACAAACATCCATGTTCATGCACACAAATGTTTGACTTGAGCGGGAATCGAACCCGAGACCTTCGACGTAGCAGTCGCTTACACTCCGGCTACGCCAACCGGCCGTCAAATGAATTTTGAATCTTTTGTGGTATTTTATAACTTTGATCTATCTCAAGAACATTAGTCAGGGAATTCATTTAGATGAATTGCATTACAGACATCTTCTAGGCTCAAAAGAAATAGTTAAGATGATAGCTGTTTATATGGTTTTAGCAATCATTTTATTTTTAGCCACGATAAAATTTTGTTGATGTAAAAAAATTAAGCTGGTTTTTGTAAAACATTGTATAAACTGTGATTTTTGAAGTTTGGTTTAGAATGAATTTTATTAGGCGTAGTAAATGATGGAGTCTCTAATTCAAATGGCTGATACCATTTGTACGTCAAAATGGTCTTGAGAGAGTCATCGATGCCCAAGCTGAGAGTTCTCCAGCTTGTATTGCTAATACCATGGCAGAGCGTATGTGACCAAGAATAATATGACCATATGAAAATAAAATCAGTGTATAAACAACGGCACATAAAAAATACCAGTAACTACTCATTTTAACAGCTGCAATAAAGCTAAATGTTTATATTTGGACATGCGCTCTTGAGCATTTTGAAAGATGGATTCTACATATAGTAGGCTTAAGCAATTATTTACTTACAACACATACATGTGTAAATACTAGGTATCCACGTATTGATCTTTCCTGGTGGGTTAGCTTGTTTATAGAGCTCAGTCGTTGCCCATCGCTCCTGAGGATGCCTCGTGCAGAGGCAAAACACGTGTCGAAGAATAGTGGGTGCATACAGCGGGATACTGCAAGTCAGGTATCTTCCTGGAACCCATACCATTCCTATATCCCTTATCCTTTTAGAGGAGTTCGGTATTGCCAACCTTTTTCTATTGCAATAGTTGGGGTGGTTAATCCAAGGGCGCGTGGTGGGTTCCTCTTTCCTTCCATTAGGTTTCCTGTGTATTTTCTTTGTTGCGTAAATCCAGAAGCGTTAATTTTGTTTAAAAAAATCGTATACTTTAATTCGTTTCACCAATTTGTCAGTGTAAAGTAATAAATGAGGATTGAATAAACTTCGTGTGTCTCGCACTTTATTATTTTTCGTTTTCATTTTAATCGTGATGAATCGTATGACACCTCATTTCCGAGTTTCAGGTGAAATTGTTACGAGAGCAATTGATGAACGCGCTCTTTACATTAATATTTGAAATACTGTCACCATTTTTGGTTAATGGATAGGACAACATGTGACAACTTGTCGAATGTAAAAGACATGATGACAAGCAGAAAATTATTTTTTAAGAATAAAATCTGATTTAGTCTTAAATTTAGACCTTCAAACTCTCCCACTGATGGGCCATAGTCCACCATGCTGACTAAGTGCATAATAATAATTTTGAAGTTTTCAATAAAAGTCAAAATAGCAAGACTGATTTAGCTGACACACAAATTGCCATGGTATCTTACTACTTTTAATGTTTTTTACTCTTTCACATTAAAATATACCGTACAATTTAGATGAAAAGTGCTGAATGGATTATGTAGTAATATAGGTTATACGTCTGAATAGCTGCTTATATGTAGGCTAATTTTTATCGCGAATACTGTCACCAATGTGGGCACAGGTAGGCAAATCTAGACAAATATAAATATCCAAGACAATTTCATCACCTTCTCCGAGAACACACAGCCTTCATTATGTTTTACTTATTCTTGGTAGCACGAGCCTAAAACTCATTGTATCACATAAAAGTATTAGTTTCGCAGTAATTATTCACTAGTCTAAATAATTTTCACGTTGATTTCTCATTATAACGCAAATTAAATACAATTCGCAACGGTTGTCGTGTCATGTGACATACGGACAAACAGAATGACGAACCATCAAGACATCTAATTTTAAGTTTTCTTACATTTGCTTTGTGAATTTTGTTCTAAATGACAAAATACATGAAGTATTAATTGAAAAAAGGGCGTTGGAAAATCAGTCAAGGATGACTTTGATTAGTTCAGCTTTTCATTGAAACTAAAGCAACACAGATCTGACGTCAATTATGTTAACCACGTACTACTTTTGTCTGGCAGTGATGAGCCTATTGTGAGCAAGAAGGAGAGAAATAAATACTATATATCTTTAGAATAATATCTATCTCTAGAATCTATCTATGATTGAATTAATACAAGAGTACAACATAAGCTTTTTTTGGCAGTATAAGTAATTATAAAAAATATCAGATGTCTCTGTACCTTGGAGAGCATAAAAAACACTAAATCCCAGCTGTCGTTAATATTTTTGTCAGTCTTTAAGGCAAGGCAGCGTTTAATTCAGCTTTGAAATACGGAATATAGTTTAAACTTAAAGATATGAAGATCAGATTAGAAACCAGCTGTGTGGTATATTAAGACAAATTTTCTTTAAAAATTACACCAGAAAGACGAACTGAGGCTCCGAAGCTTTTTCCATAAATGCCTCCTGTATTTTGCAATGGGACTTTTTTTGACATCTCTAAAGCCTTTGATCTAGTTTCACACGATGTCTTACTGGCAAAATTACAGAAAATGGGCATTAGAGGAACAGCACTGTAATGGTTAACATCGTTTTTAAGTAATAGACAGCAAAGTGTTATAGTTACAAAACTCAACGAAAATAATATAATGACTCAATACATGTCACAATATAGATACAGTCCGTTCACAGTTATTTTACCTCTGACAGATGTTGGTGTTTATTTTCTTTATGTTGGAATTGTACTCTGTGATGACAGGAATGTAAAATAGGGTTACCCGTGCATAACATTTTACCCAATATTAGTGGAAATGCTTCAAAAATTCAAATGCTTGAAGCTCATGGCCGCAAAGTGGTTAGATTACTGCCATACCACTACGAGCTAAACGCAATTGAACTTATGTGGAGTCACATTAAAAGGCGAGTCACAAGCAAACATTTGACCAAGAGGCTACCAACATTGTGAATTTAGCTGAAGAAGCTTTTCAATCTATCACTGCAGAAGACTGACAAAAACAATGCAAACATGAGCGCCACATTGAAGACAAGCTTCGTGAAACAGATGGGTCTACGGATGCTGAAATGATTAATTAGAACCTCACGTTGGCGTAATTATGATGCGTTTACCTTTATATATTAAATAGACAACATTTTTATTATAACTACTTATTTTCATAGGAAATTAGTTATTTCGTAAGAAAATAAATGTACATGCATATAGCCATGCCAATATCAAGAGGTTTTGTTACAAACATTACTTCCAAATATTTAATACGATCGCTTAAGCAATAAAAAAATAAGTACATTTTTAGCAATAATGTATATTTAAAATGGGAGTATTATATCCCAAATATAGCAACACAACGCCCAGGTTGGCCAATCTAACAGCTAGAGGTAAAATAACTGTGAACGGACTATATGTAAACTGCGGCGTCCTTCAGGGGAGTGTATTGGGACCTATGCTGTTTCTATTATATTCAAATTCAAATTCAAATTCAAAATCCTTTATTCATTTGGGTCACAATGTGACGCTTATGAACGTCAAAATAATAAATTTATAAAATAATTACTTATACTCAAATTTAAAACATTATTACTGTATGCTTCTACATTTACATTTACTGCCGCGTTCGCAAAGCAATAGGTAGAACCATGAGAAAGAACGGGCAATAAAACTCACGGTCACTCTTTTTCATCGCCAGGTTTTGCATAATACACAATTTAAATTTTGTAAGGTGCTGCAACTGTTACACCTTCTATATCACTTGTATATATTTACTGTACATCATAATACTCAAGCATAATACTTTTGGTTAGCCTCCTCAGAATAGACATGGTGAAACAGGAGCATCCACTTACATTATATATACCTAATAATGCAGGCAATCCGCGAAAGTGATCAGAACCATGATGGAAATGATGCAGTTAAATATTAAAATCTAATACCAGCCCGCAAGACCGTCATCGACCAGTCATCGCAAGTAGCACCCGTTCACGAGTATGACGCATGTGCCAGCCATCATCCCTCTCGCCATATTAGAGGGACAGGGATGACCCGACACACGACGCCACCACAAGAAATGACATTTTAGTGAGCATGACGACAACGGTATACGAACCAGCAGTAAGAAACAATCTATTGGTATACTGACCATGACCGCCAATTACCTCCATTTTCCAGATCGTTATTATTAACATAAGTTAGTGGAACGCGTGAAGGAATGCAAATGTAGAAAGAATTTTGTGAAGGTGACAAGTGAACAATGATATGATCAGAGATAAATAATGTTAAACTACATTCAACAAATCATAAAAATATCCAAATCCTGCAAAAATCATGTGTTCACGAGACACCTCCACTTAACATGTAAATAAAATAATCGTGAGCTAAACAAGCCTAAGCCTATCCCCACGGTGTCTTATCATTTAAAAATTCCTTAATAGTGTAATAACCCCTTTGTAAAAGAAAGTTCCTAATTGTCTGTTTGTATTTGTGCATGGGTAAATTCATTATTTCAAGAGGCAATTTGTTGAAAAATCGTATACCAATCCCCGCAAATGAGTTCTGAACTTTATGTAGACGGTAGTTAGTTCCCACCAGTTTATGCTTATTCCTTGTGTTCACGTTGTGCAAATCACTATTTTTGCGGTATAGAATTAAGTTTTTCTTAATGTACATTAAGTTAGCATATATATATTGCGATGCAACTGTCAATATGTCTACTTCTTTAAATTTATCACGTAAAGAATCTCTAGCACCTAACTTATAAATTGCACGTATGGCCCTTTTTTGAATGACAAAAATAGTCTGTATATCAGCAGCTGTACCCCATAACATTATTCCGTAAGACATTACGCTGTGAAAATAACTAAAGTAAACTAGTCTAGCAGTATCTATATCTGTGAATTCCCTAACTTTCCTAACTGCAAACGCTGCAGAACTAAGTTTTACTGCGAGACAGGATATTTGGGCGCCCCACTGAAGCTTACAATCTAAAGTTACACCTAAGAATACGGTTGATTCGACTAGTTGAATTGTTTCCTTATTTAAAATTATATTAGTAGGAACACTTTTGACATTAGGCAAAGAGAATTTAACACATTTGGTTTTGCTTGAGTTGAGTACCAAATTATTTGTCGAAAACCAATCTAATACTTGTGCAAGAGTGTTATTGACGGTATCAAAGTTACTTAAATTACGATCAACTTTAAAAACTAGTGACGTATCGTCGGCAAACAAAACAATATCACATAAATTTTGTACAAAGAACGGCAAATCATTAATATATATTAAAAAAAGAAATGGACCGAGAATAGAGCCCTGTGGAACGCCCATTCCTACTGGCAAACCTAGAGACCTACTCCCATTAACATCTACATACTGAATTCTATCACTAAGGTAGCTGGCAACAAGATTGAGTGCGGTATCTCTAATACCATAAAGTTTCAATTTAAGTAAAAGCGTATTATGTTCCACACAGTCAAAGGCCTTTGATAGGTCACAAAAAACACCAATGGCATCCTTCGAGTTTTCCCAAGCATTAAAAATATGCTTTAACAAAGTTACACCGGCATCAACGGTGGAGCGACCCTTAGTAAAGCCATACTGTTCACTGTGAAATAAATTATTTGTGTGAAAGTGGCTCTCTAGTTGATGCAAAATAATCTTTTCAAAAATTTTACTAATAGCAGGCAAGATAAAAATTGGCCGAAAATTACTAGGGTCGCTCTTTGATCCCTTTTTGAATAATGGTATTACTTTACTGTGTTTCATTAGATCAGGAAATACTCCTGTATCTACGCATCTGTTGAATATTGCAGCTAAATATGGAGCTAAGCTAGAAATAATTTGTCGCACAAGTTTAACAGAAATGCCCCATAAGTCAACAGATTTTTTATTATTGAGCGTCTTGAATACCTTCAGTATGTCATTGGTGTCAATATATTTAAAATTAAAAAGCACATCACACTCATTCACATTGCCCCTAACCAACATTTCTGCTTTGTTTGGACATGAATCTAGACAGCTGGTTGTGTTCACTGGTATGTTTATGAAGAAATTGTTAAATGTCTGAGCAACATCAGTTTTCCTAGTAATAATTTCACCATTAAATTTTAATTCATAATTGTTATCTACCAATTTAGCTCGACCAGTCTCATTGTTAATAATGCTCCAAGTAGTTTTAATTTTGTTCTTGGATTCTTTGATTTTATTGCTTAAATATAAGGATTTGGCTAAAGCACATGTCCTCTTAAAAACCTTTGAATAATTTCTAACATATTGAATATATGTCAATGACATTACCCATATTACCCATCACAAATGTATACTATTTTCACATGATATTTCCATTCTTGTTACTTCAAATAAGAAAAAATGGCACATTTAATGAGCACAAATCTGACATAAATACAACCATTCACAACATAATTGATTGGCTAAATAAAAATAAACTAAATATTAACCTTAAAACATCAGTATAAATTTTATTCAATAAATCGTATTATAAAAAAATCAATTTCAATTTAAACATACCAAAAATTAACGAAGTAGCTCATAATAAATTCTTAGTAATAGTAATTGACAATAATTTGAACTAAAAAGAACATATATAAACAATATCTAATAAAACTAATAAAGTATTTGCACTAAGGCAGGTTAGATATGTTACTAACATAAAAACTCCTATTATTTCCAACCATGCTTACGTAGAATCTGTACTGCGCTACGGATTACCTTTATGGGGCAATAGCACTGACCTTAATAGATTATTTGTTGCCCAAAAGAAGTGTAGGTATACGAGCAATATGTGGACTGAAATCTGATGATTCATGTCATCATCAACCTATGTTTAAAAATCTTAGATTATTACCGTTGCCTTCTTTATATATTTTTGAAATATGCATGTTTGTATGGAAACACAGACAACTTTTCAAAAGTATAGACGAGATCAATTCTAGAAACCGAAGAGATGTAAATAGGCTTGTAATGGAACACGTACCAAAATCTTCAAAGTTAATAAAAACTGTATTGCTGTGCGTGTTCGCATTTATAATAAAATACCCAGTGACCTGAAAAGTATGAACACCCGACTGTTTAAAAATAAATTGTTTGAAGGGCTCAATGAACAAAATTTTTATAGTATTAAGGATTGCCTAGATTGTAAAAATTAAATTATTAATGTGCTTTATAATTGCTTGTTATATAGTTTTTTGTAGACTCACGCCTGTATCCCCCAAGGGATAGGCAGAGGTGTAATATTACACCCACATTTCGCCATGAATTTTTAGGTCCCACGTAATAAGGGGCGTGCCTTTTGCCGTACAGGGCAAATTACCAGTATTCGTGCTGCTACTGAGAATTTCCTAACGAAAAATCCAATAACAATTTGCCCGATCCAGGAATCGAACCCGAGACCTCCTAATCCCACGCGCATTTATGCCGCGAGACCAACGAGGCAGTCATTTTTATAATTTAATTTATTACCTTTTATAATTTTATTTAAATATTTGAATGCACAAATTATTGCTAAACATGTGTTACATACTAAATTTTAAGACCTTTTATATCATGCTTATTATTATTTTTGAGCGTTATTTTAATGCTTTGTGAGCTTACTGTTTTTTACAGGATATACACCGCGTACCTTTGTTTTGAGTAACCGGCACTGTTGCAAGCGCAATGTTCAATAAAAAGTATTGATAGTGACCACGAAAGTTTAAATTCCTGTATTGAAAAATTAAGCTTTACACGTGTTTTATAAACGTTTATAGTTTAAGTATAGCTTTAATGTGTATTGTTGCAATTGTAGTGTCGGAATATGTAGGCTGCATGAATTCCTACGAGGTTGTCTGATTTCTAGTCTAACCAGATTTGAAAGAAAAGCAAATAGTTTCTCTGCCGACCACCTGCAGTCTGACCTGTCCAACCCAAAAATAAAGGAAATCCATAGCTTAGACCAGTGACCAGTATTCAATACCAGTATAAAATAATATTTGACAAGTTTACCCAAAGTATGAAGGTATTGGCTCCCCATAACAATTGGCAAAGATAGTCATGGCAACCATCGACTTAACGTGCTTGTCGGGGCACGGGAAAAGCGATAATTCTTAATTGAAACATTTACTATGTTACTAGACTGCCTCGGTGGTCCAGTGGATAGTATAATAATAAGCATCTGCTGACCGGGTCCCATGTTCGATTTTCAGTTATGCAAATAGCAAATATATAACACAGTTTTTCCAAATTCACAGTAGCAGCACATAGTCTACTAATGTGAGTTTATAAATAAAAATTTATACATACACAACATACATACATAACGTCACGCCTTTTATCCCCGAAGCGGTAGGCAGAGGTGTATTTCTACACCCACTTTTCGCCAGAAATACTTAAGTCCCACGTAATAAGGGGCGAGCCTATTGCCGTACCGGGCACATTTCCAGACTCCGTGCTGCTACTGAGAGTTTCGTGACAGAAAACCCAATAACACTGCCCGACCCAGGAATCGAACCCGGGACCTCCCGATCCCACGCGCACATTTATGCTGCGAGACCAACGAGGCAGTCGTATAGGGTTTGATGTCGAGTTTTCCGTCTCTACGCAAATATCGTATTTGCATCGTGTTATCCCTTAGTCGCCTCTTACGACACCCACGGGAAGATAGGGGGTGGTGACACTTGTATTCTATGCCATCAACCACACGGCAAATTTATATTACCTATCAAATGCAAAATGTAGCTAAAAATATTATTTAGACCTAAACCAATAATACTGTTCCAAAAATAGAATAAAAAGGTACTGTAGATATTACGTTCCTAATAATTTCCAATATCTCATACAAAAGTAAACGATGAAACGCGACACAAGAAGTCCAATTTAAAAGTTTTAACAAAGCTTTTTATACGTTGGAAGTATTAAATACTTGCGAAGCAAAGAAAACTTAAATAAATTCTTCAGAGGTAATCACACTACAATTAATAATACTTACTAGCTGTTCCCCGAGATAAAATCGGGTTATTTTATGTATTAAGACAGTCACCTACGGCGTCAAATTATGTCCTATAAGTAGACTTAAATGTCAAATATCTTGCAGGGTAAATCCCATCAAATTCAATTAAGGCCTTGCATAGATTGACCCGGATAAACAATCGAACGAACAAATTTTCAGACAGCCAAAACCACGATGCTAAAAGTTTGCTTCAAAACTTAATCTAACATCACATAAAACGTTTACTGCGATGACAAAACCAGCACACCAAAACATTAATCTGAAATAACGTTATACACCGTTAAATTATACCAAAAATTCCACGCTCCTAAAATCTCACCAATATACAAAAATATAAAGTGGGCGGCGCGGGCCGGGTAACGCAAAACTGACACAGGTAACGTTAAAGAATGTGGAGCGTTTAAACAATTTTAATCGTGTCATCGTTAGGGGGTGGGGGTGCTGAACAATGGACGAAATTAGCCGAGGATCGCGAAGAGTTTTCCATGAAAGAAGGTCATTTAATAACCGACACAAAGACCTTGACAGGAGCGGCAATGGAAGTGATTGTAATAATACATACATACATACATAGTCTCACGCCTGTTTCCCCGAAGGGGTAGGCAGAGGCATATTAAACGCCCACTTTTCGCCAGTGTTTTGTGTTTGTAATAATAATAAAGTTAAAAAAATATTTGGGGAAACGTCAGACATTTTTACAGCAATCTCCTTTTTACCTTATAAGGTTTACTCCTCACACAAAGAAAATTCTAGATTTATGAAGCACATTTTCTCTAAATTAACTAACATTCTCGGGAGCTTCTTTCACAAAATATATTAAATAATAATTGTCTAAACCATTTGCCTATAAGACAAATTGCTGCGAGTATGCTGGGGCTGACAATCTGAAGTCTAGAGTGAACATCTCGGAACATTAATCATTTATCCCAACACTTCAGATCTTTGAAGGCTCTGTGCAGAGTTGTTTTATATTTCCCACAGTAAACTATAAATCACCAGCATTGAGGTCCAAGATATTGACAAAAGATAGAAGATTTAATTTTTTATTTAAAATGTCTTTGGAAATTGATATTTATGTTGAAAGTAGTGCGATTAATTTAAGTAATGACTTGAATACTGATTTTACTTGAATATAAAATAATAAATAATAGGCTCGTCCCTTATTACGTGGGACCTCAAAATTCCTGGCAAAATGTGGGTGTAATATTACACCTCTGCCTACCCCTTCGGGGATACAGGCGTGAGTGAGTCCATGAATAAAATAAAAAAAAAAGTTGTTAGAGCAAAGCATTTGACATTTGTATTAAAAGGAATAGTGAAACTACAAAGAATTTGTTTACAAATGTTTTCAAAACGTAAGCTTCGACGACAGTTCCGATGTCATTTGGCAAATTGTTTTTACGTGCCGTATGAATTAGTTTTGGCATTTGAATGTTTGGCTTTTGGAAAGGAAACAATTCATACAAGTCAGAACGAGACTCTGTGACAATGTTGGGTGAGCAGAAAGCATTTAACGGTATAAGACGATGGATAAAGAGCAAAAGATAATTGGAGAATTTAAGCTTTAATCTAAAACAATTAAGAGAGATTACGTCATGTCAAATGAGTGACGTCGTTAGCTAAGTAGATTTCTTTCAGTTTTATTATTAGAATGATAATTAAGGAAAGTGTTGTAATTTTGTAAAGGTTTGATTGAAAATTACTTTCAAGATCTATAAAAAGGTGAGCCGGCTGCTTAAAGAACTATGAGCCTCTATTTCTACAAGGAGCGGATAGCAACAGGCCTTTGAGCCCTTGACCAAATATCACAATAAATTATATTACTACTAGAATAAACACGGCAAACTCCAGCCTTTCTTACTACTAAGAAGACAAACTTACGCTCGTCGCAAATAGCTTTGTATGTAATAGTAATCATGTTTATATTGTCTGCTTAGATATTGTTGGTCTCCAACTACAACAATAGCTGCATGGAGTTTTGTTGTTATTTTTAGAAGCTAAAGTTCTGGCTTAACCATATTTAGGAAAGGAAGACGAACTTATATTAACTATTATTAACGAAGGAAGATGAACTTATAATCGTCGCAAATTGCTATATATGTAATATAGTTATCATCTTTATATTGTCTGTTTAGATATTGTTGTACTCCAACCTCTACAATAGTTGCTTGGATTGTTTTTCCTAAAAGATTTCTGTCCTACTGTTATCCTGGTTTCATACGAGACTTACAGCTTGGTCCGCTTTCTAGTTTCATCATGTCAGCCTAGAGGCGTCTACTGCTGGAAATAGGCATCCCCCAAGGTTCTCCACACAGACCGACTTTGCCAGATTACACCAGATCGTCGATCCATCTTGCGGGAGGCCTACCCCTGCTTCCTAGTTTAACCAGATAAGATAGATAAGACAAAGCAACAGCCATCTCACCTCATAGAGAAAGGCTTCGCTATATTTAGCAGCTTAGATCAGTGTCATTATACTGAAGGATACTGACCGTTAATGTACAAGTCCGGGTGTCCTTTGTGACCGTTGGTTGCAGGTTTGTTGGTTACAGGATTTATTATAAGTGCAAGTGGCGTCAAAAAATAACAAACGATGTTAAAATAATTGTTGTTAATACTATCATCTTAATCAGCGTACATTACACTACAAACACCCAACACTACTACGAAAGCATTCTGCTTTCTTAAATGTGTGCGTAAAAGAGGAATGCCTTCCGTGTCTATTTACAAAGGTTTACCGTCCAACTCAAATTAAAGAGTCGGCTTTCATTATATCCATCTTGCAAGTTGCCTAACTTTCTGTGGGGGAACAAATGCTATAATATAAATACAGTATCTTTGTGTGATGAGAGTTCCGTAATAAATTCATAGTACATCATATATATCATCAGCCTTTAACAGTCCACTGCTGGACTAGGCCTCTCCTTTGAAAGGAGGAATTGGCCTACAATAACACGCTGGCCAAACGGGTTGGTATAGGGTTAGTATCAAGGTTTCCTTCTCTTACAGTGCTGTTCTCTGCATAATATTATGCTCCCTCTGTCGGCTCTTATGACACCCATGGGATGATATGGGGTGGTGACATTCCGTATTCTTAATCCATCAGCACTCAGAATGGGACACTTATACATCACTTTAATAGTATCTAGAGATTCCGCTTAAAGTAATCTATTCTGAATATTTAAAGGGATTTGAACGTGTTTCAAATAATATTTGCGTGGTTTTGAACAGTGAGTGTGCACTTTTTTTGAGTTCTACTTGAAGTTATATAAATCCTGTTTTGTATGAGGTTTCTTGTGTTCCATAATACTATTGATAGGCTATAGCTATTTCTTGGAATTACAAAAGAATCATCATGATAAATCTTACAAACTTCTACTGGAAAAATTAAGAAGGAAGAGAGAAGATTCTCTCCAGTGCAAGTCCATATCAGATATAATACATTTAAAAATACTTGTAAGTAATAATAGTATTTTCTAGGGGAGGGGTGATACGATGCCATCAACTTTCTTTTGAAAGTGGTTGGCAAAATTATGATTCATTCTAGAGTGCTTATAGCGCATTGGATTTTCTTCTTAAAGAAATATAAACAATGGTTATTTATTAAAAGAAAAAGCGTATTATGAAATATGACATTCTTAGCGTCGCAATAAATGAGAATAAAATAATATTTTTTTATTACATTTTATAGGTACACTTATTGTTTTACAATATTGAGAATAACCTTATAATCAAATATTTGTATGTGAGTGTCAGGATATTATTACAATTAATTTCTATGTAATCAATCAACTCAAAATTATAGTGCCCTAGTTTGGGTGCTTGTTTATTTTATTGCCTTTATTTGATATTCATGCCATTAAATAGAGTGTAAGTGCAAAAGTAAACTTTCCTATAACAATTTTATGAGCTGAATAAAAACCGTTATCGAATCTACAGCATTAACATAAATATCTCGATCCCAGTGGTAATCTAATCCAAACACAATTGTTCTTTTTATATAACGATTTGACCGCATAACAACGGTACCCAAAACGAAGAAAATTTCTTTACAAACTTGTTATAACATGGAATCCAATAAAACACTGGAGGAAATTCGATGTTTTCGAGTAAAACAAGCTATTTACTGTATACAATTCAACTCGGCCAATAGTTGGTTCACCCAATAGATATGTGAAACAGAAAACTTCGATACTTGGAATAAAACCAATAAAAGTTGGCTTTGAACCGCGGTCGACATTTTCGCCCAATTTTTTTTATTTCATTTATATTTTTTTCGTACACAATAGTATGTATCCCTTTTATGGCGGGCTTACGTCTTTGGAAACTTGTTGGTGATGAAACGCCTTTTTCTTTTTAAATGACCTGTGAAGTTGTTCTTTTCAATAAATGCTCATTTCTCGTGTATTTCATTGAAGGATTTGGTGATATATTGTGGCGTTTGAACCTTGTTCTTTATATGCTTCACTTGCGTCGTTCTTATTTCTTACTACTTTTAGAATATTTAGAAGTGTATAGTTTATTTGGTAGATATGACAAACTGACTAAGGTGATAAGATTATATAAGACTAGCTGTTTACCGAGGCTTCGCCTTCGGATAATTAATTATATCTTTACTTTCGTCCCAATTTGCGAGAGCCCTAAGACCCCCTTAATCCAACCTCTTCGAAAAATCCGTTCTAAGCGAACGCCTAGTATGTATGAACTACTTCCCTGCCAAATTTCATATTTATACGTTTAGCAGTTTTCGAGATTTCGAATTGAATGTCCCTTGGATTTTATAAATATAGATCACTAGTCTAAATTATTTTTGAATAGATTAAGGCTCGATGTTCACGTACCACAACCTTATAACACTATCGCGATAAAATATGGTCAAGCTGTAGTTATGAGTTTGTAGTGACGCTGCGGTTTCCTACAGTGCGTTGTAGTACTCACAAAATTTGAATATAGTTGTGGTGTCGCTAGTCATTTTGATGTGGTTGCTCCGCGTACAGATGACACGAAAAAGGGCACTAGTGAATTGTAGGAGAAAGAGCCAAATTTGTCATGTTTCTCCTACACGTTGTATTTACGTAATCAATATAATAATCTATCATCATAGCTTGACATTTCAAGGAATTTCTTAAGGAAATAGAAGAAAATTCAAAGGAAGAATTAATGTTAAAGAAGGATTTCTTCTTGGAATTCATCTCAAATATCAACCTATCAGAAAATTCAAATAATACTTCCGTATCTTGGAATTGAGGTTGGTTTTCTTTTGAGAGATTAGTCTTTAAAAATAAAATCTGTATATGTATATAAAATTCTTGCGTTACGGAGTGACTGCCAAATAAAGCGCTCTCTAAATATGAATGCTTAATAAGTTGTTAATTATCATTCGCCTCGTTATTGGTATAGTGCACATACCTCTCATTAACATGTAAGCGAGAACCATTGACCTGCAAAGTAGAAGACTCTTCCCGTAGCTCACAGAGTTGGCAAAGCTGTAATCCTGTCACTGGTCTAGATCATATAATTTTACACGTTTCAATTGGGTTACGAAAGCCTGATAGTCGACGACTACTATCAGGCTTTCGTAACAAAGAACGATCTTTGTAATATGGTTAGACTAGAAAAGACCGTGCTCCAAGACCAACGCCCTAAAGTAACTAAAATAACGCTAAGGTGTCGATGAACTACCCAAATAACACCGTTACGAATAACTATTTTATCTTTCAGCCATTACTATTATTAACATGAATTTTGTATACGTCTTTAAACATATCAACTAAAAAAATATTTCAAGCAGAGGTCAAAGACTTCAATGTCATGTTGACAAAGAAATCTGTTACAGAAAAGAATCTATATAGGTAAGTCTGCCGAAATCAATCATATCAATAACCTTTTATTATAGACACCCCGTGGTTGTCTGCGGGGTTAATAATCTTGTATTATCGAAACGGTAATTCGTTATTGCTCAATATACCAGGTCACTCAGAAAGTATTGCGGGAAAAAGTTTTTATGTATGTGAGACTGGCCAGTTATAACTTATTTAAAAATATGATTACTTAGAAGTAATAATATACAGAACAGAACGACTCACAGTCGGGGTCCCTGGGGAAGATTTGATTGGTAAAATTTGAATGGGCCCTGACTGTGAGTCGTTCTGTTCTGCATATTACTTAACAGAATTCTTAACTACTGGGCTTGTTTCTTTCTTTTTAGTTTTTATTTAAGTAAATATTTTCACGTATTTTTTTAAATTAGTTTTTAGGCAGTCGGGTTTTTTGTTTTTCTTTAAATATTTATTTTATTGTATACTTTTTAGTAACGATTCATTGACTTCATAATAAGATGGTAAATTTCGCAATCTAGAGTTTGTATATCGTTTATCCTTGAAATAAAAACTTTAATCAATAAGTAAGAAAATTTGCGAGTATTAATGTTTTGTTAAACAACTTTAAATCGTTATAAATCCTAAACTATTATTTAAAATGAAAAATGATAAAAGGAACCTAAAGATGATTTTAAAATACCTTTTCAACGACACCCCACTTGACATAGTTCATAGACATTTTTTTTTCATTTTGACAATATGGCGTCTGGTTTTTGCTGCTGTGGTGAATTTTGATTACTGTCATGTCTTTAGTGACACTCGCAAGGTTAAGACGAATCGATTGACGTAAGAATCATCAAAATCGGCCTACGCAGTTGGTCTCTAGAACGCCACATAGAAACAAACATACATACATACATAGACTGATAAACACATTACCCTCCTTTGCGTCGCGCAGTCTGGTAAAAATAGGTACGTTTCAATTCAAACCTTCCTCCCACATTTTTTGCGAGCTTATTAAAATTCCCTTTTCCTCCTGCCTCATTCCACTCCTCATCCTATCCCTTTTCCCAACCCAAAGGGGCGGCAACGCACTTGTGACTCCTGTGGTGTTGCTTGTGTCCATGGGCGGCGGTAATTGCTTACCATCAGGCAATCCGTCTACTCGTTTGCCGCCTATTGCCATAAAAAAAAATTACCGTGTCTCATTGAAAAATGGATTTGCGTCGAGAACATTTTCGCGCTATGATTTTTTACGATTTTAAGTGTCGCCTGAAACCGGACGAATCGTACGACAGACTTCAAATGGCATTTATGGATGAAAGCCCTTCTAAGGCAACCGTGTATCGTTGGTATAACGAATTTAAGCGCGGTCGGCTAACTTTGGGGGAAGAAGAAAGAAGTGGTCGCCCTTTGACGGCTGCTACGGAAGAAAACGTGCTAGCAGTGAAAAAATAGATCCAAGACAATAGACGAGTTACATACATACATACATAGACTCACGCCTGTTTCCCCGAAGGGGTAGGCAGAGGCATATTAAACGCCCACTTTTCGCCAGTGTTTTGATCCCACGTAATATAGGTGGCGTGGCGAGCCTATTGCCGCTTATCGGGATATTTTGTTTGCCAGAGCCTCGTCCGTTAATCGGCAGGTGCACCACTTGCAGGTGAGGTTGGCTTGGGACCCTGAGTTCTTGGTGGGAACTCTATGCACCGACGAGTTACATATTAAGAGATTCAGCATATACTGCAGATAAGGTCAGGAAACCTTCACAAGATTCTACACGTGCATCTATGGGTGCGGAGGATAGTTTCACGCTGGGTGTCGCACAGCCTCACCGATGTTTAGAAGCAGGCAAGGGTGGAATGATACCATGATATGATAGTCAAATTTGAAGCAGGCTCGCCTCGACGTGTTTACGACATCGTCACAGGTGATGAATCCTGGATTTATCAAAACAATCCAAAAACAAAGCGCCAGTCGATGGTTTGGGTGTTTCAAAACGAATCAACGCGTACCAAAGTAAAGCGACCTGAAGCGGGAGGAACATTTTGATCGCGAGCATTTTCAATTTGACTGGCTACTTGGTGTCAAATCCTTTACGAAAACAAAGAAGCATTAACGCCGTAAATGGTATACTACCAAATGCTTGGCAGAAGTTTTCTCTGTTTTGAGCAACAAGCGACCAAACACAGGGCTCCGCGGGCTACTGCTCCACCACGAAAATGCGCCCGCCCACACCGCAATCAAAACGAGGGACTTCCTAGACAGCACACCGGTCAAACTCCTTTTTTTTTTGCGGGGGGAAATCCTCATGGACTACCTCCGCCTGGGGAAAGGCGGAGGGGCGTGCCGGACTCTTACCGGCTAAAACCACCCCGGTGTCTCCTCGCACGTGCGTACGGGGCCGCGGGAATCCAAATTCTTCCGCAGCCCCACACTAGTGCTGGCCGGTCTTTCCGGGCCTCGTCTCCTGCACGGGGTAGTGAGGTGCTGAACTACCCCGTGCATCGCCTCAGAGGCGCGCGCCGACAACCGCGCGTGCCTGCGCCTCGGGTCCATCGAATAGGGGGCGAAGACTTCCCCAAGTCCCTCGCCCCTGGACCCATTCATGGGGGCCGGAAAAGGGCGTTGTCCGCCCTTCTCCTGCGCCCGGTGCGCCTTCTGCGGCCGGGGAAGGGAGTCGAGATCTCCCTCTCCCTTTCCGCAGTTTCCTTCTGCGACATCACGCTTTCGCAGAAGGAAACCACCGCGTCCCACGACTCTGCGCTACCGACCATCCTCCGCACTACAGCCGGCAGCGACAGATCGCCTCCTATTTTATTTGTGAGGACACGGCGCTGCTCCTCCCAAGCTACACACTCGGCGAGCGTGTGTTGCGCCGTGTCCTCCCCGCAATGGACGCAGTGGTGGCACCGAGCGTCTGGCTCCCTGTCTATGCGGCACAGGTACTTGCCGAAGCAGCCGTGCCCCGAAAGCACCTGCGTCACCCTAAACGACAGGGAGCCATGCCTTCTCCCGAGCCAGTCATCGAGTACTGGCCGGATCGCCTCGACGGTGGCGAGGCCGGCGGTAGGGCGCAGAAGCCTTTGCCGCCATTCTGCCACCAAGACCTGACGGAGCTCCTCTCGGCGCAGCGCGATCTGCCGCTGCACCAGCCTCGAGCCCCGTGTCTGCTCTTCCTCGCGCCATCGATATAATGACGCGAGTACTTTCGCCTCTAGGTCCCAGGGCGGGGATCCGGCCAGGATGCAAGCCACCTCGTAGGAAATCGTGCGATACCCGCGGACGACTCCGACGGCCATCGCCCTCTGCGGTTTGCGCAGTATGGCGAGAGTGCTGGCCGTCATGTCCATCGCCCACACAGGGGCCCCATACAGAGCCATGGACCGCACGATTCCCACGTACAACCGCCTACAGGCAGCGCTCGGGCCTCCCAAGTTGGGAAGCAACGTTGAAAGCGCGCCTGCTGCGCCCATGAGCTTGGGCGCCAGCCGCCGGAAGTGGGGCCCGAATTCCCATCGGCTGTCGAGCACCAATCCCAGATACTTCATGGTGGACTTGACAGCTATCCGGGCTCCGCTGACCACGATGTGTGATCCCGGCGCCGGTGCCCGTCGGGGGCCATGAAACACTATGGCCTCCGACTTATTTAGGGCCACCTCTAGGCCAAGGCGCCGGATGCGGTTCACCACCTGTGACACCGCAGCCGTGGTTATCAACGTCGCTTCCCTGTGCGAGCTCCCCCGGGCAGTTACGAGCGTGTCGTCCGCATAACATGTCAAGTCGGCGCCCGGCGGGAGTTCGCCTCTCAGCACCCAGTCGTAGCCGATGTTCCACAGGAGCGGTCCCAAGACCGATCCCTGCGGAACACCGCACGACATGAGGTGCCGACCAGCACCGTCACGTCCCCGATAGGTGACGCATCTACCCTCTAGGTAAGCCCCTACTGTACGGCCAAGGTAGGGAGGCACGCGGTGGTATTTCAGAGCCTCCCGAATACAACTCCAGGGTAGGGTGTTGAATGCGTTGGAGATGTCTAAAGACACCGCCAGCACCACCCCACCCTGGGACACTGTCTCCTCCACCAAGTCCCTCACGCGCATGATGGCGTCTATGGTGGAGCGCCCCCGACGAAAACCAAATTGGTTATCGTCCAGGTCGGTCCCTCCCTGCACAAGTGGCTGACGAGGCGATCTGCGATAATACGCTCAAAAAGTTTGCCCGCCTCGTCGAGCAGCACTATGGGCCGAACCGGTCAAACTCCTGGGGCAACCTCCAAACAGCCGTGACCTAGCACCGTGTGACTTCTTCTTAAAAAATAAAAAATCTGCTCAAAGGGATACAATTTTTGTCGTCGGATGATGCGCTCTCAGCGTTCGAGCAGGCTGTCAACGAGGTGTCTGCGGCGGACTGGAAAAAGTGTTTCGAAAACCGGTTAAGACGCATGAAACTTAGTATAGAGGCTGGTGGAGAGTACTTTGTAAAGATGTAATAAAAATATATTTACTTATAGAACATTAGACTGCCTCGTTGGTCTCGCGGCATAAATGTGCGCGTGAGATTGCGAGGTCTTGGGTTCGATTCCCTGGTCGGGCAAAATATTATTGGGTTTTTCCGTTAGGAAATTCTCAGTAGCAGCTCGGAGTCTGGTAATGTGCCCGGTACGGCAATAGGCTCGCCCCCTATTACGTGGGACCTAAGAAATCATTGCGAAATGTGGGTGTAATATTAAACCTCTGCCTAGCCCTTCGGGGACACAGGCGTCTATAAAAAAGTAAAAAAAACAATAGAATATTTTTTTACTGTCGCAATACTTTCTGAGTGTCCCACGTACGTAATAAATAATTATGTATAACGTCAATGTCTTTAGGTTGCGGAGGTCAGTACTTCAGTAGCTCTGTGAGAAAACAAAAAAGGTAGCTTTTCCATGGTGCGACTGACCTTCACCTAAATCTACTTAGGCTGGTAGCGAGCCTAGGGCTATAAGGAGAAGTCTTGGATCATCCAATAAAACGTTTAGCTTTTGCCATAGAGCGACTGATATTTGGTTAAATCGGCTTAGGCTAGAAAACGAGCTCTGAGCTACGAAGCGAAAGTTTTGGGTACAAACGGGATAATGCTAGAACCAAGATGATGTATACTGTTGATCACATAGTATAAAATATTATATGATTAGTTGTTTAATCTTAGACTGCACTTTTTAGATTATGTATAATGTAGATCACATAGTATACAATATTATATAATTAGTTGTATAATCTTAGACTGCACTTTTTATTCGTTCTGATTTCGATTTGGCCAATTTTTCATGTAAATAGGTTCTATTAATAGTTTGCTTTTGGATGTATAATAGTATGTTGCATTTTCATCAGAGCGCTATCGTGCTTCGAAATTTTTTAATCCATCGGTTTCGTTTCCGACACACAATAATCTTAAGGCCTTGTCGGAGGCCCTCGATCAGTTTTAAAAGTTTGACCAGAATATGCTATACACTCATACAATAAGAAAGAATTACTTTCGTATATTTTAGTTTATCTGCTAGTTATTTTTCGAATGATTTTGACGAAAAACAGATTAAATTACGTTGAATTATTCTGTAAAATTATATTAGGTACCTGTTTTGAAGAAATCGCTATCAAATTAATTCAAATTCACCCCGCATGCAAAAAATAAACTATACAGTGCAAGTACTTATGTAATCCTAATTGCTAAGCCATATCAGAAAACCAATAATAATATAATGTGGGTGCGGTCACCATGGTCACAGTTTACCGCATTTAGTGTATAAACTAATAGCTGTTAATAACAGAAACTCAATTATATAATTGATTATAATTATCCATTAGTTTGATATTGTCAAACATCGCACTAGTTAATTTAACGAGTCTTAATAGCGTAATTTAACTAATTCATGGTATATATCAATTTTAAATAAACGACCACGGCCGTCGTAAGTAGGTCGCAACGTCAGAGAAAAACTAAAGGTGATGTATGAACAGTGTGATTGGTTTTTTAAATTAGCTAACTTACGCGACAACGTCACGTTTAAATAAACTTGTATTATGTGCAAAGACATATTTATTTCAGCTTTTGATTTGTTTACAATACTTATGAAAGTTAAATTACTATTTTAGATTATGCCGGCGGTGGTTGACAATGTAACGGTATGATGAATATTAGCTGGCTATTTCATGAAGTGCTTGATCATTGCCTGAAACGGCCAATTTTACAATTTGACCCCGACATAATTATACAAATCACGGCTTTCGACGAACGAAGTACTTTGATTTGATTGATTTTGATTAGAGGATAAATGTAAAAATATAGAAAGATTTGTATTGAATATTTGATTTGTAACATTTACTCAATAAGAACCTAACGATCACCATTCGTTGTTGCTAGGGACGGTACTCATATATAATGTCATTAATTACTACGGAATATCCAGATTTAATTAATATCCTGTCGAACACTGACAATGGCTCCTGTCTTATAAATCTACAAAGTCTATCTTAATAAACAATCTTCTGAAATGATTAAGGTAAATGGAGAATTTATGAGCCTGAGCCTTTTTATACGCCATTTTGACAAAATTTCTTCTAACATTCAAAAACGTCAACAAGCTTTATGTAATACTAGCTGAACGCGGTTACCCCCGTGTTATTGGGCTATTGCTCCGCACCCGTAGCTCATAGCGTGATGTTATCTAGCCTTCCTTGATAAATGGGCTATGAAACACAAAAATAATTTAAAATTTTCTTGGGTTTACGCCAATGTGATATTGAAATCAAAAATAACTGTTCAAGTCGAGCTAGTAGTTCCTTAGATTATTGCGTTCAACTGAACACACAAACAAACTCTTTAGCTTTTAAATATTAGTGTAGATCATCATCATCAGCCTTTAACAGTCTACTGCTGGACTAGGCCTCTCCTTTGAAAGGAGAAATTGGCCTACAATACCACGCTGGCTAAACGTGTTGGTATAGGGTTTGTATCAAGTTTTCCTTTCTTACAGTGCTGTTCTCTGCATAATATGCTCCCTCTGTCGGCTCTTACGACGCCCATGGGATGATATGGGATGGTGACATTCCGTATTCCTAATCCGTCACCACACGGACATTACTGTAGATGCGATCCCTATAATCCAGTTCTCGAAAGGACCAAAATAAGCAACCGCTGAGTTAGTAGATCTTACATGAAGGTCTACAGATTACCCTCAATCAGAAACATCGGATTCGGCGTTTTGACGGACTTTCATATGGATTGCATTTTCACGGATACGTCAAAATTCCGGGTTCAGCATACTAGGAACCGGATCGAAATCTTACGATTTGATGAATATAATAAGGGAGCAGTTCACTTTCTTCTTTTAACGTGTCAAGTGACCAAATTAAGGTGCAAAGCTATGCGGCATTTTAAAACATACTGTAAATTAATATCACAAATCCAATCTTTGTAAATTAATATCGAGAATCCATTGCTAATAATTTAACGATGCCTAGAAATAATACCACGAGCCATTAAATTAATATTTCCCGTCATATTCTGATTCAAAACGAAAGCAATTAGAAGCCTCAATCCGATCAACTGGTCTGAGCTTAGATTATCGACGACACGGCAAAAGGTCAAACTTCGTCCAAATATATTCTAAACCAACATTTCCCAAACTATAGGTCACGACCCACTGGTAGGTCGCTAGCGAATCTTGAGTGGGTCTTGAAATGTAAGACGATACTGACTGACCGAAGTTCTCTTCCCATTCACGCTTTTATCCTCCCCTTTATGTCGCATTTTTAAAATATTTTTATAGACTCACGCCTGTATCCCCGAAGGGGTAGGCAGAGGTGTAACATTAGTAACATTACACCCACATTTCGCCATGAATTTTTAGGTCCCACGTAAGAGGAGGCGAGCCAATTGCCGTTACCGTGCACATCACCAGACTCCGTGCTACTACTGAGAATTCGGAAAAACCCAGTTACACTTTTGCCCGGCCCAGGTATCGAACCTGGGACCTCCGATCAACAGTCGCATATGCTATCCACTGGACTACGGAGGCAGTCCTCGTAAATATAGCTAAAACGTGGGTCTCAAGATTAGATTTCTGTTTAATGGGTCGCAGCTCAGACATCTTTGAGAACCACTGTTTTAAATTGATAGAGATACTACAATGATAGACCGATACGAAGTATATTAATCTACCGCACTTCGTTTTAATGTCAATCACGTTTATACAATATGTGAAAGCTTATTTTGTAACGTGAGGTTTAATTAATGGCTTTTAGATCAAATAAGCGGTGACAATGGTAGACTAAGTGACAAGATAATGTCTAGCAATGCTAGCTTTTCAACTAGACGACGAATATAGATTCGTGAGGTTAAGCAACTTCGTCGCTGTCTATTTCATGGATGGGTGGGCAGGCACAAATAGTTTCAGCACAATTTTCATTAACATTCAGTTTTACCTCTCCGTGCCCCAGATTGCATTTTAAAAGGCCTTTGACGTAGACCGTTATGCAGTCTGTCTACCTGTATGAATGCAATCAACTATAGAACTACTGATCGAATTTCTGTATGCTTTCTTTATCCGACGCTCAAATCCGCATCATACGTAGCTGAGACGTAGCAAGATACGCAATAATGCGACAATCTGCGTTGTCTGTAATTATAACCTCTACTAAGTCATTTAAACATACATAAATACATTTTTCCCACCGGGGTAGGCAGAGACAACGGAACGCCACTTACTTCTATCCTTACAAAGCTCAAAATCACTTAAAGAGAGACAAAATCACAAAACTAATCCCAATCTCTTTAATTTTTGATACACTTGCGTGTAAAACCTGATACATAATCTATACAATACATAACCGAAGCTTAATCTCGAAACTACGAGATATTATTAAATTACGTTTAAGGTATACGTACGCTCGACAAAAATGGAAATTGTTTTCCCGGCCTTTGCTTAATGTGTTTGATATTATTAAGATGGCAAAATTTATTTCCTTTTAGTTTTAATTTATCATGGTCCCAGAAGTCGTTTATTATTAATTTGTACAACAAACAGGGTAACTTAAATCAATCAGTAATACTTCTTTAGGCTCATTCACACCAACCCCCCCCCCTCCGTGGGATCTCCACCTTGTCGTGGCTGGGGGGCTCAGTAACCGTGGGATTGAGGTACACCCACGGTGAAGCTAAGCAGAATCCCGGGAGGTGACGCTCCACGTGGGATTTTCCACCTCGTAAAAAAAGGCTCATTGCCTATTCATGATGAAGCAAACACAGTAATCTAGACTGAAACGGATTTAATAAGTTTCATACTTTTGTGTTATTTTGTGTTTTGTTAATTAGGCTGACATGATGATGAATCTTTTGTGTTTATTGTAGCGCTCATAGCGTGACTTCACTCATCGTTCGTTAGTTTTGCAAAGGAATGCAACTTTCACACAGGACACCATTTATATGGGTGATCAGTTTTGAGCCATTTGAAAGTGCTTCGGAAGCCGCATTATCATCGGTCTCCGTTTTTTCTCACATGAGAGGAATCTTAGGTCATGCCAGGGACCTTCGATTGGTTAAAAATCTTGGCTGAGTTAGACACGTTTTCATGAAAAGTAGATACGTTCATTGATTACCTTTTAAGTTTCAACTAAAGTGTTTCTGCTCCTATATATTGCTACTCATTTAATAAATATGATGCGATTCACTCCATTATCCGACTGCTGGCCCAATTTTAAGCGAACATACAATATCAGAAAACCAAAGGTGATAATTTAGTAACATTGATGTAGTATGAGATATATTATTTATTTCCATCTCTTTTTGATTTTATCAATAGATACGTTTTTGTGCAGAACAGATTAACAAGTATTTGTTGTTTTAGGTGATCTTTCACGACACGACGCAACAAAGTTTGTAATAGTATAGTTAAATACATTAGTCTAGACATTGGGTCATAATAATGATGAACTAGACGTTGGGTTAGGTTAGAATTAACGATATATTGAATGGTCATGATTGTGATGAATTTTATTTTAGTTTTGCTCAGTAACTCAACACAAAATATAATATAATAAGATTACGGCGTTTTCTACCGATACATCGATTCCTATTAGTCTTCGTTCCGAGAAATCCTTGAGAAAGGATATAGAGGCTTGTAGAAAGAAACGGATAAAAATGGAATGGTATTTATAACATGGCATTTCTTAAATTAGAAACGATAAGGTAGTAATACAATACTGTTATTTCAATCGTATTTCCTCTATTAGAATATTATTGTTTAATGCTGATACAATGCATCCAAATGTTCTAAGGCAATTTTCGGGACTAATATAGACTAGTGGAGGGTTAGTCACTATGTGTAAATGTGTTAAGTTTCTATTAAAGAAAAGATAATTCATTTCATAAGTTTGCTTGGATAAACTTAAACAGGGAAGGAATTAGCTTTAGAACATATTTGTAGTTGACAGTCCAATTAATTATAAGCTGTAGGCGGGAGAAACAATAAGACACAGCTATCTTTACTCATGTAATTAAGCTGATCGGTTTGTTTGTCTGGACGGCCTAATATATGTAAATGCAGCTCAGATTAAAAAAATGAGCTTAAAAGATAGCTACATTACTGAAGAAGACTCGGTAAAGTAACACCACACGATAAACCTTAGAAGCTAAAAAAACGCTAAGAGTTTGTATGGTAGAGCTAAAAAAGACTATACCACGATTTAACAGACAAAGTGTGGCGATAAAAACCGCGTTGCAAAGCTAATAATGTAAAAAATATAGACAGGCCATAATTTTATCTAAGTAATATTACGTTAAGAGTTTTCTTTTCACAGCAAACTCACATGAAGTATTAATGAAACAGACGGATCATAATAATCTTCGCGCTTATGTTAAGCGTATTATCTACGTCTTATTACACCTATGTAATCTTTAGAACATGGATCCTTCTATACTGCTGTATAAATACTATCTGGATCAGTAATATTTCATTTCTGCCTCTAAAGGTTAATACTATTGTAAAGGTACATTTTTTTGAATACTTGGTACTTGTATTAAAATAATTTGAGTAACCGGTAACCTAACCGGTTTTCTGCGAGTTCTACATTAAAATTATCTCTAGGTTTAGTACCATGTTTTGGTTTATAATGCTGTGTTAACTCACACACACACACACATACATAACTTCAAGCCGTTTATCCCCGAAGGGGTAGCACTGGGCTATCGCCGCTGTTGTAACACAATGTTTAACTAGAAACACATTTTAATAATTATGTTCTTCTTACAAAATTACAATAAAATCAAATCCCATTTGGTTTCTTGCCAGCTCTTCTTAGTAGTTGTCACGCCTTAAACTATGTGATAGTTACGTATAGTTTACACTTGAGTAGCTGTACCTACGCAAAATAAGCAGATGTTTCACAAAAAGAAAATTCATAAACTAAACCTCGGACAATTCATTTTGTAATCAGAAGCTGAATGAAAAATTTATGAGCCTATTGATGCTGTTATGATTTGCAAGTTGCTGCGCAAGAGACACGACAACACTTAGAAAAGCTTCACAGTTCAAAATCAATGCACCATTGAATTATATTTTATACCGCCACGGAGAGTTTCTTCATTGTTAATCCAATATTATCTGATATCACTATAAATATATTGTCTTGTATAAAACATTGAAACGCCAGTAAGTACAATCGTGCCAAATTTCATGATCCTGTGAGCGCATTTGCAAATGAATCTTCTAAATTACATAGTACCGCGCAAAAAGAGCTATTTTACGGTGCCATCCGCCAATTATATCTGCCAAATAGCGCCAAATTGGCCATTTGGGCGAATAATACCTTCCGTTTCTATAGTTTAATGTGTAGGTACTTTTTAGGCACAACATTTTGATAAGAACTCTGGTGATTACTGGGTGGGGCAAATTACTGTCGGAATTAATTAAGTGATTACTTTTTTATAATGTTGTATAGATAATTGTTGAGTACTAGCTGTGGCAAGCATTTGAAGAGGAGTATCGGTTGTGTATTTTTTCGTAAGTGATTGAAATATATTTTTTTAAATATTTTTTTATAGACTCATGCCAGTATCCCAGAAGGGGATAGGCAGAGGTGGAATGTCACAGCTACATTTGACCATGCATTTTCAGGTCCCCCGTAAAAGGGGGCGAGTCTATTACCGTTACCGGGTATCAGATTCCGTGCTGCTACTGAGAATTCGGAAAAACTTAGTAACACATTTGCCTGACTCGGGAATCGAACCCGGGACTGCCGATCAGCAGACGCATACGCTGGCCATTGGACCACGGAGGCAATATAATTATATTTCTTCGTAAAGGTTTACGTAAGGTACATAATGTATAAGTAGATTACGTAGCACGTGGCACGAAGAAATTTATTTGTAAATCCCTTCTCAGAACTGGCAGTAATTTTTAGTTTATGATTCCATGTGTTTCGAAACCTTTTCATGTATCCATCCAAATAGCTATCCATAACTTCAGTTTTGTTTAAATTAAAAATGTCAAAAACTATCCAATACTCATTCAAGACTAAAATAAACCAAATTTTATCATTTCAAATGAAATGAGAGTTGAGGAGACAACTATTTTAATTTCAAGTTAAACCGCTCATGTATGAAATGATGGAATTCGAGAGATGCTCAAACAGTACTGTGATCAAAGTTCTGTCAATATAATGTGACATTATTATGAACTGAATTTCAATGGCACTTTTAGATATCTATTTTAATGTCACTGAGTTAGTATTGGATGGTGTGACTTTTTGTATTATAGAGCCAGTTATTTGCAACTATATGATTATTTGTCAAAGGATCAAATATATTCCAGAACTCACATACGGTCAACTGATTCCAAACTAGGGAGAGAGGTAAATATAATATGGCATTCGTTGCTAAATATAAACGCACATTTACAAAAGTTAATTAAAATAAATTTTCACTTACAGACGTCTTACGTCGATAAGACGTGTACTTACGTCTTAATTTGTATAATCATTCATAATTTTTATATATTATTATAAGGCTATTGATAAGGCTTTTAGAGAGAGAGCTCTTGGTTTTGTTTCCTACTTTGTACCTTTAATGAAAACCTACTCCCACACAAGTCCTTACCGCAAATATTTTTTTTTAAGAAATATAAGATATATTAGAAATAATTCTATGGCAAAATGTTTACGTATGATTTAATAATTCAAGTTTGAGCGCCGCTTTCATTGCCATTATAAGTGTATGTACAAATTATGTATAAAATATTATGTTATGTTAGGATACAATTTAGCAATTCCATGGATGTCTTCTCTGAAATAAATTATTCTATTTGATTACTGTTCACACTCTGCCAGGCTTTGGACAGCACTAAGATCTTTTACAGTATGCACAATTACTGGGCATCAAAACACTTTATCCTGAAAGTGCCTTCAACCAAAGAATAGTGCCATCGCTATGGACTAAGAAAATCAGACGACACTCCCTGTATTGAAAAGATAATAGGAAATCTGTCAGAGCTGGAATTGCTTGGCTTGAAAGCTAAAAGGACACATCTTGGATGCAAACAGGTTGACGTAAAAATCGCGTCGATGTTTTTATTAATTTTCTGTGCTGATGAAGTGTCATATTAGGAAAATTAAATAGAAATAATATCAATAATGCCTTTTAAATTTAATTCTATACAAACAAACAAATTTTCAACTCAATTTCGCCGTTTCTAGCCAGATTCGTGTATCGAAAAGCCCTCCACACTAAATCACTCAGTGCGAAAGTATATGACTGTACTAGCCAGTGTATTGAAGACCGTGAGATTAAACCTACGTTATTTAACCTTACTACCGAACACCGCCCTCTCTGACACTTTTTATTAACAAAAATAAGTATATTTGGCTACAAATCTTCAAACAAAAACGAATCTTTTCTTTGTCTACTGAAGTTGAATTTTGAATGGCAGTTTTTGTTATTTAGTGCTGATACTTGTATGTAGCGTCCAATCAATTTTTATCCAACTCTTTGCTTAGATGTCTTCTTTATTGATGTTAATGTAGTAAGGATACAGCATTATTTAACTACAATGACAATCATTTTGCGTATGTGGATTTTCCTATTCCGTATTGAATTAACTAGCTTGATTTTTCTTTTGAAATAAATCTTACATGGGATGAACATTGATTTTATTCATAGCTGAGATTCTTACCTAATTAGGTAGAAAGCCTGAAAATGCTACAATATGATGAGCTACATAAATATTATTATGAATTCAACTAAAACGAATTATATGCCTATGTATAAAAGTTCAGTGCGCTATGTTCTATTATTCCCTCCATTTAGCTCACGTAAGCAACCAACTTAATGAGCGGCTCTTGAATTCTGATTTTCTTTACAAAACTAACTGAAGTTATATTTTGTTCAAGGTTTTTACGAGTATATAGGTCAAATAGATGTACGTATGCCTCGTTTGCTATTGTTTGTCTTTCTGGAATTATAATTATATGGGTATAAATATACCAGATTTATTTCTAAATTTGGACCTTTTAAGGCAGTGATAGACTAGTGGAGACACTATCAGACTGCTATGCAGAGGTATTTGACGCCAAATCCACGGTGTTCTTCACTGATTTTTCAAAACTAAATGAAGGAAAACATTACGAGGAAACCTACATGTCTGTCATGAGAGTTCTTCATAATGCTCTTGAAAGATATAGACTCTCGATTGACATGTGATGACTGCCAACTCGCACTTGACTTGGTTGGCCCATTCTTCTCATAGTGAGAAGAGGCCCTTGCCAGCATTAGAATAGTTTATAAACAGGAGAGATATCATTTTATATTTGTATATGAAATGTGTTGAAGCAGATATAGATAGATTATATATATAAACAAATATAAACTTTCTTTGATCCTTCGTTTAAAATAGTGTAATTACAGCAGTCTAGTAAGCTATATTTAGAACTTGCTTTGTGATGAGGATTAAAGAGATAATTAAATATTGATAACGCTTTTAAACCTTGTCATGAGGCTCTGTTAATTTGAAATCTACTCCGCTGGGTAGGGTAGACTACGTTGACTGCGCGGTTGACGTAGTGGTTTTTAAGCGGCCGTCTCGCTGCTTGACACTCAGCGCGAGTGTTGTGGGTTTCGCTCTCACACGAGACAACACTTTTTGTGATTCATAAATTGCTATTTTATGTCTGGGTGTTCATTATGTCCGTTAGTGCATGTTTTTAAAGCCTCCCTCAACAAAGAATTAAGTGCTAGTAAAAAGAAGCGGGAGTAAAAAGAATATTTGAAGTTTATCTTAGATCAACTCGGTTCTACTCCACTCCACCCACTCCGCGTCACTGGAAATATTACCACTTTCCATTGATCTTCTGCGCTTTACTTGCAAAATCCAGTACGAATAAAAACCAAACGAAATAAAATTAATATTTTTATTATAAGATTTGAAAGACACAACTATGATGAAAATTTCACATACAAAGATACGGCGCTGGCTCTGTACAGTGTACAGTGCTTCGTACCAATAGCCAATTGTGGCAAATAACATCGGATTTACTGTTATAATGATATCATAGCAAATCTTTTATCGTTTTCTAAGCATGTATATCCGAACAATATATTTTATAATTGGTGAACTGAACGCATTGATCTAGTGAGGTACACAGAAATTACCAGATCTGACCAAACAAAGCACTTCATCTACGCTTAGATAAATTCAACACTGCCTGAATTTATTTAAACTCCAGTAAAACCAATAAGACAAACTTTACCTTCAAACTTACAAAATCACATTTTATTCTCCGTCGCCTGATCGCCTCAATGTACAAGAAATGAGGCATTTGTAAACAACCCAAGCTGCTATTTATGTTTTGGCGGCCGAAACTAAAACTTTTTCTTCAAATAATTCACCTAATTTCTTCCGAAGAAAGCAAGCTGTACTTAAATGAAACTAGAGGATCCTCCGCAGCTACGCCCGCGCATTTTATTTCAATCTAACTGCACTTGCCGTTCCCATGGGAATTTCGGGAAATCATCCAAAGAGAATATACATGCCAAATTTGAGCTTCTAGCGCCTCAAAGTTTTGACTATCAGTTGTCTTTCAGTCAGTAATGCAAGAATATCATACACAAGGTGGACGAGCCACACTGGCAACAGCATGAATGGGCCGGCTCGACCGGGGAAGCACCATCTCAAAGAAAACCGACGTTAAGTAACAGTATCCTACTGTTGCGTTTTGTTCGGTGAGTGAGAGTGCCGGAGGCCCAATCCCTGTTCCCAATCCAATCCCTTTTTTCCTCCTCTTTCCTCTACCCTTCTTGAGGGTTGGTAGCGCTAGTAATACCCTTGGTGCTGCAAGCGTCCATGGGCTACGGTAACTACTTACCATCAGGTGGGCCGTGTGCTCGTCTGCCACCCCAGTGGTATAATATATATATATATATATATATATATATATATATATATATATATATATATATATATATATATATATATATATATATATATATATATATATATATATATATATTGTGACGTCGCTTTGACGTCACGATGACACCGTTTGCCCACTCCACTTGGCTGACCGCTGTCTCTCCCCTCACCTCAGACACCACACCTCGGGCTCCAAACGGAGCCGTTGGGAGCGCTCGTCCCTTTTGGATCGGCTGAACAGCGGCGAGCAGAAGCTAAGTACACCAGCTACTCTTCCTGAGCGACCCCGGAAGCGAAACCCCAACAAAATCTCCTACTCTTCGAATCTCGCGACCCTGGTTCTATAGAATTTCCTTAATAATGTTTAAATCAGTGTTCTGCTAAAGGATGTGTTAAATTCTTGAATGAATTAAACCACGATAGCAATAGCAATCACGATTTTCATTTAACCACAACTAAGTAGGAATAACGTTACAGTCGCGCCCACGGGAATATATAAGTAGGTATTTGTTGGGAATCCGTTTTCGGTAAGTCCTTTTTAGGGTTCCGTACCTCGAAAGGAAAAAACAGAACCCTTATAGGATCACTTTGTTGTCCGTCCGTCTGTCAAGACAATTTTTCTCAGGAATGCGTGGAGGTATCCAACTGAAATTTATATTAAATACTCAAACCTACGGTTCCATAGAGCGGTAAAAAATTCAAACTTCTAATCCAACGCAATCAAAAGATACAGCTGATTATGCTGCAAATTGCAGCATATTTTCAAACTCGCATTGGAATCAAAACCTATAGGGTATTTCCCGTGAACTCAGAATCTTGAAATTTGGTACGAAGCAACGTCTTATATCACATATAAAGGAAAAATTGCGAAAACCGTAAATTTTTAGTTACAGCATATAAAAAAAATATTTTTAATAAATTTAAAGTTACTACCCCTTTCTCTTGAACGCGCGGAAGTATTCAATTGAAATTCATATCAAATACTCAACTATATAACACCGTTAGGCTGCAACAAAATCAAGCTTCTATGTCAACGCAATCAAAAGAAAGAGCAAGATAAGCAAATTTTCAAACTCGTGACTACTCGCAAGTGAATCAAAACCTACAGGGTACTTCCCGTGAACTCAGAATCTTGAAATTTGGTACGAAGCAACTTCTTATAGCACATATAAAGGAAAAATTGCGAAAACTGACAATTTGTAGTTACATCATATAATTAAAACATTTTTAATAAATTTGAAGTTACTACCCCTTTCTCTTGAACGCGTGGAGGTATTAAATTGAAATTCATATCAAATACTCAAGTATATAACACCGTAAGGCTGCAACAAAATCAAAGTTTTATGTCAACGCAATCAAAAGAAAGAGCAATATAAGCATATTTTCAAACTCGCGAATACTCGCAAGTGAATCAAAACCTACAGGGTACTTCCCGTGAACTCAAAATCTTGAAATTTGGTACAAAGCAACGTCTTATATCACATACAAAGGAAAAATTGCGAAAACCTTAAATTTTTAGTTACAGCATATAAAAAATATTTTTAATAAATTTAAAGTTACTACCCCTTTCTCTTGAAGGCGTAGAGGTATTAAATTGAAATTCATATCAAATACTCAGGCATATAACATCGTTAGGCTGTAACAAAATCAAACTTCTACGGCTACGCAATCAAAAGAAAGAGCAATATAATCATATTTTCAAACTCGCGATTACTCGCAAGGAAATCTAAACCTACAGGGTACTTCCCGTGAACTCAAAATCTTGAAATTTGGTACGAAGCAACGTCTTATATCACATATGAAGGAAAAATTGCGAAAACCGTAAATTTTTAGTAACGTCATATAATAACAATATTTTTAACAAATTTAAAGTTACTACCCCTTTCTCTTGAACGCGTAGAGGTATTAAATTGAAATTCATATCAAATACTCAGGCATATAACACCGTTAGGCTGTAACAAAATCAAACTTCTATGTCTACGCAATCAAAAGAAAGAGCAATATAATCATGTTTTCAAACTCGCGACTACTCGCAAGGGAATCAAAACCTACAGGGTACTACCCGTGAACTAAAAATCTTGAAATTTGGTACGAAGCAACGTCTTATGGCACAGATAAAGGGTTCGGAAGGCTGAGGACCGTGTACTGCGGGGCGTGTTGGGAGAGGCCTATGTCTAGCAGTGGCCTGCGATAGGCTGATTGAGATTGAGATTTCAAATAATAACATAGTCTTCAAACCTTTTTCCTAATTATTCTGTTTGACGACCAGCCAGCTCACTATAACATACGCGCTCTTTTAAAACCGTAGTGAGGTCATGGTGTGGACAGTATAATATACTATCACAATATAATTATGGCTATAGTTGCATTAATTGTCAACCAAAACACTATTTAACATAGTATAATACCTATGCCGGATGGAAGTTGTTTATTTCATGCAATAGCGTTCTCTATTTATTATACCACTAATTTTGAACAAACACAAATACTAAAGACCACAATACTTGTTTATATTTATAATAACTGGGACGAGTTTCATTTATATACAAGCGATGCCCGGAGAGGTCCTTTCTCTTTACGACATGAGTACAAAGCTACGATGCTCCTATCCTCTAGCTATGGCGGTACTGCTGAGGTGAAGGCAGCAGGATGTTTGTATCCAGCGAGGTTCGAAGTGTATGAACGTAATACGGGTATTCTGAGGCGTGTATTTTGGCAGAGAAGGATATGCAATAAAGCGTTTACTTCTTTCAGGCAATTTATCATCAGGTCATTATGATTTTTGTTAGCCAATTGTGTGCGAAGGATTTCTTAATAATACATACAATCATATTAAGGTAAGCTTGGTAAAAAAAACTCTAGATTCAAAGGTTGGCCGTCCTAAACGCAATAAAAGTGGTCGTCCTAAAAAATCTAAAATGTACTGCTCAGAACAAGAACGGCCAGCTGTAGCGTTGCATAAATACAACAATATACGGCAATAACCTCAATAGGTAAAATTCATGTTCTCGTCTGATTGTCGTGGGAGACTTCAATATTGATTTTAGAATGAATCCCCAAAATGGAATTTCTACATATTTTTTATCTATAAACATGTTTCCGTTAATAAACACTAACGCAACACGAAGTAGTACAACTAAAGATGACTTTTTTCGAACTTCAATATTCAATGTGGTACTATTCCTACCTTTTTCAGTCACCAGGTCCACCAGGGTTTACAGGTCTGGTTCAAATTTGATACTTAATTTCATACTTTAAAATGTTCATTTCCATTTTTATGTTCTTTTTTTTTAATTCACATAACGTATCACATCTTTACATACATCACGCCTTTTTATCCCCGAAGGGGTATTCAGAGGTGTATTACACACCCACACTTCGCCAGTTATGTTTCGGTCCTAATGTAATAGGGGGCGAGCATAGGTATTGCCATATACCGGGCACATTACTTAGCGAGCGATAATTAACGTTCTAAACACCCACATATATGTAACTCCGAAAAGTCAGTGATGGGTGCCCGGGGTACCTGGGGATCGAACCCGAGATAATCGTCTCGGCAGTCCGTTACGTATACCACTGGGCTATCGCCGCTTACTTATTTTTGTTATTTTTTTTTTAAGAATATTAGTTATTGTTTTATTTTGTGTGCAAATAGTCACATAGGAATAGTTTTATTTTCATCGCAAATAAATACTATAATTATTAAAAATACTTTATTAATATTTTTGTTGCAGATTTCTAATAGTCACTAAAAACTTTGTAAATCAATAGCTTTGATAAAAAATCTCACCATCATTCATCAACAGAATTTTGCAAGGCTGCTGCAAGGCTAGTATAGGTATTTAAGTTATATTACAAAATAAGCGATATATGTTAATATAAAATAAAGGATGTTTGATTACAAACGACAAAGAGGCCTTTTTCTTTAATTTATGCTCCTCCAGCTTCCCATACTGTAATGTCATGGTTTTCATTTTGTAATAAAAATACCATAACTATGACTGGTGAACTTTTACTTATATACCTACAGGTTTGTACGGAACTCACGGTGCGCGAGTCCGACTCGCACTTGAACGGTTTTTTTTTTACTGTGTATGTGTGAAATCGTTCCAAAGCAGTGTTATATTGTTTTAATTGTGTTCAATTTTTCTTACTAAGTTTGGTAAGTTTTTTTTTATTATAACTGTTTTCTTTTGCCGCGTGCGATAATTAATTGTGTATCAACCGCATAAGCAACAAGTTATAATTGTTTTGCTTGCGGCCACGTGTCAACTAAACGACGCGCTAAGGCCTCACTCGTGAATCGCTTGTTTTGTGGTAGCCTTTTTTAATTGCCTACTACGGTAATTAATTACTACTACTAATTATTTTCTTATAATTACTACCCTTCGGGATTATTTTTTTTGGAACGAATTCATACCCTTTCTGCCTTTTTACATTTTTTTTTGTTCGTATAACCCTCTTTGTGTGACCTTAACTGGTTGATTTAAACCTAATAGTCAATATTATTAAAAAAAATCTACTGCATATTGCGTCGATGTCTTTTGAAATCAAATACTTGCTTCTTCAAAAGGGCGAACTAGAGTATGAGGTGGCAATGCGAATCGTCAAACCGTCGGCTACAGTTGCCGATTTGCGTAAGCAAATCGGCAAACTGGTTTTGGAAGCCCCGGCTGAGACCATATGCAAGTCTCATCTTTCCTTTTCCGAAGACACACAGGCATAAAAATAACTCTCATATAGTTAATAATTTAAAAATACTACAAATCGAGTTTGAAAATAATTTGTTCTCGCGTACAGAACCCTTATTACACCACTTATATCACAGGTTGAATAGAGTAAACTTGAACGGACCTAACGATGCTAGTGTTTTAGATACTGTTTGGCTAGATTTCCGCGGTCAATTATCGGCTCTGCGAGCTATTTCACCTAAACTACAAACAAGTTGCTCACACGTTATATCAAACGAGTCATCTGTTAACGCTTTTTCCTACGACCGTAAGTTGTTTTCTGAGTTGTCTAAATTTAAATATAATGGCAAAACGTGTGTCCGTGCCTTTATAGAAAAGGTCAACGAGTTTATGGTTTGTAGGTCTGTTCCCGACGAGAATATTCTCGCATTCTCGTTTGAATTTTTTTCTTGCAATGCACTTACTTGGTACCGCAGCGTTAAAGATAGCGTCAATTCTTGGAATCAATTATGTTTGTATTTGAAAAGAGACTTTAGCCCTCGTAACCACGCCTACAAACTTATTTCGGCGATTAGACTTCGTCACCAAGGCGAGAATGAAAATATTACTTTATACATTGCAAAAATGAAGGCTCTATTCTGTCGTTTGGATGACGCCATTAGCGAGGCGCAGAAATTAGATATAATTTTAAATAATATAAAACATTGTTACAAAAACTGTTTACTTACTACTAAGGTGGTTGACATTCCTAGTTTGGTTGCTGTGTGCCAGGAATTTGAGAAGCTGGACAGCCGTAGTAGGGATCGTGGTCCTTCCTCTTCTTCTTATAATTATTTACCTTCTGAGTTTTTAGATAATCATACCTCCCTTGTCGTTATGTCCCCAATTTTAATAAAAATTCATATCAAAATTATTCTAACTTTAAAAACAGAAATATTATTTCCTATCAAAATAATTACAAAGAAAAACCGATTATTAATGCTGTCAGTAAATCCCCTAATTCTAGTAATCAATTTTGCCTTCGTTGTAGAACATCTTCCCACTCCTTGAATACCTACTTGTAGTAAACCCAATTTTTTTATTTGTTTTAAGTGTGGATTGAAAGGTTATCGTGTTACTAATTGCTCCAATTGTAAAAGCCCTAGCAACAATAAAAATTAAAATAGTAGTCCAAAAAACTAATTAAATTGGATTGGAGAAATGAAAAAAGTCTAATTTTGATAAACGCGATTGGCATAACTGGTTGAATTATATTGCTAAATTTTTTAATTGTTATCGTTATCGTATAGAGAAATTAATGTTGAATATAATCCTTATATCACAGTTAATATTAATGGTAAGCGTGCTGTGGGCTTGCTCGATTCTGGCTCGTGCGTCACTATTCTGGGTAACAATTCGCACAAAATCTTGCTTGACAATGGTTGCCAGTTGATGGATTCTCAACCGTTGAAACTTATTAGTGCAGGCCGTGAAATGTTGTTTTCTGCTGGATCGGTTTCTCTTACCTTTGAATTTACAAATAAAGTAGTTCCCCTAATAGTTCATAAAGTCCCTGGCATCAAGAACTCGTTAATTCTAGGTATGGATTTCTGGAGGGCTTTCGGTTTGTTCCCAAAACATTTAGACTCCGTCTTACTTTTAAATAAGTCTGACGCTGAGGTTGCTGAGTTAAACACCACTGCATGTTCTAGTCATATTATCCCCTACGATAATTTGACCTTATAACAGAGACGTATCGCCGATGACGTTGTTTCAAAATACAAAAATGTATCCTACCAAATTCGAGGTCTAGGTTGTACTCATTTAATTACCCATTCTATCGATACGGGTGACAGCCCCCTATTCATGAGCGTTATTATCGTATATCTCCCGATAAACAACGCATATTAGTTAAACAACTATCTAACTATCAGATATGGCTTGCCAGACAAAAGCCCCTTGGTGATTTCCATATAAAAGATCTTAAATTAACTCACTACAAAGTTTAAAAATGAAATGATTAATGCTTATCACTAATGATCTAGTCACAAAAATAACTTAACAGTTTGTTACAAATATTATAAAAATCTTTAACTCCCAATTACAGCTTAATGATGTACTCAAATATCTTATTACATATAGCTTTAGTAATGACTAATCGTAATGTAAAAAATATATTTTTCCCTCATGGCTCAGTGGTTAAGAGGTTGTTGTCTGATCAGCCTATGGTTCAATTCTCGCCTATGTTTTTTTTTGTTTTTTTAGCTATGGTTGTGTATACTATATCATCGATTGTCTCCTGCGGTGATATATTATTCATTACAACCTACTCCGAATTGTGTATTTGTCGTTAATGACTTTGCATCATGTTGGGAAACTAGATAATTGTCCACGACAATGGAATGCGGCACGGCACCTCGCGCGCAGTGATGACTCACGTGTTTACCTGAGCCGCTCGCTCGGCACAAAACTTTCCATCGTCATAATCATTGTTTATTTTAATTTTAATGAACACAGGGCAAACCCTTGCAATTCGCATTGAGCGTATTAATGAGCAATTTGCTTGTGATAGTGCCAACTGATCGTAATATTATTAGTATCGAAATATCGTAAGATCGTAATATTCGTTTACGACTTATATATTTTCAATTAAATTTTTACTTATCGAACCCGGGTTGTGCCTAGCAACCTAGGCTGGGTGGCTACTTACTCTAAACCTCACGTATAATACCTCTTCGCGCGTCTTGTATTATTTAGAATACGACTCGCATCGGGAATGAATGCTGGCTTGTTCATACGTATGACTGTGTGTAGGCCTTTTGAATGTGATGAATGTCAGGTAATAGGAATGTTCAATGCTTGGTGACGTATGAATGGTCGAGGGTTATACTTGGTTTTTTCTTTCAGGGTCAGTAGTTGCCTTGTACTTAGCCTACTGACACCACCACTCATCTGTTTCAGGGTTCCAGAATGCAGTTGCCGCCTACCAGCCACAGAATTTTCCCGGCGGGAAAATTCTGGCCTAATGGGGGAGTGTGTGACGTCGCTATGACGTCGCGATGACACCGTTCGCCCACTCCACTTGGCTGGCCGCTGCCTTCCCCTCACCTCAGACATCACACCTCGGGCTCCAAATAAATACGGAGGCGTTGGGAGCGCTCGTCCCTTTTGGATCGGCTGAACAGCGGCGAGCAGAAGCTAAGTACACCAGCTACTCTTCCTGAGCGACCTCGGAAGCGAATCCCCAACAAGATCGCCTACTATCGTCGAATCACGCGACCCTGGTTCTATAGAATTTCCTTAATAATGTTTAAATTAGTGTTTTGCTAAAGGATGTGTTAAATTCTTGAATTAATTAAACCGAGTTTTCATTGTAACAGCAATCATGATTTTCATTTAACCACACCTAAGTAGGAATAACGTTACAATATATATACAGAGTGTAAAAAGACCCTTAACGAAAACTGAAATCCCATGTTGTACTAATCAGTACGAACATCTTTTACTTCGGCACCATACCTGGGAAATCACTGGTTCAGGAGATTTTGAGGCTCAAAGTTAGTATGGAATTTTTCTAATTAGGTACAAAATCGATGCATTTATGTTCTTTAGATGCCCTGTAACCTCATGGATAAGTAGGTATTTCGAGTATTGCACGCGCGCGTTTTTAATTGCGGTTTAGAAAATGGGAAATCAAAAAAAAAATCGTTTCCCAGGCATTATTTTTCGTTAGTATGAATTGGCATGATGTCCACAAAGAGTAGACTTCGGCTTGGTGATGGGTCTTGTGACACCCTGTATATAGAGAATCTTTATTGCCTTTAAGCTTCTTTTAGGTTTCAGCTTCTTGCGCGCAATAATTTTGGCTCTGCGTTGTCTACCAGTCAGTCAGTTAAACAAAAATTGTATATATTTTTGATGGCACTGAATTATTTCTTACCATATAATCAGGTCTTCTTTCTCTTAGCGTTATCCCAGTTTCAGTCTGGGGTCCGCTTTCTAGCCTAACCAGATTTGGCTGAATATTAGCTTTTCCACGGAGCGACTGCCTGTCTGACCTCCGCAACCCGAAGGGATAGCGATATTCCATGGTTTAGACTAGTGTCAGTTTATTTAGAAGGTACTGACGCCCTGTAACGACTGTCAAAGATCTTCATGACAACCGGGACCGACGGCTTAACGTGCTCTCCGAGGCACGGGACAAGCGATAATTAACAATTCAATACGCACATAACTCCGAAAAGTCATTGGTGCGCGCCGTGGATTCGAACCTGATACCCTCTGCATGGCAGTCTGTTGGTATATCCACTCGGCTATCGCTGCCTATTGCGTACCATATAATCAGGTACACCATAAAAAACACACACACACACACACACAAACACACACATACGCACACACACACGCACACACACGCGCGCGCGCACACACACACACACACACACACACACACACATACACACACACACACACATGTGCACACACGCACCCACTAATACTATTTTTATTATATAATAAAATTTTAGCTTTTAGAATTTGTATTCATTGCTTTTAGTATACATACGAACCTTTGTTTCTAGATAAATAACAAAAAGAGGATCGGCACTGTTTTTCCTTATCACAGGCTAATCTGTAGCCTATTTAGGAAAACAGTACTACACCCATTTTTATTGTGATCATTATGTAATTTAATAACTCGTGAATACATCTTGTGTAAAACATACTATGCCAGTGTGTAAATAAACGTTTTTATTATAAACGTTTTTATTATTATTATATATGCAGATCAAGTTCGAAAGTTAATATAAATTAAGGGAAAACAACTTCGTTCATCTCAAAACTTAGACGAGCAATAACTCTAATAAAAAAATGACTTTGTCTATTATATTTTTGGTTAATTTTAGTTATAAGCAAGAAAGCGATGTCTTATAAAAATTTCGATTAAATTGTTCTTAAATAAGAACAATTTAATCGAGATTGTGATAAGACATAAGAGTATTAACTCAGAGTGAGTGAGACTTTGGACGTTTGTTATTTTTACTTTTGACGCAAAGTATATGCGATTGCGAGAATATTTTTATTAGCCTATTAACGTAACTGGTATTTAAATGTTATTGAAGTGTTATCGTGGCTAGATCGTAAATTGAACATTGTGTCACCGTTGAACTTCAGAAGTCAAATAAGACGATAATGACATTAAAGTCAAAATCAAAATCTTTCATAAATTAGCAGAATACCGATTCTGATATAATCTAATTTCGTTCAAAATATAATGTTAATGTCATAAAAGTAAATACAATATTAATGTACAAACAATAAATAAGAAAATTGGCTCTCAGATCATCTTCGTTTAGGTTTTCCAAGTTGTCGTCGACTGACATAGGGCACCAAAAACACACACACAAAACAACTATTAAAATAATTTTGTTTGTTGAAGCGACTACAGGTACCAAACCATATTCAAGGTACGTACAGTCACGAGCATAAATATATTACTATGGGCAGATTAGCAAAAATATCTGACCCAGGAATGAGTTCAATAATATCTGTCTGCACGTACGCAGCAAAAATATCTGATATTATCAGGCAGCATAATGAAGTGGCATCAAAATTATGTGATGAAAATGTCGAAGCATAAATATGTGATGTGACAGGTGGCAAAATGTTATGATCCCTTGTGGAGAGCAAATATATGTCACGTTTTCTATTTCTGTAGTTTGCATTGATTCCGCCCTAAAATCATAAATATGTGACATCAACTAAGTGGCAATAATATCTGACATTATTTTATACATAGACTCATACATAGACTCACGCCTGTTTCCTCGAAAGGGTAGGCAGAGGCATATTAAACGCCCACTTTTCGCCAGTGTTTTGATCCCACGTAATAGGTGGCGAGCCTATTGCCGCTTATCGGGATATTTTGTTTGCCAGAGCCTCGTCCGTTGATCGGCAGGTGCACCACTTGCAGGTGAGGTTGGCTTGGGACCCTAAGTTCTTGCTAGGAACCCTATGCACCCCACATTATTTTATCTTCAAGTTAATTTCAAATTCATACGAATTCATTAAAGCAATAAATTTTATTTTACATTATTTTAATGTGGGCTGTCGTTTTATACTATATTTATGTCTAGACATATCCAATATCACCATTAATGGGTAGATCTTTTCTATATACGGCTGCCGAATAAAAGTTTAGGAATAGGTAGTAATATCGGACTGCCTAGCCAAATCAGTTACTTTTTGTCATCTGTCAAACGCCAGTTTTGTATGTAGTCATTTTTCATACTCAACTGTTGTACTTTTTTGATGGTTTTATGGTTTTATTTATATAAAATTTGCTGTAAGAGCAAAATTCAAATTTAAGGATATTTATAGGGATGCTTTGATACAATCTTTTTGATAAATAACAATTTTCAATTTAGTTTTAATACATACATACATAGTCTCACGCCTGTTTTCCCGAAGGGGTAGGCAGAGGCATATTAAACGCCCACTTTTTGCCAGTGTTTTGATCCCACGTAATAGGTAGCGAGCCTATTGCCGCTTATCGTGATATTTTGTTTGCCAGAGCCTCGTCCGTTGATCGGCAGGTGCACCACTTGCAGGTGAGGTTGGCTTGGGACCCTAAGTTCTTGGTGGGAACCCTATGCACCTGTTTTAACCTCCTGGATTCCAGAAAATAAAATTCGATATCATATTGTAAGTGTATATTTTTGGTATATTAGGAGTCTGTTTAAGCAAAAAAATATACTTACAAAACGGTGTTAAGATTAGTACTGCCACTTTACAAAGGTAACACAACCACCATAATAAAACGATTAGTTCCAGCAATCATTCACTGATGGCTTTATGGCGAATTTTTAATTATTTATGTAATATAGGTATAACGCTGGCATCCAGGAGGCTAATACAGTCCGATTCCCTATAGAGTAACATCTCAGGCCCCCAGACTTTATTTCCTTGGATTTTTTTTGGATTTCATTGGATTGACGATGAGTTATCAAACATCAATGTTGATGAATATGAGTTTTTTTTTTTTTTTTGCATTTTTATTGCTGCTCGCAAGTGTGTGCTAAAATTGTTCTACAATGCGAGAGAGGCTACGGGACGTAATTATGCATATGGTGGCTTTAGTCGATTTTAATTCATCATTTAAATTATATGTCACCCGAAGATAACAAGTTCCGGAAGTTTATAAATTTCCTAGAAAATTTATAAACTTTCGTAGGATTCTAAATGGGTGATAAATTGTTTGATTTTACGCCCATATTTTCGCAAATTTATCAATTTACGACGCCTCGTGATAAATTTATAACCTAAAGGATGTCCATTCGTAAGGTTCTAAACGGTTCGACCAATCACAGAAGCTTCGCATTAATTTAACGTTTCTTTAAAATACGGCAAATAACACACTGCTCTCTGATTGGTCGGTCGGTGATAATGAAGGTCGGCATCAGTTCAACTTAATAGGTTATGTTCGGTTTTCTCGTGACCTTGAATTCAAAAATAGGAGCCCTGTTTTTGCTCAGTTCCGTTAACTTAGGCTCATAAACATCGCTAAAGTTCCAGTTTATTCATTAACGTGGCGAACAATGACGGGGGAGGGGGGGGGGGGAATAAAAAAAAACACGTGACTTATTCAACCAATCAGAGCGCACATGGCGTTGGTTATCTCTTACTAATTATTTTACGCGTGAATTCGTAACTTTAGCCGTTTACGAAAATAGGGGGGTAAAATAATACATAAGTACATAGACTCACGCCTGTTTCCCCGAAGGGGTAGGCTCATTAAACGCCCACCTTTTGCCAGTGTTTTGATCCCACGTAATAAGTGGCGAGCCTATTGCCGCTTATCGGGATATTTTATTTGCCAGAGCCTCGTCCGTTGATCGGCAGGTGCACCACTTGCAGGTGAGGTTGGCTTGGGACTCTAAGTTCTTGGTGGGAACCCTATGCACCCAATAAAATAATATTATAATTTATATCTCGTTTAGCATCCTACGAAAGTCGTAGATAGATACGCAGTAAAATATTGCAAATTACGTTATATACAACATGATGAATTAAAATCGTCTAAAGCCACCATTTGCATAATTACGTGACGTAGCCTCTCTTGCATTGTAGAACAATTTTAGCAAGTACTTGCGAGGAGCAAAAAAAATGCAAAAAACTACAAAAAATCATTTTTTGATTTTTTATATTCATCGACAATGATGTTCGATAACTCATCGTCAATCCAATGAAATCCAAAAAAAAAATCTAAGAAAATAAGTAAAGTCTGGGGGCCTGAGATGTTAGTCTATAGGGAATCGGACTGTATTAAAACTAAATTGCAAATTATTATTTATCAAAAAGATTGTGTCAAAGCATCCCTATAAAAATGCTTAATGTTTAATTTTGCCCTTACAGCAAATTTTATATAAATAAAACCATCAAAAAATTACAACAGTTGAGTATGAAAAATGATTATACATACAAAACAGGCGTTTTGACAGATGACGAAAAGTAACTGATTTGGCTAGGCAGTCCGATATTACTACCTATTCCTAAACTTTTACTCGGCAGCCGTATATAGAAAAGATCTACCCATTACTGGTGATAGTGGATATGTCTAGACATAAATATAGTATAAAATGACTGCCCACATTAAAATAATGCAAAATAAAATTTATTGCTTTAATGAATTCGTATGAATTTGAAATTAAATTGAAGATAAAATAATGTCAGATATTATTGCCACTTAGTTGATGTCACATATTTATGCTTTTAGGGCGGAATCAATGCAAACTACAGAAATAGAAAACGTGACATATATTTGCTCTCCACAAGGGATCATAAAATTTTGCCACCTGTCACATCACATATTTATGCTTCGACATTTTCATCACATAATTTTGACGCCACTTCATTATGCTGCCTGATAATATCAGATATTTTTGCTGCGTCCGTGCAGACAGATATTATTGAACTCATTCCTGGGTCAGATATTTTTGCTAATCTGCCCATAGTAATATATTTATGCTCGTGACTGTACAATGAAAATATGTCCTGCCTTTACCCTCGCAAAGATAGAAATGTAATGTTCTATAATATTTATCACTTTCCAAATTCCAACCTATGGGTTTCAAAAGCTTTGTACTATAGATTGTTATAAAATTTACGGAGGCGAAACTTCACGACATTGTTAACCCATGCTTATATAATGAAGGTTACTTATTAATAGGATTATTGAATGCTAATTGAAAAGGTTTTTAATGTATTTATGCAGATCTGGGAATTCATTTAATACGTAATTAAACATTAATTTATTATTTATTTAATCACAAACAATTTTACATTGTGTTTGATATGATTACATTTTTATGTCAAGGTAGAATTATGCGAACAATAAAATAGATTAATAAAAAACAAATACAAAAACAAGGCAAAGAAAAATACACAAAAAGCATATAATAATCAAAAACAACCTAGCAATAATCAATATTAATTAAATACATTACAATCATTTATGTCACTTCAACTAAAAGAGAATAAAAAAATATATAGGTAATTAAAACATAATAGTAATAATGTAATCTAATAAAATTAACAATAAGTAGCAATTCAATCAACTTAAAATTAAATAAATATCATAATTATAGCATTAAATACAAATTAGTTCAGCAATTAATTTAACCAAAATTACGAAACTACATGTCATTAAGAGAATATAAACATCTCTCCATTAAAAAGCTTTTTAATTTTATTTTGAATTCACTCTTGTATAGGCTGCTCCTATACAAGAGTGAATTCAAAATAATTAACATCGACTGGCAATTTATTGAAAAGTTTAACAGACATGTGGTAGGTTCCATGTTTAGTAATGTTCAGATGGGGAATAGTTTTTGTGTGGAAGTCTTTTCGTCTCGTATTCAATTAAAATGTATTTATTTAAAATCCCTCGTGGAATATATGATGAATATATATATATTCTTCAAGGGGTTCTATTTGAAATATGATAGATGAGAATGCCTCTGGCATTAAGCCCGCCTTTGTGCATTACTTTTTTGTAACTGAGCAAGAAGTTTAATATAAAAAAATATATGAAATAATTACAACTTTAACGTTTTGCGGACAGAAAGGCTTATAGTACAATAATCTCTCATTAGATTTACCATTACAGTATTTTTTTGATAGTTGAGTCTCACCCATTTATTTTGCCGATGAAAACTCTAATAAAACATTCTGGTGTATTCTCTCTTTAAATAATTCTCTACGTCTTTAAATATATTACGGTATTAACCAAATTGTCGGTCCTCCTTGTGAGAGGCCTAATCATCAAGCGATGATTAGGCCACTCACAAGGAGGACCGACAATTTGGTTAATACCGCGGCTAGCGACCGGGTTTATGCAAAGATAACACGCAGTGACGCCTCTTTGTCTATGATCGCCTTAATAAGCGTATTTATATTTCCGAACGTGGGACGCATCGTCAGCCCAGAACCAGTGTCCGCTTTCTAGTCTAACCGGATGTACCTGATTATTAGCTTTTCCACTGACCTCCGCAACACAAAGCGATATTTATATGCCTTGGTTTAGACTAGAGTCAGTTTTATTCATAGTTACTGACTCCCTATAACAACTGTCAAAGATCTTCACGACATCCGGGACCAACGGCTTAACGTTTTTTTTTTTTTTATAGTAATAGGCGACAAACGAGCAGATGGATTGCCTAATGGTAAGCAATTACCGCCGCCCATGGACACAAGCAACACCACTGGAGTCACAAGTGCGTTTTCGCCCCTTGGGGTTGGGAAAAGGGATAGGATGAGGAGTGGGATACGGGAGAAGAAATAGGGGATAGGGCCTCCGGCACTCTCACTCACCGAACGGAACGCAACAGTTTAGGTACTGTTACTTTACGTCGATTTTCTGTGAGAGGGTAGTACTTCCCCGGTCGAGCCGGCCCATTCATGCTTAAATCAGCAAGGCTCTACTACCTGTAGAAACCTGCCTGTACCTGCGAGGCACGGCGCAAGCAATAATTAACAATTCAATATGCACCTAACTCCGAAAAGTTATTGGTGACATGGCAGTTTGTAATTGGAATCGCCACAAGGCTATCGCGAGCATCATTATAATTAATATAATATACTTATTAATATTATGTCATTTCTCACACACGCATTCAGATACAAAGTGCAAAATAAATAGATATAACATGTCATTCTCCCTATACCACGATTATAAGTAAATAGGTATTTTCAAAAGCTAAAAGCTTTTGAAAATACCTACATATATATACTAATATACACATATTCACAGACAAATAAATCATTGTATCTGCCAAAACGTCATACATATTTTTGGCTGCTTTTGGGAGGAAGTGAGTATACAAGCGCAGTAAATTCACACTAATGCAAAAGTTGTTGGTTGTCGTAACTGACATACATAAGTAAAGCTCACATATTATATATACTTATAAATGGAAACGGAATATTATAGTTGAAGTTCTAAGAACAGAAATACACAGGAAAAGTGATTTTAGTACTAAATATTATTCTTAGTTGTGTATCCTAGTATTCTTGTCGTAGATATAAATGTCATTCATGCACCAAAGTAGTGTTTTCTCAGAACACGTTCCAGACTACCATAGAAGTTTACTGATTTGTGCATCTTGCGCAGTTATAAAGAACCACATGTCTTTTCCATGGGTACATAGGGTTCCCACCAAGGGTACATAGGGTTCCCACCAAGAACTTAGGGTCCCAAGCCAACCTCACCTGCAAGTGGTGCACCTGCCGATCAATGGACGAGGCTCTGGCAAACCAAATATCCCGATAAGCGGCAATAGGCTCGCCACCTATTACGTGGGATCAAAACACTGGCGAAAAGAGGGCATTTAATATGCTTCTAGTCCTCTAGTCCATGTGGAGACGGATTAAGAATACGGAATGTCACCACCCCATATCGTCCCATGGGTGTCGTAAGAGCCGACAGAGGGAGTATATTATGCAGAGAACAGCACTGTAAGAGAAGGAAAACTTGTTACAAACCCTATACCAACCCGTTTGGCCAGCGTGGTATTGTAAGCAAATTCCTCTTTTCATAGGAGAGGCCTGGTCCACAGTGGACTGTTAAAGGCTGATGACGAATATGCCTCTAACTTTTTTTTTACGAGGTGGAAAATCCCTTCGGATCTCCGACTCTTGGGGAAATGAGAGCCAGAGTATGTGGTGTTACTACTAAAAACCACCTCGACTTTCTCATGCACCCGTGTGTTGGAGGGTCGGGTATCGCCGAAGCATTCGTCCGACGGGCATCAGCCCGCCAGATGGTCAGGCGGGCTCCGAATAAAACCCCCTTGGCGGCAGATGAAGGTGTTGGGCTCTGCCACCAAAACACCCAGCGGCCGCAGAGGATAGGGAGGACGGCAACGCAACACCGCATCTCCTCTTCGTTTCGCATTGTTGCGTCGCGGCCCCACCGCGACGAAACAATGGTGCGCCCCCATTTGGTCGCAGAAGATACTAGACATAGATAGAACACCGACACGCCTCTCCTCCCGCGACCGCACCCGACTGCAAGGGACAGACAGAACTGTCCCCCGCACTCGCACTTTGGACGCATCCTACGCAGGCCTCACCCAAGCCCACGTGGAGTGTCCCCTCCCGGGATCCCGCTTAGCTTCACCGTGGGTGTACGTACCTCAGACCCACGGTTACTAAGCCCGCCCACCACGACAAGGAGAAGATCCCACGGGGTCCACATATGCCTCTGCCTACCCCTTCCGGGAAATCTATGTATGTATGTATATATGTCTTTTCCTATATACATTTTAGTTTAAAGGTCAACCTCTGCGATTATAGATCTTAGAGTAAGTGGCTGAAATAAATTTATTCAATGAAATAAACGTCACATGGTAGGTACCTATTGATAATATTTTAAGTGTTACAATAAAAATGATTAAATTTAAGAAAATCAAGGCAATTTGTGTTTTATTTAAAGGTATTGTAAATATTCAATTTCACAATATTTAGAGTAGCAAAACTTGAAGCCGAGTCCACCTCTATACCTGAAATTTACGTATTTCAATAGTTTACCAGTAGTCCCAACAAAATAAGTAGAAGCAGATCCATTACAATCCAAAAACTATTTTCCAATAATATAGACTTCGGCCATCATGGAACTTCTATGCCTAAAGAACAAGATCCAAACTTGCAAAGTGGCACTTCGACCATTCTTATCTGTACCAGCTTTTGATTTATAAATACAAGGATAACCTTCTTGGAACTTTTCTGCTGTTTTTGCATAACTATAAGGTATTGTCGAAGTTCTATAGTCCACTCAATAAGTATAAACTGTTGGCCGTCCTTCAAAACGATAGAAATAGTTTTGAAACTCAGGTCAAATTTACTTAGCGAAAGTTAAGTAAGCCATAAATTGTGAAGTGGGTATCCATCGTAATTTGTATGTCACGGACTAATGGATCAAACTACTACGTAATATAATCGAAGTATTATTGTAAGATGCTCAAACTATAATCCTATAAATAGTTTAATCATGTTTGCATACTTTGAAATCCTTCGAGTCTATGATAGGAATTAATGAAATCAGGTGTTCATTTAGTATCAATGCGAATTATGGGAGATATCTATTCTTTGAGACAAATTAAAAAAGAATGCTTGTTATTGGAGCTGGATATTCATTACACCTTGTAATGAATGATTTTATTTGATTTCGTAATAATGGACATAAAGTTATCGAAGACTTAGTACTATCTAGGTATGTCTCCTTTACAAATGTGTAGTGTATCTTATTTTGACTTACTGTCTAAACAATTATTTTGACTTACTGTGAAAATATACATTGACGTGAACAGTGTTCATATTGCAAGTTAAATATAATTGCAGCAGCATTTTTCTTATACATTGTAGTATTGTTATACCTAACTACTTTGATTTCTGAATAAACCATATTAATATAGAAGATCTTTCTCTATAGCTATTTAGGGTATAAATATTATATACGAACACAATTTTATTTAGACTCAGATCTTATTTAAGAAGTCTCTTGTACAAAATATCGACATTCCCTCTCGTAATTTGTCTGTTTTCGCCAATACGTTTCCAAATCTGTGTCAGTAGGCATGTTACTCATTCTGGCTCCACTCGTCTATACTAACTCAACAGCCAACTGACTTTCAACTTTAACAGTTCAATCAGCGAGTTCTTATTTGCATTACAACGAACACTGGTAAACATAAAGCGGCTGTATAATAACAATTAAGAATGAGATGAGATTATCACAGTAATAAATGGTGCTCGAAAAGTATGATTTCACTTGAACAAATTTCAAATCTTTTGTGGTATTTTATAACTTTGGCCTAACTCAAGAACATTAGTCAGAGAACTCGATTGGATGAATTGCATTACAGATGTCCACTAGACTTTGACGTTGACGTTTTAGCAATTATTTTATTTTTAAGGACGCTTAAATCTTGTTGATGTAAAAAAATTAGCTGGTTTGTGTAAAATATTGTATCAACTGTGATTATTGAAGTTTGGTTTAGAAAGAATTTTACTACGCGTAGTAAATGGTGAAGCCTCTAATTCAAATGGCTGATACCACTTGTAGGTCAAAATGGTATTGAGAGAGACATCGATGCTCAAGCTAAGAGCTCTCAAGCTTGAGAATATTACGACCATATGAAGAAAAAATCAGTGTATAAACAACGGCACATAAAAAATACCAGTAACTACTCATTTAAACAGCTGCAATAAAGCTAAATGTTTATATTTGGACGTGTGCTGTTTAGCATTTTGAAAGATGGATTCTACATATATAGTAGGCTTAAACAATAATTTACTTTCAACACATACATGTGCTTAACCCCCCACGTGATTACAGCACGCACGGTCGTGCTCTAATTTTGGTGGTCCGAAGTGTTTGAGGCACGCACGGTCGTGCTCAATTAAAAATCGTTCTATTGGTCGCGGTTTTTTCACGTTTTGTTTTACTTAAACCAAGCAACGAAAGTAGTAACTATTAGAATAGTTCATATTCTATGCAACTAAATCGTTTTAGAAGGGTGAGGGAAACGAAACGCGCCAAAAATATTGAAATATAATTATCTGTGTCTCAGTTGCGAAAGCGTCCGCCATTGTTGTGTTTTGTTCCGTGATCTTTATAATAAAAGTTGTCTTGTGGAAGAAACCGGTCAATATTTTTTAAAGATACTTATATAGATTTACTCAGAAAGAAATAAATATTAATTGTGAAGTGACATTATTCGTGACAAAGACAAGAAATACAGTGATAAAAGGCAAAAACTTTTTAGAAGGGCTATTTCTACTCTTGAAACTCGCTATTTCC